>BTPG01000008.1:164856707-165024207 GCA_036245525.1 Semisulcospira habei
TGACAATGCCCTTTCACTAAACAAAAAGCCTCCAAAACCGACCCTGATTCAACTTTTTTTTTTCCCCAATAATTAGAGGTATGCACGTCGTATGATCGGTGTGTTGATATGTGTAGTCAAAGTAAACACAACATAGTCGATAGTTTATTTTCTGACTGCATAGTATCGATCAAACATGAAGTCGCATGAAGTCAGATTAACCCATCATGAACCATAGCCTACTTCTCACCTGTTAACTCATTCTACCCCAGACACACCACAGTAAGATAAGGATCGACCATGCTAGTTCAAGGGTGATGCCAGAATAGCTTGGCGCCTATGGGCGCCAAGCTATTCTGGCATCACCCTTGAACTAGCATGGTCGATCTGTGTCCTGCACTGCAATGCAGTCTTCAGAGGACAACAGCAAAATTTTGGGATTTCGGTGTTGGGGTAGAATGAGTTAAAAACTGTCAGAGCTAGCTCCGAATTTCTTAACCCTATCACTGCCAGTAGTCGCAGATTGTGTTTATGCCGAAAACTTCGGCAATTCAATTTGACGCCAAGGCGCCGCAGACATACAAGGAACGCAGAAATAAAAGTGGTGTTAGCAAGAAGCATAGATCTTCATGAGTCCCCGCTATTGCGGGGGCTCATGAGGATCTATGTCTCTCGCGTTTGAATCGTGTTCACTTTTTCTCGGCAGTGAAGGAAGATCACGTCCTGAGTTGAGCTGCTGTCGACACGTTTAAAAAAAAGTTTGTAAACAAACATCACTTTTGGGAGTCGACCTCTGACTGCACCTACATGCGTGAGAAATAGTTCGACTATGGCAGTTCAAGGGTAGTTCCTAACTGGCTTCGCTTCTTAGCAGGTACCAAAACCAGTCAGGCCTCACCTTGAACTGTCATGTCCTAATTCACGCCTCGCTGTCGAGACTGGATGTGTTAATGTTGTCACCCACGGTGCGCTATCTATTCCATCGCATCACGTGACGTTGTCATGCCTGGGCTGCTGCCTGGCTTGGCTGTCAAAAATATCACACGTACAGTACGCGCCCTTCGTCGCCTCACAGTGGCGTGCATCTGAAATCTGCACGGTGTTTGAACTGACTGCACTTTTCTGAAACCTCTTGAACACACTGTGTGTGACAGAGCTTCCAATTATGAGGGAATAAATCTGCTCTACCTTTTGAGTCTGACGCATTTTTTTTCATACCGTACCGACGCACTATCGCAATACATGGATAGACCATGATAGTTCAAGGGTGGTGCAAGAATGGCTTGGCGCCTAAACTGTCATGGTCGATCAGTCTCCTGAACTTCAATATTATCGTCTTCTAGATTCGGATATTTTTACCACAGTGTGTTAACAAGCCGATCCCTTGCTGCAAAACATGAACTGTCATGCTGTCCATTAACAACTGATCACCTGTTTGTTGGTCCGATAAAGGAAAAATTCATATTTACCCACATTAGCCTAATCATTTATCTCTGGTGAATCGTTGCATGCAGTCTTTTTAACAAGAGAATTATAAATGCATGACTTCAGTTTGGTCATTGGTGATTTCATAATGTCTTGCCCATAAAAGAATTTCAAAAACGAAAATAAAACTCGTAAGTCGTCTCAGAACGCCCTTCGAAATAGTCGATATTATGAGAATTCCAATCCTACGCACTTCTTTACGTTTCAGTGATTTCTTTTTCTTCAGATCAGTGCACAATTACTTACTGTAGAACAGAACCACGGCTGTTGACCACCATTCCGCCAGGTTTGCTGTGGTCAGCAACTGAATGTCACTGTCTGTGTCCAGCAATGGATTGCCACGGTCTATGTGTTAAGGAACTGATCTTCCAGTGCTGTCCATTGTCCGTTAGTTTCTTTAGCAGCAAAATGTCGTAAGACCCCGCAACACACTCTCTGACTGTCATACGTGAGTTGCTCTTCGCGTCAGTGCTCGTCGTTAACCTATTGACTGACGGGAAAATATAACTGCAAGGGACAAAGAACCTCATGCGCCCCCGTAGAGGCGGGGGCTCATGAGGTTCTTTGCCTCTTCCTGGTCACATTTTAATCCTTGCCCCTGAGATGGAAAGAGGTTTGAATTATCCCAAGTTCTGAAAACAGAATTTTGCAAGAGGCAAAGATCCTCATGAGCCCCGCAGAGGCGGGGCCTCATGAGCATCTTTGCTTCTTGCAAGACACATTTTTATTTTTGCTCCTTAGACGAATGAGGTTATTTGGCTCTAAAAATGCCAAAGTTCCGAACGAGACAAAATCTATGTCCAGTGGCACTGGCGGCGTTGAAACGCCTTGGGCGCTGTCTTTTAAGAGCCCTGGCGCATTATACCTACACGATGTCGTAAAAATCCGTAAGATCTTCTGGTCTGTGGTTTGGTACCTTACGGTTACGGCCATATGGCCCAAATTCACAGACCAGCACACAATACCCTTTTCAGAATGCGCAACGTAGGCTCGTAATGGAAGCGCATTAAAAATGAGCTGCGTAGTAGTATCCATCGGTCTTGTCGCTTCGTGGCTTACATAATCAGATCAGATACTCAGCCTTTTTAAAAAAAATTATTATTATTTTTCCTATTGCATGATTTATAATAATGGAGACTCACAGCTTCGGTGCCCAATGATTTAAAGGCCCACTACCGCTGTAGCTGTTCAAAGATACGCCTCTGTAACAGATGGTCACGGAACGCTACACACAGATCTATTTCTGGTTCATTTGGACACAGGACAATCCAGTTCAGCACACGTCGTCTTTATATCAAGTAACCTGACAATGACTCCACTCCGTTCTAGAAATACAACGTATCAGTACGAAAAAGAGCTAAAAATAGATTGACACCTAACGGCAGCGCCGAATACTGAAATAAGTGCGATTACGCGTGTGCTTTTAAACTGCTGTTAATGTTCATTAAGTGAATCGACAAGGTATACAAACACAAAAGGTGCTGAAACGTGTCTTCAGATTTATGCGTAATGGTACTTTAAATGTTAACCCCTTCGCTACCAGTGATCACGGATTCCGCGTCTGAAATCAATGCACACTGACCGACATTCGCGTGAAGAACGCAATGGTACCAAATACCAAATAGTACAGGCATAAAGCACGTACGACTAACAAGAGACATAAACCCTCGTGAGCCCCCGCGATAGCAGGGGCTCATGAGGGATTATGTCTCTTGCAGATGGGTAGTATCCACTTTGCTCCTGCACTAAAGGGGTTTAAGTTTGGGGTGGTCTTTTTTTCGATCTAAACAAACTGAATAAATGTCCTAGTTTAGAACAATTTAGAGCAAGATTAAACTGTAATGTAGTCCTAAGGAAGCTTTGAGGGGAAAAAAAGTAATTAATCGTACGATCAATCTGCTATGAGCATGCTATGCACAGTTGATAACAGGGCAAGTAGAACGTATCATGTATTGATAGAATACTTGAGACAAGAAACATCGTATTGTTCACTTTAGAAACTTTGTACGCCAGTACGTCATTCCAGTGACACACAGTACCGCATGTTGAAACATAGCATATAGTACCGCATACTGAAACGTGGTACAGGTCACACATTTCGAAATCAAATATATATAATTACTATAGCTTCGCCTTTATATGCCAACCGTTTGCTTGAAATCACATGAGAAAAATAATGTTAATTTTACACATTTGCGATCACAAGGCACCATGTATCTGCTTCTTCGGCAGTTCTTTGTTAGCCACGAAACATCAGCACGAAAACCCTTCAGTGGGTAAGTATAACTGAATCGCCCGGCTACACGGCGATACTTTGTCCAATACACAAAGGCCGTTGGGCCGAAGTAGGCCTCAGTGGGCCCGCGCACAGTCGTGCGCGGGCCCACTGCGGCCGACTTCGGCCCGATATCCTTTTGCAGGGTATCGAGTGCCGATGGACTTCATTTAACTCTTTGTACCCCAAGACCGAAATCCCCAAATTTTGCCGTTGTCCTCTGAAGACTGCATTGCAGTGCAGGACACAGATCGACCATGGTAGTTCAAGGGTGATGCCAGAATAGCTTGGCGCCCATAGGCGCCAAGCCGGCTATTCTGGCATCACCCTTGAACTATCATTGTCGATACATATCTTGCTGTGGTGTGTCTGGGGTAGAGTGAACTTTTGACCGGTGGACGGTTCTCCACTACCCTGATGCAGGATACTACGTACATACCTAGGCCTAAGGTCTCCGACTGCCATGGTGCTTTACGCTTCATCGCTCTCTCTTTCAGTATCCTTCAATAATCTTTCTTTACACGACCATTTTGTTTAACACTTGTCCGCACAGTAAGTTTTAGACGCTGCACTACACTGTCTTGTTAACAGCAGGCTGTTCTGGTTTGGCCAGAGGTTGGACTAAATTTGGACTGACTCGTTGTCCAGACGTATGGTGGTTTATCTACCCGTATCCAGCAACATAATGATACCCACCCGTACCCACCCACACACACACTACTAACTCACTTGTCCCACGACAGTAAATCACAGCCACGGACTGCAACCCCCGCGGTTTCCTCTGCGTAAGAAGCATACCATCGGAGAGGGCAATCATACAACATAAAATCAAACCCCGTCCACTTCGTTCTCTTTGGGGACAAAAATAATGTAAGTAAATATATATAGTTTTTTCCCCCTAGCAGCAAAACGCATAGTTTCTCATTCTCATTCTCTTGTGAGAATCTATGCTTGTTGCAGATGGCAACTGCTGTTCAGAGAGCAAGAGATCAAGACTGGTCGATTAATGTGGATATCGCCTGGTGGGAGAGAGCACGACACTTATTTCAACCACCATTCTCTCGATTAACTTTGAGGAACTATAATTCAGGGCAGAGTATTCGTAGGTACGGTCCATCTCTAGTAGCAAAAGTCAAAGATTTTCATGAGCCCCTGCATCTGCAGGGGCGCATGAAAATCTATGCCTTTTGCAGATGATTTGGGCTCTGAACTTGACAACGGTTCTCACGCGAAAGCCATGACTCAGGACACAACTGTACATTTCTTATAAACAGCGCCTTTCCCTAGCAGCAAATAGTATAGATTCGCATAAGCCCCTGCAGCTGCAGGGGCTCTATGCCTTTGCAGATGGAAGTTATGGGAGGTGATTTCAACACCGGTTCACTCTCTATAAAGTGGCAGCCATAAATTTTACGGGTGCAAATGCATGCATGTAATTCGAATCAGAAAAAACCCATAGGTTCTCATGAGCCCGTTGACAGATCGTGATTATACAGGCCACGGACCACAGTGCTGTTTCCGTACTGTCCAGTCTCTTAGCCTTAGTCAGTCCCAGGCATCCCCTAATATTTCAATCCCCTAAAAAACACTAGCGCCCACCAGCTGCACATTTGTCACGCACAAAATAACCAAAAAAACAGCACACTGACAGTATCATTTCTTGGCTATGAACCTGATTCCTTACCAACCCCACACCCAAGCACAGCTGAAATCAGCGTGCCCCTCAAATCACTACGTCAAAGGCAACTCAAAATAGGCCCACAATTGTCCACTGGATAAGCTCAGGATGGTATGAATCAAAGCACCAAACATGTCTCCTCTCAGCTAACCACAAATTTCCAGCAAATTCCAACATTCAGCCCAACTGCAAATTTTCAAACAAGGCAAAAATTATTTTTAAAAACACGGGGCCTCTTACTGCCTCAACTTCCCGATGTAAATGTATAACGTGACCTATACAGCGGAGAAAGAAACATGCTTAGAAATGGCAGTCACAACACAGTTTGTGTTGTAACTGTCATTTCTAAGCGTGTTTCTTTCTCCGTTGGGCTCCTCTCTGCGTTTTACACGCTTGGCAGTCACCTCTTTGATCTGGATACCATGAGCGTCTATGCCTGTATCGCATGGAGTACATGGGCTGTGCGTGGAGTTCCACTACAAGCGTTCTCTCGATAAATGGGAAGCCATAAGTCAGATACTGTTGTGTGCTGGGAATACGTAACTGTCATCTAATGCCGGTAAGGACACCGTTGATTACCTCCCATTTTTCTATATTTAGATATAATTAGCTCGCTTGGAAATGATGTCAGTACGAAAAAGTTCTAGAACCCACCTGGAGAGAGAGACACAGAGTAAAATAGTTGATCTGTAGACGCCAAAATGTAGTAGCTGCGTACAGTAAACATCGGATACATAACAAATTGCATCCGGGACTCAATTTTTCTTGCTGCTATATACGAAGTTTGTAATAAGCGAAGTAATGTGTGGTCGGGACATTTTATTTTTAAAAAAGTGTTCTTACATAAGACGTTTGTTATATCTGCAAAGTTTCTTGAAATATAACCCAGTCCGCATAGGTCATCGGGCCCACGACGGCCGCCGTTGGCTCGCGCACGGCCGTGCTCGGGCCAACGGCGGCCGACGTCGGCCCGATGGCCTTTTGCGCATTGCGTAGGGAGATGAAAAAGGCTTCGGGTTGTGTGCTTTGTAAGTGTCAGCATTTTTTAAAAGATCCGGCGCTATGCCTTCGCTTTTGTATCGTGTGAATAAACAGACAAGAACGTTCGGTTAAAAAAAAAAAAAAAAAAATGTTCTACATCTGACACAAGTTATGTGTTCCAAAAGAAAGAGAAAAACAACCTACTTTGACATAAAGCCAAACCCATTCACCATAAAGTATCATTCAACAAATACCGCCCCTTAGATGCTTTCACTGCCAATGAACGCAGATTATGTTTCTAAATTCTTTGTAAATTCAACGTCAAAGAGACGTCAAACGAATATGTGTGCAAAGTGTTGTCGGCAAGAGGCACAGATCCTGATGAGCCCCCGCAACTGCGGGGGCTGATGAGGATCTGTGTCTCTTGTAGATGGATTGGGTTCACCTTCTCTCGACAACGAAAGGGGTTAGCGGTATCGTTCGACTAATACCGTCCCTTTAAACATGTCTCATCCATTTTCCTTTAAGGCAGGTTTTTTTTCCCATGCGTAAAGAGGCAGCATTAAATCATTCAGCCCTTACGTACCACAACAGGAGATAGATCGACGATGATAGCAGAAGGGTAGTGCCAGAATAGCTTGGCGCCTCCAGGCGCCATGCCGCTATTCTGACACCACCCTTGAACTATCATGATGGCCCATCTCCTGAACTGAGGAAGTATCCTTCAAAAGATAAATCCCAAGTTTTGCCTTTCAGGTCTTAATATGGAGCTCAGTGCATTGAAACTATTGCATCCTTTTCCCTTCCAGGCGTTAAGCTGTTCCAGTACACCGGCCTTGAACTATCACAGTTGATCTGTCTCCTCAACTGAAATGTAATCTTGAATTCACAGAGCAAGTCGAAAGTTCCCTGAGTTTTTGACCCTACGCATTTAAACCCACTGCACTGTTTGGCTTAGTCGTGAGCATGATAAACCGGTATCAAAGGCGAACATTAAATCCCCAGCATGGCGGACCTGAGCTTTGTGCGTGAGTTCGCTTAATTGTCAAAGCTTAAATCGAGAGCTGAGGGGCTGTGATAACAGAACAATCGATCGAAAATCAATAAATGTCACGCTATCGAACCGTTAATGCCTCCAGGTCGTACCTACCAACACGACCCCTGCTGAACTGATACAAGTTTAAACCTTGATGGCGTCCTCCGTCTGAGAAGAGATGATTGTAAATTGCGAGAAACAGCAAGAGACGTACATTCTCATTTGCCCCTGCAATGCAGGGACTAATGAGTATCTATGCCTCTTGTATGTGAAAAGGGTTTAACACATTCGAGACGCGCCGCCTCTGGATACGCGGCATGAGCCGCGTATCCGGAGGCGGCACGTTTCGAATCAAGTTAAGGATATGTATCCAAATGCTAAGATCACTTCAAGAGACACACACGTACGCACGCACACACACACACATACACACACACACGCACGCACGCACACATACACACACACACACACACACACATCTACACTAAGATACATACAGACATGCACACAGACAGCCAGAACTGAACTGAACTGAAACTTTATTTAAGGATAAAGAGTAGACAGCAGGCACGCAGGACTTTTTACTTTTTACACATCTGTCCTTAATAACATTTTAACTATAACACCAGAAAATATAACAAGATAAACAAAATTAAAATTAAAGAAAGAGATAATAATAATAATAATAATAATAATAATAATAATAATAATAATAATAATTTTAAAAAATATAAAATATAAATAAAAATAAGTATTTCGCACACATACACATATGCACACACACTGACACACACACACACACACACACACACACACACACACACACTTTAAATTTACATGAACTTGAAAATGATCATAAATCGTGAACGATTACTAACTTTCCCAAAGAAATAATAATACTTTTTTGTTTTAATATTCAAATAATAATTACTACATTGGTGGATCACGCATACACACTCACGCCCACACGTGTGCCAGATGCAATGCAGCGCAAGAGTAACAGTGAGACAGACAGACAGTGAGTGACGTTCCAATTATTTTACTCTTGTTATGTGAATGAAATTCGAACAGATTTTACACAAACACGTGTTCGTCAAGCCACAGTGTACACATATAATTTATGTATTTACACAAATCAATACTGTATAGTCGCGTCTGTATATAATTTCAGACTTCCGAGGACATTAACTCATTCAGCCCGACGGCCGTATTTCCCAAATTTTGGAGACGTCATCAAATGACTATGCAACACTTGCAGGAGATGGATCGACCATGATAATTCAAGGGCAGTGCCAGATTAGCATGGCGCCGACAGGCGCCAAGCTAATCTGACACTACCCTTGAATTATCATGGTCGACCCATGTCCTGCTGTATGGCGTCAGGGCTGAATGGATTAAGTATACACAAATCAGAATACTGTAAAGTCGCGTCTGTGTATAATTTCAGACTTCCGAGGACATTAAGACTGGTACTGTATGATAACAAATCTCATAAAATGAGACAACGACTAGATTTAATGACAAAGCATTTTCAGTTACTGTTGGCATATATTACATTTATCACACAACTGAACAAAGACATGTACACACGCATTATAGTCGCATCTGTGTCCTAAAACCGGGGAGAGTTTTAGGCCGCGAATAAAAACTCCATCCAGGCACTTCCGTCTGAACGAGATACACATTCCCATGAACAGTTGCAGTCTCGGGGGCTCATGAGAATCTATTACCTTGGTAATCGAGAGTAGCTCCAGTGAGGTGCTCGGAAGCTACCTCAACAGGCTGAAATCGGCCCGATGACCTTTGCGTACTGCCAGTCATCGCAAGTTGCATTTCAGAAATCTTTGAAAATTCAGCGTCCCGGCAAGAGACGTGGTTACAAAATAGTGCTCAGCAAGAGGCATTGGTCATCATGTCTCCGCAACTGCGGGGACTCATGAGAATCTGCGCCTCTTGCAGCTGTGTAGTGAGTACTTTTTTCTCCGCAGTGAAGGGGTTATTAATAGTGTCATATACACTGACCGATTGTCTGGGTGTATTTCTAGTGAGCTTAAAACTGCTTGGCCCAAACGACTGACCAGGGAATTCACTTCTGACAGGAGTACCTAGCAGGTGTGACACAGATCCAAGACTTGAAAGTCTGCGGTGCTCAACGTGTCTCACAGTCTCTCATCTAGACCCATTCATCTGCAAGAGACATAGATTCACATCTGCCCCTGTAGTCGCAAGGTCTCACGAGAATCTACGCCTCTTGCCTACCGCGACTGGTGTCAGTTCTGGCGCTCTACCAGCAGGTTCACTTGTAACAGGAGCAGCAGACGCGAAACAGGTCGAGGAATCCTCTGCTGCGCGATTCACGTGCAGGGTCACCAGTGCCGTCGGTAGACACGCTGACAGGCGTTGCCGGTGGGTTGCAGCCCCTATCCGACAACACGGCGCGTCTCTCCAGCACTGTGTCCGGAGCGGGGTTCTAGTGGTCAGAAAGAACTGAAGATGAAGAACACATTAATTTAGGTTGTACTTACCCCGCCTTAGAAATCGTTTCAAGTTTGCTCAACCCCCTTCCCTGCCACTGTACTATACGTATATGCTGTACGCACATTTTGGTTTCCGAAATCTTGCTTCATTCAACGACCAAAAGCTAGCACGCGTTCAAGAAACATCATGGATACCAATTTTGTCTCCGCAAGAGGCATAGATCCTCATGAGCCCCCGCAGTCGCGAGGGCTCATGAGGATCTATGCCTCTTGCAGTCGGATCATGTTCACTTTTTTTTCCCCAGCAGTGACGGGCTTAAACTGATCAAAGTCCAAGCAATGCACAACAGAAGCAAGCGAACTCAAAACAATGCGGTGAGATGAAAATACCTGACACTTGTTGTGCAGGGTCAATGAGCACATATTTTTTTATGGGCTGACTGAATCCACCGAATGGATGGATGGGTGAAGCCCATGTCTACTTCTGGGACAGCCTCTATTCTTAACCCTTTAACTGCCGGAGCAAGGTGAACGCTACCCAGCTGCAAGAGCCGTAAACCCTCATGAGCATGCAGTCGTGTTTTTCACGCGAATGTCGGTCAGTGTGCAGTGGTTTCCGGCGCGAAATCCGTGATCACTGGCGGCGAAGGGGTTAAAATGTAAACTCTTCTTACACACGCTGTCACTGCCCTCGCTGAGGTCAGTCACGTGCAGCGCGGGACGCCGATCGGGCGACATCTGGGACAGGTTCATTTGGGAGTTGTCTGCCCTTCAGTCGGTTTCGGATTCAGAACCTGTTTACATGAGGGAAAATCAAGAATACCGGCCACAGTTTCCGCTACAAAATGCAGAGTCCGACTCCAAAAAATTATAAACGTACATGTATTTTTCTTCCTGTTTTTAATGGATGAGCCAGGACAAAACTGAAAGCTACAAAAATTTTAATTCACAAGGTATGTATTCGGGTGCAGCCGGCTTCAGTTTTGTGAAAGGGCAAAGATTATGCCGGAATTCAAATGGCTTACTTACCGGCCAGCCGGCCGGCACTCCTAGCCCATACATTCTTGGTCCTAATTCCTTCACAAGATGACGTAAAACCCGTTTAATGTCGAGAAAATATGAAAACCACCCATCTGCAAGAGGATTAGATCCTCATGAGCCCCCGCAGTTGTGGGGACTCATGAGGATCTATGCCTCTTGCTGACACCATTTTAAATCCATGTTTCTGGGACAGCTCGGGATTTTTGGTGTTGGATCAACGAAGAATGCAGAAACACAAGATTGCATCAGCTGGAACTGAACGGGTTAAAGTGAACCGCGCATCTTAGGTACTGGATTATGGGTTATCCCATTGAGCAATCTCTATACTTACATTACTCATTTTGGGGAAGTTGACGCTCCGTCCGTTTGTCTTTCTCTGGCGGTGTATCACTGAGACAGCATTAGCCGGTGCCTGGACGCCTGCTTCATAGGGGTCCGTTGATAGTAGCTTTGACTAATGTATTTTGTCTTGAGCTTAGTATAGGCGCTGGCGCGCACGCGGTGGCGCTGTGGATTTGCATTAGTCAAAGCTACTATCAACGGACCCCTATGGCCTGCTTGAAAGGCGCTTGATTCTGAACGATCCCGCTCTTCCGTCGCCTGGTACACCGGATGTGATGGGAGCCAAAACAGGCAAATCGGACGGAAACTGTAGGAGTAAGATGTCTTTTCATATCCAAGTCATAACATATAGTGGTGAAATTTGTCCTAATAAGAAAAATTTTTAGTTTCTGCGTTTTGAGTCGGTTTCAGTCTTTATTAGAAATATACCGCAAGATCTCACAAACCATAATGTCATTAAGTAAGACCACAGAAGTAAAAAATTCCCTCATGGTCTCTGGCTGTATGGCCTTACTAGGAAAATATTACTAGGAAAATAAAATATTATGATCATGATCTACGAGTGTGATTGAGTGGCTGCAAGTTGCACCATAGGTGAATTTCCTGTACATAAAGTCTTTCGAACAATAAATTAAATTAGCTGCTTTATTGATTTATCCCATATGTGAGGTAGCAGGGATAATATGGGCAACCTAGAAACGTGTACAACACATGCGGACCACTCTTTATTCTAGTCACACTGTGACCTGTGAACACGGCATCCATGCTTGCGCGTACCAGCTCTTTCCCCGGGCGTTATAAGTTTGAGCATGTGTTCAGTCTTATGCTAAAACCTGACTTTGTCCGCTCTGAGAAGAACTGCGCAGTTCGTTTGCGGCAGCAGGTTCTCAGTAGCCTTTGTAAATGCAGGGGCAAATGTACATATATGCTAGGACTAGAAGCGGTATATTGGCCTGTCTCCTGCATGGTTTCAGTTTCAGCAAGCATACTGGCCTGCAATACCAGCTTGGTGAAAATACATAGATTATAATGAGTCTGTGCAAGTTTTGAAAACCTTCGGTGGTAAACCTCTCTCGTGATTTATACTATAGTGCTCCTCAGTTCCCGCATCAGAGTAGGGTTTGTCTAACGTGTAACCCCGAGGCGGCCGGCGAATTTTCGCAAACGAATGCGGGCGCTTTTGTGTACGTTAGAAGCCTAGTGCCTGGCTTTAGGTTTCAAATGAATGGCCAAACAAACGCATACTTTGATTGTGCAGCATCAAATCTAACGCTCGTAGCACGTGAGGTCAACACAATACACTCAAACAAAAGTAATTTATCAATAGCTGACCATTTAAAGCATTCTAAATAAAACATTTGATTTTAAACACTTCGAAACATTGCTACAAGTTTCCTGGCAATATAGCAATAGATTATCAATTTCCACAGTATCACATAAAAAAAGAAAAACAACCGAAGAGAGTAAAACCAAGATGTCGGACCGCGTCGTTAGCAATGGAATCAGCGATCGCTTTACCGACTTGAAAAGCTGAGAATTTTTACAAAGGAAGGCCTCAGAGTAAAAATAGACTGTACAGAGACCTCGGGAAAGGGTTGGGAATTTGTTTACAGTACACATAAACACGCCGGCACGACCAGGGAGCGATAAAGCGGCAGCGGCGAGCTGTTAAAGCGGCCGAGGCGTTGACAGTTTCTGTCGTTATGTTGGGGTAAGAGGCAGTCTGGCACCAGATTCTAGCGAGGCCTTGTTTCGGCATGCTGGGTCACGGACATTTGACACTGCTCTGGGTGTATCAATTTACAGGTCAGTGTTGGCCGGACAGGTCGTAGGGGGAAAGATGAGGGCTGGTCTGTGATTTTAGACCTTACGGCTGCGAGCCGCGGACCAGCACATAACTACCAACAAAACCGGGATGAACAATCACGTACGCCGGCTTTTTATGTTCCAGCTAATGACATCAGGAGTGTTACTAAATCTTGTACTGTTTTTGACGCCAACTGCGGCAGATGGATTGATGAAATAGCTCAAAAATAGTGCTTGATAATCATGACAGTAAGCTGCTAGAGACAATCATGTCTCCTGTGACATCATCATTATCATCATCATTATATATATATAGTATATGACGAAACGCGATAGCGTTTCAGCCAAAACCACTAAGCCACCGCGAACACGCAGAGAAACGATAGTTAATACATTATCGCAGAAATTCACCGGTGTCACTTGGAATGTTGCATACGGTAGACAACACTCAAAATGAACACACCAGCACTTCAAACCATGAACGGAGTTTCTATAATTGATTCTATAGCATGTCAGAAAAAAAAAAAAAAAAAAAAAAAAAAACCGCTTCTAAAAAGAATTCGCACCGCCGAAAACTTTAGCCTGGGGAAATTTTTCGCATATGGCAGGACATGAATGAAAAGTACTGGGGTAAGAAGAAGATAGTGTAAACCGTAGGCTCTTTTGCACTAGTGAAAGGGTAACATTTTACTTTTTTGTGATTTTTCAGCTCCCCAAAATAAGCAAAATAGCACTGTTTTCCGCTACACCAGGCATGAGCAAAAGATCCAGCATGTCCGAAAATCCCAAGACTCGATGTTGCCCAAAGTAGCTTTCTTCCGGCTTGCGTCAACTCAGGTATCTTGAAAGGAACTTTGACCATAAATAACCCCTGTCATTACAACCCGAAGCAAACAGGTCACTGATCAGGATCAAGAATTTATTTAACGTCTTTTCACACATTGGCGATATTAGACACACACACACACACACACTGACACACACACACACACACACACACACACATACACACACACACACACACACACACACACACCCCGTCACTCACACACCGACACACGCACACACACACACACACACACACACACACACACACACATATATATATATATATATATATATATATATATATATATATATATATATATATATATATATATATATATATATATTATATATATATATATATATATATTTTTTTTTTTTTTTTTTTTTTTCCGTGGCGGCGCTCCGCATAGGGCGACACCCGGCCCGGCCTGTGGTGCATCGTCTCTGTCTTTTTTGTCGATTTACCTTGTTTTAGAGAGCAACTGTTCACGTTTGTATATGATGTCAGAGTGCTGTGTGAAGGCTTCAGGATGAAAACTATGGACATTTCTAAGATGTTTTTGACTGTGTTGGCGTGTATCTGCGTGTTGAAGGGTGTCTGTGTGTAGCGAGTCTTTCAGACCAAGATGGCGGCGGCAGCAACGCGCGTGGCAGGATTGGCAAAATACTCGGCCCGAAGTCCCTGCTGCTGCTGAGAGCTTTGAGTGGCAGTAGCCGTTGTGCGTGCGACTTGCCTGACGAGATGAGGAGAACTGTGTTGCCGAGCGATGACGCCGAGTGCAAGAGCAGCGTGAAAAAGAGAAAGAGAGGACAGAGAGGGGGGTTGATGCGACGACTGAGAAGAAACAAGAACAGCGGGCCTCCATTACCATCCATGATCATGGCGAATGTGCGTTCTATTCGACCCAAGAGCGATAATATGAACTTTGAGGAACTGGTAGCGAATGTGCGTTTGACGAGCGAGTATAAGAATGTGTGTTTGATGTGCTTTTCCAAACTTGGTGGACGGAGCGAAGATGTGAGTGATGATAGTGTTGCGATCCGGACGGTTTTGGTACGCCGCCGGTTTAGAACTGATAGAGATTGTAAGATTAGTGGGAAACGGTGGGGTGGCGGAGTATGTTAATGAACGGTGGTGTAGCAAGTCAAGCGTAATGGTTAGGAAACAGCTTACAACACGTGATGTCAACTAGACTTATTGTCAGTTTCACTCAGACCCCGTTATCTCCCCCGTGAGTTTGGTCAGATCTTTGTAACGGTCATCTACACCCCCCCCCCCCCTCCCCCCTCACTCCAACCCCTCCCACGCCTCAGCCCAGATAGCAGATGTGATTAGAGAGTTACAGCTTATCTCCCCTGACGCCCCCAACTTCATTGCAGGTGACTTTAACGACTGTGACTTACGCACGAGCTTACCGACTTTTCACCAGTACGTGATTGTCCCCACTCGCAAGAACAAGACGCCCACTTAGATTTAGTGTATGGAAACGTCCCCAATGCATACCGATCGTTTGTCCTCCCTCCCGTAGGTAACTCTGACCACAATACTGTGTTTCTTGTCCCAGCATACAAACCCAAAATCCAGACAGAGCCCATAGTGAAGAAGTTAGTTAAGGTGTGGTCTAAGGATAGTGTAGAGCAGTTGCAGGGGTGTTTTGAGTGTACAGATTGGGACGTGTTTCTTGATTCTAGTGCCAGTGTAGACGAAGCTACTGAAGTAACTTCTGACTATGTGAATTTCTGTAAAGATATGATTATTCCATCTAAGACAGTGAAATTGTATCCCAACAACAAACCATGGATTTCAAAGTCTCTCAAAGCCACATTGAATGAGAAAAAAGTTGCATTTCAGACTGGAGACAGAGTAGAAAGGAAAGCAGTACAGAATAAATTGAGGAAGCAGATTTTAGACGCTAAGAAAAAGTATAAAGAGAAAGTAGAGTCACAGTTTGAATCAGGTAGCTTAGCAGATGCATGGAAAGGACTTAAAACTTTATCAGGCCACAATAAATCAAAATTCAGTAGCAGTAGCATGCCAATGAAAGAACAAACTGAATTTTCTGAAAAACTGAATGAGTTCTATTGTAGATTTGAGAAAGATGATCTGAAGGATGATTTAGATAGCATGATTTCCCAGCTTGAAGTAAATGTGGCAGGCAATGTTGATGAAGACTTTGAGATCCATGGCAAGGCGGTTGAGAAGCTTTTTAGCAAACTGAATGTTAAGAAAGCAGTAGGCCCTGATAATATTTGCGGTAGAGTTTTGAGAGTATGTGCCAGTCAATTGTCTGTTGTTTATAGCCGTTTGTTTAGCTGGTCTCTGAAGGATTGCACTGTACCTAGGCTCTGGAAAACATCTACAGTCTGCCCTGTCCCCAAGAACAACAAGCCCAAGACACTCAATGACTATCGCCCTGTAGCTCTCACCTCTATAGTAATGAAGTGCTTTGAGCGTGTTGTCCTTTCTAGACTGCTCGATCAGGTCAAGCCCTATCAAGATCCTTTCCAGTTTGCATACAAGCAAAACAGATGTACTGATGACGCCACACTCACACTCCTGCACCATGCATACACACATTTAGAAAAACCGGCTCAGTTTGTACGCATTCTTTTTATAGACTTTTCTTCAGCCTTCAACACTATACAACCCTATCTCATAGCTCAAAAACTTCTCTGTTACAATGTAACGCCAAGGCTTATCCTATGGATTGTCAACTTCCTTGTAAATAGGACCCAGTCAGTTCGCTTTCAAACAGCTCTCTCATCCCTTAGGTCCACTTCCATAGGCGCCCCTCAAGGTACAGTTCTCTCCCCTGTGCTGTTCACACTGTACACTAACGATTGTAGTGGCACTGACTCTACCCTTCTTATAAAATACTCGGATGACACTGCCTTAGAAGATCTCTCCAATAATGATGCGACTTACTTTGCAGAAGTAGAACGTTTTAGTGTTTGGTGTAAAGATAATTTTCTAGACCTAAATGTGAGTAAGACCAAGGAACTACTGATAGACTTTCGAAGAAACCCTGCCCCTGTCCCTGTTCTGATGACCGATGATGTGTCTGTTGAGCGTGTGACTGAGTATAAGTATCTTGGAACAGTCATAGATGATAAGTTGTCCTTTAACGCAAACACCTCCCTCATACACAAGAAATGTCAGTCACGCATCTACTGCCTCCAGAAACTCAGGAAGCTGAATGTGAACCCCTCTGCCCGTCCTTCAAACTTTTTACTGCTCTTTTACTGAGTCTGTCATCACTTTCGGTTCTGTGTGCTGGTATGGAGGTCTGAGTGTGAAGAACAAGAACACCCTGGCACGAATGGTAAACATCTGCAGCAAAGTGACTGGCAGTAAGCAAAACAGTGTGGAGTCCCTGTATGAACAGCGTGTGGTGAGAAAGGGTAGGCGGATAGCTTCAGACAGATCCCATGTCCTTGCCCACCTCTATGAACTCCTCCCCTCTGGCCGCAGACTCCGCACGCACAAAGCTAGAACACTTAGACTACAGCACAGTTTCATCCCCAAATCCATCACTCTAAGCAATCTGTAGGTACATCCACGCATACTCAAACCTAACTCCTCCCCCTATCCCCCTTTACCTGTGCAATCAGTAGGAATGGAGCTTGTTGATTTTAGAGAAGTGATTATATTTATATTGTGTTTTATTTGGTGGTGAACATGGACATACTGGGATTGTTGTTACTGAGTGTTTACCCACTACTTATTTTACTACGGTAGACTTTAATTATGCAGCTTGTGTAATAATGTGTAATAATGTACTGAGACGTTTGTATAATAAGTAGTGAGGGTTAGGACTAGGTTGAAACACGCGTATTATGTATGCATATGTAGAGGTGGGTGTGAATGTATAAGTGCCGCTCAGTTCAGTCCATAAAAGATGTTTGTGTGAGATGTGTAAGAGTTATGTGTAAAGATTTTGTAGTGTTTACTTTATATCCATTTGGAATTACGGCTGTGCAAGTGCAGGGAGAAAATGTTCATAATTATGCTATAATGTTTTTATGTCTTGTTTGTACTATTTGTTATAAATGTACCACAAGCGAATTTCTCTTTTCGAGATAATAAAGTACTCTTATTCTTATTCTTATATATATCAACCAAACACACAACTTATGAATATCAAAGAATAGCAATAATTAACATCCAACCACACACACAAATTACTTATTATAATAGTTTACCCACCAGACTATGAATTATTATATTAACTATTGGAATGGCAATATTTCTCATACAAATGTTCTGCTAAGTGATCAACTGTTATGTTATTTTTTTTTCAACAGATTCATTGTAATAGGACACTCACAGATTATATGTTTAACAGAGATGGGGCTTAAGCACTCGCATTTGATGTCTTTTGCGAATTTTGTTTTCCAAGAATTTAGTCTTAACTTGTGAATGAAGCCGTTTTTCTTGAACAAGGTGGAACATGATAAGTATATTTCATATCATCTGTGTGAAAAAGCTGTTTAGCACAGAGTACATTTCATGTAGAGATAATTGCATATTATTACAAACTGCTGAGTTTTCTCTATTTATAGCTCCCTATAATATATACAGGTCACTGAACTGCAAATATTAAGCTACGTTTCCATAAGCACGAATCCGATACGAATATATATATATATATATATATATATATATACATATATATATATATATATATATATATATATATATATATATATATATATATATATATATATATATATATATATATATATATATATATATATATATATATATAACATATATATATATATATATATATATTGGGCAGTGGGCAGATGTTCACATCTGCACGGGACATAGACGACCCCGCCCCCACGAGTCCCCTGCTGCCTTGCAGGCTTGGCCGCTTGGCTGCGGAAAGGCTAAGGGAGGAAACCCCTGACATCAAAGCCCCCGTGTCTCCGGGGAAGGCTTTTGAGCCAGAGACTAAGACAAGGACAGTCTGATATAAAACCTACGACCCGAGGACCTCGATGCCACCGTCCCAGCTTGCTAGGCCATGGCAAACGAACCAAGGGTTTAAAGGGTGGGGCCAGTACTGCGCACACTGCACTCCACCAAAAAGCTCCACCGCGCAGGCTTTAGGAAACGCCCACGGACTATGACACTGAACTTTCCAAGTCCTGTAGCGATGGGCAAGGGGCAAAACGGCAGGTGAAAGATGTCACTGGAAGCCGCAGTCTCAAACCTGCATGCAGGCGGTTCAGGATATTGGTCGCCTGATGTTGACCTGGGGATGACAACGTCACTCGGCACACCCTGAACGACCAAGCAGCCTTCTCTAGGGACAGCACTGCTTGCTCCACACGGAGAGGGGCCTAGAAAAGGTGGCCTAACCAAAGCTCATCCCCTCGTAACCCAGTTGGCTAGCCGCGGTCAACGGGCATCTTCCCATGCGGTCAGAAAACAAGAAAAAACAATGGATCCACTCTCATGACGACCACGACCGGACTCAACGTTGCATGCTGGAACATCCGAACCATGCTCGACACAGCAGACAGCGGACACCCTGAACGTCGCTCCGCCCTCATTGCCCATGAATTGCGGAGGTTAAACATCGACATCGCCGCGCTCAGCGAAGTACGCCTCCCGGAGGAAGGCAGCCTCCAAGAACTTGGCGCTGGCTACACTCTCTACTGGTCAGGCAGGCCTGCATCAGAAAGACGGCTCTCAGGCGTGGGCTTCATGGTGAAGACCCACATTGCGACTAAGTTGGAAAACCTACCAACGGGTCACTCCGACCGCATCATGTCCATGCGCCTCCCACTGAGACACCAGCAATACGTCACCCTTCTCAGTGTGTACTCCCCAACCCTCCTGGCAGAGCCTGCAGAAAAAGACAAGTTCTACTCTGACCTGCGCAGCCTCCTACAGAGCACCCCTGCAGACGACAAAGTCATCATCCTTGGCGACTTCAACGCCAGAGTGGGCCAAGACTCTGAAGCCTGGAAAGGAGTCCTCGGCAAGCATGGCGTTGGGAACTGCAATGACAATGGTCGCCTACTGTTGGAGCTCTGTGCAGAGCAGCAACTTGTCATCACCAACACTGCTTTCCAGCAAAAGGACAGTCGAAAGACCACCTGGATGCATCCTCGCTCCAAGCACTGGCACCTTATCGACTATGTCCTAGTGCGTCAGAGGGACCGCAGTGACGTCCTCCTCACCAGAGTGATGCCCAGCGCAGAGTGCCACACTGACCACCGCCTTGTTCGCTGCAAACTCAGGCTCCGCCTCAAGCTGAAACCCAAGAAAGGGGCCCCCCCCCAAGAAAAAGCTTGATGTTGCCAGCCTTCAGCGTGACGACAAGAAAGCTGCCCTTCAGGCCGATTTACAGCGCATGCTCAAAGATACAGTTGATCCAGCAGACTCCTCCCCTGAAACACTCTGGGAACAACTGAAAACTGCTATTGTAAAATCTTCTGTGGAAGTCTTGGGCTTTGCTAGAAAGAGGAACAAAGACTGGTTTGACGAAAACGACGTAGAGATCCAGGAACTTCTAGCAAAAAAAAGAGCCGCCCACCAGGCCCACCTAGCCCAGCCTTCCTGCCCTGTGAAGAAGTCTGCCTTCCGCCTCATCTGCAGCAGTCTCCAGCTCAAGCTTAGAGAGCTCCAGAACGAGTGGTGGTCCAGACTCGCACAGAGGACCCAGCTCTGCGCTGACAACGGTGACTACAGGGGCTTCTACGAAGCACTGAAAGCAGTGTATGGCCCTAGGCACCTGGTACAAAGTCCCCTGCGAAGCGCTGATGGACAGGCACTCCTCACAGATAATACCTCCATCTTGAACCGCTGGTCGGAATACTTTCAGGACCTCTTCGGCGCTGAGCGCACTGTTCAAGAAACAGTCATCCTTCAAATCCCACACCTTCCACTAAAGGTTGAATTGGACGAACCGCCCACCGCCGAAGAGACCCTCACAGCCATCCACCAGCTCAAGAGTGGCAAAGCAGCAGGCATTGACGGAATCCCGCCAGAGATCTGGAAACATGGAGGCCCAGCACTGCACAACAAGCTCCACGACCTCTTTCTCTGCTGCTGGGAAAAAGGAACACTACCAAAGGATCTCCGTGATGCAGTCATCATCACCCTGTACAAGAACAAAGGAGAGAAGTCTGCCTGCTCTAATTATCGTGGAATTACCCTGCTGTCCATTGCCGGGAAAATTCTCGCAAGGTTGCTCCTGAATCGGCTGGTACCTGCCATCGCTGAAGACCACCTCCCAGAGGGCCAGTGTGGCTTCAGAGCCAACAGGAGTACCACCGACATGGTCTTTGTGCTGAGACAGCTTCAGGAGAAGTGCCGCGAGCAGAACAAAGGGCTGTACGTAACGTTTGTCGACCTAACAAAAGCGTTTGACACTGTGAGCAGGCAAGGTATGTGGCAGATCCTGGAGCGACTAGGCTGTCCCCCAAAGTTCCTCAACATGATCGTCCAGCTCCACGAGGACCAGCAAGGCCAGGTCAGACTAAACAGTGACCTCTCAGAACCATTCCCCATTCGCAACGGCGTGAAGCAAGGCTGCGTGCTGGCACCGACCCTCTTCACCATCTTCTTCAGCATGATGTTGAAGCAGGCCACAGTGGACCTCGACGATGACGACGCAGTGTACATCAGGTATCGTCTCGATGGCAGCCTGTTCAACCTCAGACGACTGCAGGCCCACACGAAAACTCTAGACCAACTGATTCGTGAGCTGCTCTTTGCTGATGACGCTGCCCTCGTTGCACACACAGAGAGAGCCTTGCAGCGCATTACGTCCTGCTTCGCAGATGCCGCCCAGCTCTTTGGACTTGAGGTCAGTCTGAAAAAGACAGAGGTCCTTCATCAGCCGGCACCCAAGGAAGAGCATCGCCCTCCCCACATCACCATCGGCGAGTCCGAACTGAAGTCTGTACACCAGTTTACCTACCTTGGCTGCATCATCACGTCAGACGCCAAGCTGGACAAGGAGCTGGACAACAGGCTGGCAAAAGCGAACAGTGCTTTCGGGCGACTATTCAAGCGGGTGTGGCACAATCAACAGCTGAAAAAAGGCACCAAGATCAGCGTGTACAGAGCTGTCGTCTTCACCACCCTGCTGTACGGTTCCGAGTCCTGGGCCCTCTACCGCAGCCAACTACGACTCCTCGAACGCTTTCACCAGCGCTGCCTGCGTACCATCCTGGGCATTCACTGGAGTGACTATGTCACCAACGTCGAGGTCCTTGAACAGGCGGAAACTGTGAGCATCGAGGCTTTGCTGCTGCGGACACAGCTTCGCTGGGCGGGGCACGTCTCCAGGATGGAGGATCATCGCCTACCCAAGATCACTCTGTTCGGCGAGCTCGCCACTGGACACCGAGACAGAGGGGCACCAAAGAAGAGATACAAAGACGGTCTCAAGAAGTCACTTAGTGCCTGCCAAATCGACCACCACCAGTGGTCTTCGCTTGCCGCGGACCGTGACACCTGGCGCTCCACCATTCACAAGGCAGCCGTCTCCTTTGAGGACTCTCGCAGAGCTAACCTTAAGGACAAGCGGCTCAGAAGAAAAAACAGAGCTGTCGTAACTCAGAACCCTGACCAGACCTTCCCCTGCAGCCACTGCGGTCGAACCTGCCTGTCCCGGATTGGCCTCCGCAGCCACGAAAATGCCTGCAGACGACGTGGGCAAGCCCTATAGAATCTTCGTTCGCGAAGTCAAGCCAAGAAAAAAATTTATATATATATATATATATATATATATATATATATATATATATATATATATATATATATATATATATATATATATATATATATATATATATATATATATATATATATATCCAAACAAAAAACGCATATCGGCGTAAAACTATGGCCAAAACTGCATTTCGTCACACACACACGATGAAATCCCACTGATGAATCCAAAACGAACGATCAACGTAAAGGCGCCCACCCATAAACACGAATCCGATCCGAATCCGAAGCGCATCCGAACAGAAAAGTTTGTGCACTAAGTCCTTTTCATGGTTTGTGTGTTTCCATATGCCCGATGACACTACATTATAAGAGAAAGAGATGTCCGAGAGTTCGAGGACGCGTTTTGAGAGTTATCAGGGATTACTTTTTATAGAAACAATACGCCCCTTTTCTTCAAACCCATAGTAAATTTATGTGTTTAACACGCATTCAGTTGATACCTTTTTCTTCTGAAACCACGTCCATATAAACACACGAACATAAAAGAAAGAAACACGCTTAAGAAGTCAATTACAACACAGTTACTGCTGTAATTGTCCTTTGTAAGCGAGTTTCTTTCTTTGCTGGGATTTTCTTTACATTTTACACGCTTATCAACCCCATGTTTTTTATCTGAATTTTATACAAAAGCAAAAATGACCTTTAGTGTGTAAACCTAAACGAAACTGTAAGAGCCGCCATTCAGTTTACCTACGCTGAAATCATTGAAGACAGGCGGTTGCGACAATGATTCTGTGGGCGACGTGGGAAATTTCTGATGATTAGTTCCGTGTTTATCGTCCACGGCGCCGGAGTGATAATGGACGGCCCTGACGGGCGGGTTATGGGGGGACAGGAAAATCTATTGCTTATGGAGTACGGGCGACCTGAACACTGATCAACTCAGGCGCACTCCATCTGTGTCACTTTGATTTATCAGGACCTTTCAACGGACATGCCGGCGGAGACTGGCCGTTGCCGCGGCAACAAGAACACTGAGATAGAAAGGAACGTGTGTAATACGTCTGACAGTCATCGCAATATGTAGTCTGTACATTGCAATTCTGCGAAGTGCGTATAATTTGTGTGCAGGTATGTGATTTTGGACTTTACGGCCTTAAGGTCCAAAATCACAGACCAGCACACATACACAGTCGTAGACTTAAATCTGACTGATTCCCTCAGTGGCCCCGATAGAAATTGCCGCAAGGGGTGCTCTCCGGAATCAAGAGGCCGGCGTTCACTCATTCAAGGCGCCCCGCATCAATAGCTGCGGAAGTGTCGTATAGCGTTGTCGCATGCAACGCTATACGACACTTTCGCAGCTATTGATGCAGGCGCCTTTGCATGAGTTAATTCGCAAACGCTCCTCTGTACGTCTTGCAGGTGCAGGGTCTGGCTGAAGGGACGCCTCAACGTCCCTCGAAGCCAGGTGTAGGGGTTTAACACTGAAGCGGGACTCCTTGACGGAAAGAAAGTACGAGGCGGTCGTACCGGGATGTGGGCTTATGAGGATCTTGCTTATGAGAGCGTTCTGCTGTTGCAGGCTTTTTTTCGCGCACGTTATTTGAAGCGGACATAATTTGTATAAGCTATAATTATGTCTCATGTTGTCAACAAAATTGACAGCGTCATTTACACCAGTTTTCGTCAAGCGGCATCACTCAAGCTGCTGATTAGACCCGTGGCCGAGGAAGTTTCATGGCGCGAGTTAGATCGCTCTAAAACAAAATTTTATTGAGTAAAACTGAGCTTCTCAGGTCGATGGGTTGGTCCGCACATAGCCATGCCCTTGTGTTCACTGGAGCACCTGTCACTGACACTGGCTGAGACACACGGATACAGGAACTGTTGCAGATCAGACAATGCATTTACCCATAAAGCCCTGATTCGATACTACAGGATATGGATCAACTTCATGGAAGTTCAAGGGTTGTGTCAGAATAGTTTAGCGCCTCCAGGCGCCAAGCTATTCCGACACTACCTTTGAACTATTATGATCAATCTTTATCCAGAACTGTGACCTAGACCTCAGAGGACATCTCCAGAATTTGATAATTGTTCCCTCAGGGCTTTAAGAGTTAAGGCACCTCGATACTTATGCACGGGAAATCTACAAAACCTAGAAGACTAAACCCAGTGCTCAAAAGTCATCGGGCCGACGTCGGCCTTTTGCGCATTGGAAAATGGCTCTGTAACTCGTGGGTGTATGTGCGCGCGCGCGTCAGTGCATTTGTGCGTGCGTGCGTTCGTAGGTCGGAGGAAGAAACAGTGAGAAATTGCTGCTGAGTTGTTATTACCATGGTTACAATTGCATTTAATCAACAAAGCAATTAGACGCAACAAAACCAGGCAACAACAACAAAATCAATATGAACGTATGTGTATCCGACGTCAGTGGAAAACTGTCCTTGAAGCAATATGAGGCAATGATATGACATTGCGGGCGTTTACTATCATTAAAAAATATTTGCACATGAGCATGAGTAAACCGTACAATAACCATTAGTGTCTGTGTGGGTTATATACATGCACACTTGCTGTCTGAATATAACGCACGTTGTTCCAAACACACGCGCGCAAGCGCACGCACACACACATACACGCTATACACACACCCTTTCCACAAGTGAATGGTTACAAAGTACACTGACTTTATTCTCTCTCTCTCTCGGCTCTCTCTCTCTCTCTCTCTCTCTCTCTCTCTCTCTCTCTCTCTCTCTCTCTCTCTCTCTCTCTCTCTCTCTCTCTCTCCAAAATTATATGTGCACCAGCTTAAAGTGACTCAGGCTTTCTCCAGGCAATAAAGGGTTAGCGGCGTTCGCAATATCTCCTTTATAAATGTTCTGGTATATCTTACAATAATGCTGCACAAAAGGGCTAACTTTAGCTTCATTATCAAGTTTGAATGTCATAAATGCCCCTCTTCTCCTCTGAAAGTAGGTGAGTTACCCTGTGCATACAAAGGGCACTAGCACACCTCTTGTACACTCATATGGATTGTAAGAAAAGGGTAGGAATAGTCTTAATAATAATAATAATAATAATAATAATAATACCGTTATTATATAGGCGCTTTTTCTCAATTTTGGGGAAATCGACTCAAAGCGCCGCGCCTGAAACCCAACACACACACTCACGAAACAGACACGGATTTACGCCATTTACAAACACAGTACATGACAAACGAAGGGCCAGTCAGCTACTGAAGTTACAGAGATTTTTGATCGCTTGTCAGTATTTGAAATTTGTAAAGTGGCCTGAGACCGGTACCAAAGTGGGGGGGGGGGGGGGGGGGGGGGAAGTTGTGGGAAGACAGCATGAGAACCCTTTGTACTGGTGAATGTTAGCAAACAAAGCCTGTCCTGGACAAGGTACTTCAGCTTACAATTCATAAAAAAATGTAATTGAAAAATTTAAATATCATTGCAACACACCATAGACAGAAAACAGTTATTGTCATCACATAAACATTTACATTTGACAGAGTATTCAACAAGGCACAAATGCATTTTAAATTTGGTGAATTACCACATTGTGTGCAGAATAAACCCAATAAGCAAAAGGCTGCAGATGGTCAATGCATCGCTGTGCATGGGCCAACTGCGGCCAACATGAGGATTTTTTTTTTTTTTTTTTGCTCACTGGGAAGACATCTGCACATGATTTACTATACTATTCAACTCCAAAGCCAGACAGCTGCCAAATTATTATTGTCCCGCTTATTGTGTGAAGTATGGATCAACCACAACAGCTCAAAAGTGGTATGAGACTAGCTTGGCACCTTCACAGGTGCCAAGCTAGTTATTCACCATGCTTAAGCTATCATGGTCGATCTTCCTGAAAGAGGTATAGATGGTGCACTGTTCAGAAAGCCTTCTGCACAGCCTTCAGAGCTTCCGCACAAAGTGGATCAAGCTCCCCGTCACCTCCTGAAGAGAACAAACACAAATAATTGAATAATGGCTGTTTACCTATTGAGCAAATGATAATCAGGCAAATGTTGGCTGCTCCTGGCCAGGGCACAGCTGTGCACTGGCTGACTGCGGCCAACTTTGGCCTGATGATCTTTGTTTGCTGGGTGTGAGTTTAACCCATTTAGCCCCAAACCCCTACAGCAGAAATAAATTGACAATGATAATTCAAGGGTAGTGCCAGATTAGCTTGGCACCTAATGGTGCCAAGCTAATCTGGCACTACCCTTGAATTATCATAGTCGATCCACCACCTGCAACTGATACATAGCAGTCGTTAGATGACGCCTCCAAAATTTGAGAAATGCGGCCATGGGGTTAAATGGGTTAACTTGTTTGCTTCTTTCATCAGGTTCCACAAAATTGCTAGTTGTCTTCAAAGGATATCGATCATGGACTATATGGTCAGGCCTATAGATGCACCAAGCTAATCTGACACTACCCTTTAGCTGTACATGCTGAGTCATCTTTTGTGTGCCAAATATCTGTAGATATTCTACAATTGCTTGCAAATGTTTCTTTTTCTTTGCCACAGGATCTCCTAAAGGTGAAAGGGCTGGCGGAGTAGACGTTTAAATATGTGACATTTGTTGGGTTCATGAAAAAAAACATGATTCATGTAACTTTTTTACACATCTTGATGACTGAATTTTTGTGATTTGTGAAGTGAATGTGCGCCAGCATTTCAACACCCTTTATGGCACTAAGCTCCTTTGTCTAACATGCTGACACGTACATACAACATGCCCTTCTCCCTTCCCATTGTCCCATCCCTCAAGGACCATCAGTCTACCCATACCCCCTCTCGTGCCACTTCCTTGCAGAAACACATGAAAACAACTGTCACAGAGTGCCAGCCTGTACATGCATACATGTGTATAAAGTTCTGCCCTAATTTCGCATTCCACTTCCCAAATTGGCACGCTACAGAACCAAATGCCGAACACCTGCAAGAGGCATAGATCCTCATGAGCCCTCAGAATCGCGGGGGCTCATGAGGATCAATGCCTCTTGCTGGAGCACAAATTACGGCAATATTCTGCTTACCATAATCCAGTTGGCGGATATCGCACTTGAAGACTAGTTCCCCATTGACCCAGGCCTCCACCACGTTCCAATCCTTGATACAGGTCAACTCTATGATGTGTCCGTCACGCTGCAAGACAGCTACACAAATAACCACAGACAAATATAAAGCACTACATTGACCCCTTCGTTGCTGAAGATCATGCAGTATGTCTTTGAAACCACAGCAAATGGATAGCCCAATTAGTGTTCTGACTGATGAGCAGATATGCGTGCTAGCCCAGACCCCCTTACTCTCTGACTGTGGAGACATGTGATCTGAGGGTCTATGCCTCTTACCTTTGGGAGGTATTAACTTTGTCTCAGCAGTTCATGTGTTAAATGTAAAAATAAATAAAATTTGAGGGAACACAAATTGTTACATAAGTGAGATGCTGTGGCACACTCTGTGCACTTCTGTGGATTTCAGCATGGGGGCCAGCAGGCTTCAGCGTACATCCCTCTTAAAACCTTTTAAGTTCGTGTTTCATGGGCATGAAGCATAGAAAGTCATTATAGTCTGAATTATTCTACCGTGTAAACATAAAGGTTAACATAATTGGAAATAGTTGTTTTGAAGGCTGTTTTCTTTACAGATTCATTGCATGTATCAAATAAAATTTGACACTTTTATCTGCCACTTTCACGCTTCAGGTAAAGTGAAAAAAACATTTTACAAGTACCTGTAAAAATGCACCTTATCAGATTTTCTATGGATCCTTTCTATGGCCCATATGGCCATTCACATCACTAGTGTAAAAATTTAACAATAATGATGCCATGCTAATGACACTAAATCTTGGAGTGGAATCATACACAATGCAAATTCTATGAGTTTTCAGTATTCTCTATATAATACTGATGGAGATGCCTGTGCATTCACCTTGTACACCTTCATGTAAATATAACATTCTCCTGGGAATATACAAGAATTGTGTTTACATCATGAGAAACCTGAGTACTAACAAGAATATGCTGTTTGTTTGTGTATTTGGTTCATTTCAAGTTTTTTAGACTTGTGAAAAAGTGTGTCATCAAGTATGTCACACTTTGCATTCTGAAAAAAATTCTTCACTGGTGATAGTATCATAATTAATATATGATAATGAAGTGGAAGGTGGACACATCCAGGTATTTTCATGTTAGTCGTGCAACTGGCCTCGTCTATGATGTTTTGGGTTTTTATCAAATTTATTTTAATGGAATGTGGTTTCTATTATTAACGCATATGTGCACCCCTGATGGGCTATAAGCAGCAGAGACACATTCTGGGTTATGTCTAGCGGGTCCTGTGAGATGCATTATAAAATCTGAGTGAGAGGTCCATATCCTACCCCAAGACTGAAAGACTTTATGAGTGTACATGTTTGGTCAATGAACTAGCAGACACAGTCTTTGATTGAAGCTCAACTTGCCATCACTTCACTATCATTAAACTAAGAGGGAACAAATTGTGTATTTCCGTTCCATGCAACATTTTACAGGGGCCAGAGCGAACCATCTGTAGTTCCAATGGGACTCCCAAAGGTTAAACTGGAACCCCCTATCACTCCAGCCAGTGGGTCCCAGGGATACCCTCTAATCTGCACTAATGAGAGCACTGATAAAAAAAGTTTTCAATTTGCAGGAATCATGTTATTTGACAAAATATGCAACTGACAGCCAAATAGTTAATTAGTCAAGTAGTAGCACCCACCTTGCAGTCCTTCTAGCCGTGCTGTGCGGTGATCCACAATGCCACAAGCTTCGTACGGGCCATAGTGAATCTGCACCCTGGCGTTTGCAGGCATGATGGCTGCTAACAAATATGAGAAATGTCCAATATTGTACTACAAGTAGTGACAAAACCAACAACAACAACAGATTATTTGCATTGTCATGTCGTGATTAGGAATCCGTTGTGACATAAACATTTGATTCGATGCAATCTGTACTATATAAACATTAGAAACGCCACATTAGCATCTCTCATTTGTGAGGTATTCCCACGCAATCAATATTGCATGCTCAGAAAAGTTGTCTAAAACAATATATTCTTTGCAGTGCGACTCAGATTCTGCTATGAACTGTCACCTTTGTATAGGGTGTATCTTTAATGCAGACAAAAATTTACTTTTGTGCGTTGTACATCTAAATAAAACGTTAACGAGTGGAGAAAACAACTCGCCTATGTAAAGGAAGTGGTGTTTCTAAGGAAGCAGTGTAGCAGCGCAGAAAATAACAATATTGCAAAAATAAAACATGGTATAAATTAATCAATATTCTATATGTCAGTCGAGGCAAACGTATAGATGTAAGTCAAGGAGCGGATTCCAAAATTTCAGATGTTGATTTACGCTTTGGACGTTTTGACCTTCAGTGCTGACCGTCAACATGGCTGCCTGCAGGCTAGTTATTCGATCTCTGGTCAAAAACAACCTTTCAAACAGCATCCTGAGGTATATTATTTCTACTAATGATGTGATCGTTTGTACACTAGTAGAGGTACTTTATTTCTGTGTAAGCATTTTTTTTCTATTGTAGACTCAGTTTCATAACGTCTGTTATTGTTAGTGTTGCTCCAGAACGTACTGCGTACACATAGACATACGCTCAGCCGGTAGCAGGGCGCTTGTCAATAAATGTCAGGCGCCTTGTTCGAAGTTCGATTCCACTTTTGAGTTTAAACTCCCTAAACTAACAGACTTGTTTTTCGCCATTGTATGCACAGCAGACATAAACTTTGAGTACACAAGTTTACAAATCAGGTCAGAGGTCAACATTAGATGACCTAATATTAGTAAATGATGAGTTGCTAACTTCAGATATTCAACATTTGGATCCCATTGGCAAGAGTGACCACGATGTTTTACTCTTCCAGCTGTATGTACCTAAGGTAAAGGTGACGCAGAGTAATAAATATTCCTTTAGCCTTGGAAAGGGAGACTATGATAGTCTGAGAGCACATATCGCAAATATAGACTTTACAACTAGTAAACCTGAAAATCGCGGAGTGAAAAAACTCTGGGCATTAATTAAGTCTTCGATTTTGAAAGGTATGGAGTAGCACATCCCAAAAGTGATGAGTAAATCACATAAAAGAACCACACCATCTTGGATGAATAAGGGTGCTTTAAGAATGATTAAAAAGAAGCATAAGTTGTATAAAAGATATCTTCAAACTAAAGAAGGTAGGGATTACCAGAGATATATTACATTAAGAAACGATTGTAATAAATTAATAAAACGTAATAAAAAATTACATGAAAGAAATATTGCAAATAAATGTAAAATGAACCCTAAAATATTTTGGAAGTATGTACAGGAACACTAAATATAATTCTGGAATAAATGCACTTAAAAAAGAAGATGGCACACTTGCTGTAGCTGATCATGAAAAGGCAGCAACCTTGAATACATTTTTCTCAAGTGTATTTGTGAAAGAAAATTTGAGTAATGTTCCATTGCTTGGTAGAGGCTCAAAATCGAATGGGTGCACCACAACTGATATTGTAATAACTCCTGATATTGTCAAGAAAAAATTAAAAGAATTAAATCATTCTAAAGCTCAAGGTCCAGACTGCATCCTCCCCAGAGTTCTACAAGAGTTGTGTAATGAGTTAGCAGAACCACTTTGCTCACTATTTACACTTTCCCTTAAGTCAGGTATTGTACCGCAAGACTGGCGTACCGCAGAGGTAAGTGCTATTTTTAAAAAAGGTTCTAGGTCAGATGCAGGAAATTACAGACCAGTAAGTTTAACGTGTATAGTATGTAAAGTTTTGGAGTCTATAGTCCGAGATGAGATCGTTAATCATTTTACTGTGAATAAATTGTACACTGAATGCCAACATGGTTTTAGAAAGAAACGATCATGTGTTACTCAATTACTACAGGTTATGGATGATATAACTTCCTTGATTGACAACAAAAAAACGGTTGACATCATATACTTAGACTTTAGAAAAGCATTTGACACTGTTCCTCATGAAAGGCTTCTTCAGAAGCTAGAGACCTATGGTGTATGTGGAAACATTTCCAATTGGATAAGAAGTTTCCTACGTGATAGAGAACAAGTGGTAAAAGTTGAAAATGCAAAATCAGATAAAATAAAGGTGCTGAGCGGTATACCTCAAGGAAGCATCCTAGGACCTATATTATTTACGATATTTATAAATGACTTGCCAGACTGTGTTAATAGCATGTGCAAAATATTCGCAGACGATACTAAAATCTATAATGAATCGAGTAATAAAGACGTGTTGAAGTATGATTTGGATCACTTGCAAGAGTGGTCAGACACATGGGACTTGCATTTTAATGTAGAGAAATGCAAGGTCTTGCATGCTGGAAGGAACAATCCTGAACATGATTACTTGATGAAAGTTAACAGCAACATTAGAAAGGTGGTATCTTGTGAGGAGGAAAGAGACTTAGGTGTTGTTTTTGATAAAGCTCTATCCTTTGACCCCCATATTCAGAACTGTATCAATAAATCCAACAAAATGGTTGGAGTAATTAAGAGAGCCTTTAATTATATGGATAAGGATATTTTTAGTAAACTGTATAAATCACTAGTCAGACCACATTTAGAATACGCAAACACTGTATAGTACCAAGGTTTAAAGAGACAATCAGTTGCACTCGAAAGGGTACAGAGACAAGCAACAAAGCTGGTTAAAGAATGTAGAAATATGACTTACTTAGACAGACTCAAATACTTTGGACTACACTCCTTACGTGGACGTAGAATTCGTGGTGACTTAATACAAGTTTTTAAAATTTATAATGGCATCGACGACCTAAATTGGAATGACTTTTTTGCAGCACCAGTTTGTGACAGAACCCGAAACTCTGAAGGTAAAATCTTTGTAAGGCACTGCAACACTAACCTGCGGAAGTTCTGTTTTTCTAACAGAGTTGCCATTGTTTGGAATGAGTTACCAGTTTCATTAAAAAAGCACCTAACATAAATTCTTTTAAAAACCAGCTGGACGAATTACCAAAATTTAAAGAGATTTTCTATTCCGATGATAAATGATTTATAGGAAAATTGCATGAATAGCAGACCCATAAAGAAAATAAAGAAAGGACATTTACAAAGGTCTCACAGTCTATTTTGTCCTCACACTGCTACTACTACTACTACTAAATCCCATCTACATTGTTGGGAAATTAGATTGGGTGCAACAGGGTGGGTGGGTAGGTTTGAAAACAGACAAACAGTATTACATTTTTTTAACCTGACAGTAATCTTCAGCAGGTGTAAGACTGGTCTGTTGACAGAAAGATGAAAGAAAACGACAGCGTGCAGTATAGTGTAGCCTATGGATGAACAGTGTTCCCCCTGGAAACACACAGCTCTGCATCTATTACGCACATACATCTGAAAAGGACGCATACATTTCAGTCTGTACGTCAAAAGGATGCATGCAAATCATAGCGCACAAGCTGCTGTCAAAAATGCTCGCACGCCTGTGAAGCTAGGCTTGCCGTACAAATGCTTTTCAGATGAACTCGTTTCGGTGAACCGGTTCGGAGTTTTGAAATCTGATTGGCTATTTGCAGTGAGCTGATGTATTCTTTTCAGCGATTGCCTGAAAGTGAACCCAGACAGAGAGCAAATCGAGTACTTTCCCTTTAACTTTCAAAGAAGGGACCCTCAGTTTTGACAAAAGGACCCTTTAAATTAAGTTTAATTATTAATTTTCTGGCAGAGGGTTCCTGAGACCCTTAGTTGAGAAACAAATGGGAAACACTGGATGAAATCAACTTTCAGTTTACTTTGAGTGACATTCACATTCAGCCACATTTCCACTTTCAGTTGTGTGTACCCAGTTTTAAGGTTGACGTCAACTGCCGTCAAGGTTCTTGGACTGATGATAACAAACTTAAATGATGCACAAATTGTCCCAGATAATGATTTGATTTATGTTTAAGTAATAAATGTTTGTATAATGCTTTAAGATGTTCAAGTGCTGGAAGCGTGTCCGTACTTCATGTGCCAACAAGTCACTGCAGGTGTCTGTCAACACAGAGGCAAGTAGATCATGTACTGTCATTAGAATTATATAATATAATTATAAGACAAATAGTGGCCATATCACATTTTTTATGCCGTCATGAAATAAAAGGCAAATGTCAGACTCCTAGGAAGTAGGAGTCAAAACAAATGGCATACAATAATATGATACACAAATGATTGAGAATGCTCAAATGACAAAGTAATTGCAGTTAATCATAAACTGTCATAATATAAACCTGACACCTTGTGAGTATCAGTGACTAGCAAGTTGATATGCTGTTTGCTCTTGACTAGTGTGAGTTTCAAAGAGTACAAATATAAACTTTGAAAGAGTACAATGTATGTAAACTAAGCTAAATCACAAAGATTGTCGTTAATTGAACCCAAAGGTCAACATTCCTGATAAACTTTAGCCTCTGAAGACTATATTATTGTTACACTTTTACTGTTTATGATCAGACATACTAGACCACGATAGTTCAAGGGTGGTGCCAGTATGGCAATGCTATTGTTGCAACACTCTTGACCCTTATCATTTGAAATACACCAGTGTGTGAAATAAGTTTGACAAAATTAGTTCATGGGTAGTACCAGAATAGCTTGGCACCTCTAGGCGCCAAGCTATTCTGGCACCACCCTTGAACTAAAGCCATTGGTCTATATCCTTATCTATAAGTACTATAATGTAGCTTGCATGGCAGTGTACACATTTTAAGCTTTTAGCCTCAGTATGATATGGGTTAAACTGGCATGGTTGATCTGTCTGCTGTGAATCTTCACCCTTCATCCAGATCATGGAGAAAAAGGAGACTGCTTGAGATGAGACCGGTTACATTGCAGTCTGCATGCAGCATGTTTATTCAGACGATGGAGACACCCAATCCTAACAGCCTCAAGTTTATCCCTGGTGATGGGGTCAAGGTGTTAGAATCAGGCACATTTGACTTCCCAAACCCACAGTCGGCCTACTGCTCCCCACTGGCAAAGTGAGTTTTTCTGATGTTAACTCTTTGGCTATCAGTAGTGGTTTTTCTCACCATGACTCCTTCAGGAATCATCATGACAAAAACTGCTACCAACAGCCAAATGTCTAATATTGCATGCTTTTTGGCTCATGTGTTCTGGGCCAGTGGACATCTGTCTGTCATCAGTCCGTCGTCTGCGGTAAACTTTATCATTGGCATTTTCGCGGAAACTATTCAAGCTACAGTCTTGAAACTTGGCCCAAGGACACTTTGTGGCAAGGCCTTTCTAAACATACCAATTTGAGTTACCTCTCTCAAGGTTACAAGGATCAGGAAATGGGTCCAAACTAGACATATTTTGAGAAATTTGATTTTTTTTTTCTCTCAAATACTGTTTACAACTTCAAACCCAAACTTGGTACAGAGATACCTGATAGTAAGACCTATATATGCATAATAATTGGGATGATCCCTTGGAAAGGTCAAGGGTCACAAGAGGTCAGCAGATTTATGTAAAATGCTATTTTATGAAAGAATTGTAGTTTTTATTAACATTTTGAAAATTTTCAATCAAATTTGGCACAAAGGTAACTGATGATAAGACCTTTCTATGCATACTAATTTAGTTGATATATCACAAGGGTTATGTGATGATTAAAAATGAGAAAAACAATAGTTATTTTAACCAAAAATGTTTATCTTAACTCTTTTCAACTTCAAACCCAAAATTGGTACCCAGATACCTGATGGTAAGACCTATCTATGCATACTAATTAATTTGGATGACCCCTCGGAAAGATCGGGGTCACAAGAGGTTGGCAAATGTGTGATAAATGCCAATTTTTGTTATAATTGTAGTTTTTATAAAAGTTTTTGCCAAATTTTCAATCAGATTTGGCCTAGAGGTTGATGATGGCAAGACATTTCTATACATGCTAATTTAGTCCAACCATCGCAAAGTCACGGGTCACGGGGGTTGACAGATGTTAAAAATGTTTACATGAATTTCGCTGGTGCAGAAGCCAGTCCTTTACTTTTTGTCACAAATGTCACACATATGTGGATCAGTCATACACATGAGCCATAAGGGTTTTGCCTTTCTTGTTCAACATAAAAACGTCCAGATTCTTCGTTTGGCCCAAATGGTTGCAGAGTTTATGGTCTTTATACTATGGAAGAGACAATCTCTGTAATACATCCAACAAAAAACAAGATTCAGTATTGCAGCAATGCATGCTTTTTCTGTAGTTCCTTTCAGTTGTGTTACAACATTTTAAACAGTCAAACCAATGCAGTAGATATGTTATTGATTTGAAATATACTAATTGTTATGGGCATCATGTTATCATTGGTATAAGAGATTGTCACTAACCTACAGATGAAAATTAATGCAGATACTTTTCTTAATTTTCAGAATGCTTTTTCGAATTGATGGTGTGAAAGGAGTCTTCTTTGGACATGATTACATAACCATTACAAAGGTAAGGGAGCCTGAATAAAATTGCCTTGTGTATGTTTTCCAGGGTGTTTTTGGCTCACTTGTGAAGCAAAAGTGAGTCTATGTTCTGGGCCAGTAGTTGGCCGTCCGTGGTAAACTTTAACTTTGACATTTTCTTATAGACTATTCAAGCCACAGTCTTCAAACTTGGCCCAAGGATACTTTGTGGCAAGGCCTTTCTAAACATACTAATTTGAGTGACCTCTCACAAAGGTCAGGTGACAGGGGATCAGGAAATAGGTAAAAAATAGCTATATTTTGACATAATTTATTTTTTCTCAAATACTATTCACAACTTCAAACCCAAACTTGGTACAAAGATACCTGATGGTAAGACCTTTCCATGCATACTAATTTGGTTGATCTCACGGAAAAGTCAAGCGTCACAAGAGCTCAGGAAATATGTGAAAAATTGCCCTATTTTGACAAAAATATTTGTTTTTTCAAAATACATTACCGATGGCATTACTATCTGGAATACACTCAATTGCCTATAGATTTCAGCCAAAAAGTTGTGTAACCCACACAACTGGGGAGGAGACACCGGGGATCCACGCACTGGGGCCCCGGGTGGCCTCCCCTTACTACCCTATCCCGGCATTCGTAGGGCGACCTTGTCAGTTTTCACTCATAGCTCGACCGTGGACGGTCGAGTTTTTGCCTTTCTCCATTTGAAAACTTTTTCTACCAGAGTTTGATAGTTTTTTGGCCTTCGCTTTGAGGGTTTTTCATAGCCTGGACTCTCTACTTCGTTGACTTCTCTCCTACTCGTAGTTTGTAAGGGACTACTGTGTTTGAACTGAGCGCAGTCCAGTTCGGACCGGCTTTGACTTTCAGTGAGCTTCGCCAGTGACCTTGTGGTTGGCATTCACACGTGACTTTATGAACTTGGTAGGAGTGCGACTTGACTTTTAGCCTTCGTACGGGTTTTTTAGTGACGCTATGGCTACTCCTGTGTTGAAGTCTTGCCGTATTTGCGGGGACTTTCTGTGGCCCTCCGACGCCCACGACGCCTGCTTGCTGTGCTCGGGCTGTTCATCGGACAGGATGTGTGTGACGAGTGGATGGAAGACCGGTGGTCGCAGATGTGGCACTTCGACAGGCGCGACCCGCCCTCCCGGCCGCTTCAATCTCCCCGGAATCCTCCAGGTTGTCGTCGCTACGTCGGCTCCTCGGGCACCGCTCCGCTCCGTTGTTCGGGCTGTCCGGCCCTCAGGTAAGTCCCCTTCTTGCACTATTACCTCACAGGTTCGCCCTCCCCACTCCGAGTCTTCGGAGCAGGGTAGGCGAGTTTCGGAGTCGCGCTCCCCACGCTCTGCTTCGGCAGCGTGTGGCTTGAGCCCATCGGGTTCGCTCACCCCCCGCTCTGCTTCGAGCGAGCGGTCTAGGTGAGCGGAGCGTTCGTCAGCCACCCCCCCCCCCCCCCGCTCTGGGTCTCCTGAGCGGGTGCGGTTGAAAGAACGCAAGCGTAGTAAGAATGAGAGGAAACGTACTAAGAGAGGTTCTCTCTCATGCTCCGAGGCATCGGAACGTGACTTGAGGCCCTTAGCAGTGCTGCCCCCTCCTTCGGTTAATTCCGAGCGGGCTGGGCCAGCTTCGCTTTCCTCCCTCCCCCGCCCGGTCTCGTCTGGGCGGGCCAGGGGTGAAGTTGACACTCGTCCCCCACGCTCCGAGGCGTCTGAGCGGGGGTCGCGTGCTCAGAAATTGTCCCCTCCCCGCTTCGCCTGAGCGGGCTTGGCGAGACCATAGGCAGTCCCCCCTCCCGCCCCGTTCCGACCAGGCGGGCACGGTGCAACTCTGACACACGTCCCCCTCGCTCAGAGGCACCTGAGCTGGGGCTGCGTGTTCATGAATTGTCCCCTCCCCGCTTCGCTTTTCCTGAGCGGGCTTGGCGTGACTCTAGAATGTCCCCCCCCCCCCCCCCCCCCCCCCCTCCCCCGCCCTGTTCTGACCAGGCGGGAATGGTGTGACATCACAGCGCGTCCCCCTCGCTCCGAGGCCTTGGAGCGGGGGCCGCATACACGTTTTTTGTCCCCTCCCCGCTCCGCTTTTCCTGAGCGGGCTAGGCGTGACTCGTTACGGTTCCCCCCCCCCCCCCCCCCCCCCCCAACCCCGTTCTGACCAGGCGGGCCCGGTGTGACCAGACCGCTACGTCGCTAGACCGGTTTCGTTCGGAAAGTGGTCTCCGTCACCAGCGTGCGGAATCTAGCTTCACTGCTGACCGTCCTTCCTTCGCGGTCCCTCTGTCCCCGCGACGCTCCGCCCGGCGGGCGGCCCCGTCTATCTCTTGCGCGGCGGTGCGGCTCTCTCAGAGCCAGTCGCCCCTTTCGGCGCATTCACGAGAGGGATGGTCTAGTTCTTCGGAACCGGATGTCCTCAGCCTTCATCCTACGGATTCGGCTTCGGCCATCTTCCTGCGGGATTCGGCGGTGGGATCCCCTTCCCGCCTGTCAGTGTTCTCGTCGGCCTCCTCCTCCTTGGACATCGTTGGCCCTTCGCTCGGATCGCAGACTATCAGCGCCTTGGATGAGGCCTCCCGGCTTATTGCGAAGTTTCTCTCACCCGACTTCTGTCCTCCTTCACCCCCGATGAAGAGACAGGCTTCCGCTATGGTCGACACACAAAGGCACGTCAAGCACCGCAAGTCCCTTCCTCAACCTGCCGGCTTCCAGGACCTCACAGATGCGTTCTCCGACCAGTTACGATAAGACAACTTCGGCGACGCGGGATTCTTCTCCGATTCACGGTGGCCTGCAGGGATTAACTTGAGCTTCCGCCAGGCCTGGTACGCGGGACTTTCTCAAGCCTTAGCCGTCCCTCTCCCAGTGGATACGGCGGCCCTAGTCCAGGCGGGTGGCCGCAAAATTGTCTTGAAAGCTTGGCCTCGTCCGCTCGACAGGATCGCTTCCTTATTGCGAAATTTGCTGGCGTGCTCAGGGTTTCTGGAGTTGGCTACCCAGGCAGCTTTGCAGTGCCTGGAGGGAACTTGGGATCTGGAGGTGCCGTCCCCTCTCCGCGATGTGCAGTCCATCCTGATAGCGGCCAACCGGGCCACCTACCACTCTTCCACCAACGCCATGGTGGCGGCCGCCAATTGTGATCTTTGGCGACGGGATACCCTTTTGCATCTCTGCGCGGATCTCCCGAAGTCAGTGAAGACCCAGCTTCGACAGGCCCCCCTAGGTGAATCTCAGCTTTTCGGGGACACGTGGCAGTCAGTTAAAGACTCGTCCAAGGACCTTTGGCCCAGACCTGTCTCCACTCCTGCAGCGACTCGCTTTCGCGGCCCCCGCCCGGCCAGGGGTCGTGCCCGGCGGTCTTCTAGACCCTCCTTGCTTCCAGTCGGTTCGGCCAGAGGTAGGGCTCGCCCTCCTCAGGCCCCTCAGCCCTTTCCCGCCTCCTGCCCCTCTTGGTCCCGCGGCGCCCGTAGGTCCGGGCACGGCCAGGCCCGCTGACTTGCCCCCTCTCTCGCCCCCGTCGGCAGTTCCCGGGTCTCCAGTTGGCGGGCGGCTGTCTCTTTACAGCGACCATTGGAGGTCGCTGTTCCCAGACGACCCCTGGATCCTTTCCACGGTTTCTACAGGCCTCCAGCTTTCTTTCAGGTCCCCTCCGCCTCTTCGCAGGTCCCCCTTGTGGACCCAGTCTCCACTCGACACCTTTCAGGCGAACGCTCTGCGCAGAGAAGTTTCGGCTCTCCTCGACAAAGCAGCGACGGAGGTTTTATCGCGTCAGGACTCACCAGCATTTTACAGCCGCCTCTTTCTCGTTCCCAAACCAGGAGGCAAGTGGCGCCCAGTCATCGACTTGTCGGCGCTAAACAAGTTCATTTCGGCCCCTCGGTTCCGGATGGAGACAGCCAGGATCCTCCGAGCCGCCATCCGACCGATGGACTTCGCGATCAGCCTCGATCTGTCCGACGCCTATCTTCACGTCCTGATTCATCCATCGTCTCGCTTCAAAGACATTTGGAGTCCGCTGGGGCCAAGGCATTAGTACATCCCAAAGCTGACATAAAGCACTTTTTCGTTAACCCTTTCGGCCCGGCAGACCGCTGTACTGGTTGGCGGTCTCGTATACCGTGCAGCCCGGCCGGAAAACCGCTAGAGCGGTGTCAGGTGTTTTATATCGCGCTCCCGGTGATAAGCGAGCGTCGCCGTGCATGTGGTGACTTCGCACTGACAGTGCGTGCGTACTTTTGTACGTTGTATGCGGTCAGCTTTGCTGCGCTAGCATGCGTATTGCGGTCGAAATGGCGAGTGAATGTGTAGATATTCGAAGTGATAAAATTTTGTGTTTGGAGACATGGTTTCAAAAGCAGATAGCTTTGATGTATTGGGACACGTGTGCCCACGGCCTACTGCGTGGCAGCATAACCACGTGTTGGCAGTGTCAGCTGGAGCGATCGACGGTTGAGGCACTGACAACGGCAATGACGTACAGCTTGATTCTGAAGCTGAATTTGGCAATTCCGTAATTGATATTCCGTTCCTCTGATGCCGCTACACCTTGGTGCACATGTAGGTGACTCTGTAGACACCGACACACATTGGTCACGTAGTGTAGTACGTGCATTGTCTTTACAACACTGGTACTTCCATCCGATCGTGTATGAGACACAACATCGTTCAATGCCGCTTATTACATGTTGTCAAGACTGTGGATATACCGTACAGTGGCAGGTGTAAACATTGCGGCTGGTGACAAAGTAGGAGCCTTACAGTGTATCGGCATACTGGAGCTGCATGGACACTAACGTGTCGCAGTAACAGCCTGGATGCCCTTTTTAGTTACTGATGCATGTTAAGTAACAGCGATCTGTCATGCACGAAAGACATTTTTGGCGGGCTCACGTGCGAAGAAAAAGTGAGTCTGTTCCGAGCCAGCGGTCGTCCGTCCGCCGTCGTGCATGGTAAACTTTAACGTTGGCATTTTCTCGGAGACTATTAAAGCTACAGTCTTCAAAATTGACCCAAGGATACTTTGTGGCAAGACCTTTCTAAACATGCCAATTTTAGTGAGTTTCTAACAAAGGTCAAGGTCACAGAGGATCAGGAAATATATCAAAAATAGCCATTTGGGGACATAATTTCTTTTTCTCAAATCAAACTATTCACAACTTCAAACCCAAACTTGGTACAAAGATACCTGATGAAAAGACCTTTATATGCACACTAATTTCATTGATCCCTGGGAAAAGTCAAGGGTCACAAGAGCTCAAGAAAAATGTCCAAAATGACCATATTTTTACAAAAAAGAGTTGTTGTTTTTTCGCAAATACTATTCACAACTTCAAAACCAAACTTGCTACAGCGATACCTGATATTGTGTGAATAAAATAGCTAATAGTGTGGATAAATGTCTTTATTTTTAATTTGTTTGCTGTGGTATATTTTTTTCGTTGCGTGTTGCGCTGAAATGATTACACAAAATACACATTTTTAAGCAGCCCATTACACAAAATGGTCTAAGAGGGGTAGGCACCTCTGCGTCTCGGGTTTCTTCTCAAACTGGGCAAATCGGATCTTACCCCCTCTCAGCGTTTTCTACATCTGAGGATGGAATTCCTGACCGATCTCAATCTAGTCCGCCTGCCTCTGGCCCGGCGGCAGAAGATCGTCGATCTAGCGCTTTCGATGGAGGTAGGGTCCTCCTCAGCCAGGGCCTGGCTTCAACTTCTGGGCCTGCTCAGTGCGGCTGCGGACTTGCTTCCCTTGGGCAGGCTTTATGCCCTCCCGTTGCAGCTACATCTCCTACTACACTGGCGTCCTTCGTCGGGTTCCCTTGCCGATCTTTTACCGGTTACCCCTCTGGCTCGTCCACACCTCCAGAGGTGGGCGGACATCGCTTGGCTGGCTACGGGCGTGCCTCTTCACTCACCTCCGCCCCGGTGGTCTCTCTGCACCGACGCGAGTCAAGCCGGCTGTTGCGCGCATCTGTTACCGGACTTTGTCTCGGCCTCGGGCCTTTGGCCGTGGGATTTGGAGGACAAACACATCAACTGGCTGGAGCTGAAGGCAGTTTGGCTGGCGCTCAGTTTTCTGGCAGGAGACCTTGACCAACCAGGACGTTCTCGTTCTCTCAGACAACTCGACGGTGGTGGCTTACATACAGAACCAGGGGGGCACTCACTCGCCCTCCCTGTGCATTCTCCTTTACCATCTCCTCCTCTGGTGCAGGGACCGGGGCATTAATCTACGGGCTCGCCACATTCCCGGTCACCTGAACGTGATCGCGGATGCCCTGTCCCGCCGTGGACAGCTGCTCCACACGGAGTGGTCCCTACGCCCGGACATCTTTCGCCTGATCTGCTCCCGGTGGGAAACTCCTTTAGTGGACTTGTTTGCCACCAGGTGGAACAAACAGCTCCCGGTCTACGTCTCTCCAGTCCCGGACCCGCTCGCCTGGGCGGTAGACGCGCTTTCCATCCCCTGGGACGGTCTGATCGCTTACGCCTACCCCCCGTCAGTCCTCGTTCCGAAGGTTCTGCGGAAGCTTCTGGGTTGCTTCAACTGGACCAAGAGCTGGACCACGGACCTACTCGAGCTAGCGACAGACCCGCTGCTGGAGCTTCCTACACCTCCTACGATGCTCAAGCAGCCCCGCCAGCAGCTTTTCCATCCGTGCCCGGAGCGCCTCCTTCTTCACGCCTGGAGGTTGTCTGGCAAGCCCTCGCCGCTAGAGGTTTCTCGGATGCGGCGGTGGCGGCTATTGCAGCAGCCCGCAGAGCTGGCGGAGTTCTTCCTGTGGCTTTTTGACGAACAAGGCTTAGCACCCGTTACCATCAAAGGTTATCGCTCCATGATCGCGGACACTTGCCGCCACCTGGGCAAGCCAGACCCAGGCGCTTGCAAGGATCTGACGGACTTGCTGGCACATTTTGAGCTCCGACGACCAGTTTCTCGGTCCCTAATGCCTCGGTGGGATCTCGCCTGGGTACTAACGTGGCTGAACACGGACCGCTTTGAACCTCTGCATTTGGCTAGTTTCTCAGATTTGACCAGGAAGGCATGTTTTCTGCTGGCTCTCGCCACGGCGTCCCGAGTGAGCGAGCTTCACGCTCTCTCGGTACTTCCCTCCTGTTTGCAGTTTCGCTCGGACGGTTCTGCACAGCTTCTCACCGACCCATCCTTTTTGGCCAAGAACCACCGCCCGGCAGCGGCCCCTCAGATGCTGACCGTAAGGCCTCTCCGTGGAACGGACATGGCCCCTGAGTCGCGTCAACAGGACCCGGTTCGGGCACTTAGGATTTACCTGCGTCGCTCTAAGCCGCGACGCCGGGGCCGCTCTCGCCTCTTCCTCCCACTGTCTGCAGGCAGGCCAGATATTTCGGCCCAGACAGTGTCGTCCTGGCTGCGGTGGGTGATTAAGTCGGCCTACCAGGACCTCTCCCCGGACGGCGATAGACTTCTTCACATCTGGGCACATGAAGTAAGAGCAGTGGCCACCAGTCTTGCCCTGGACCGCAACTGCTCGGTCAAAGATATTGTTACGGCGGTCGGCTGGCGAGCTGACTCCACATTCACCCGCTTTTATCTCAGAGACCTATCCGGCCAATGTGACTCCCTGGCACGGGTGGGCGACATTTCCGCGGCCCAGCACTCCCTCTGCGCGCCCCTGGCGTCTTAGGTACATCATAGTTGAAATCGTCGGGAGTGCTCTCTCTCTCTCTCTCTCTGGGCCAATGGGTGGTTGGGTTTGCGATTATAGGAACGGCACCCTCCACCTGTTCGACATTCTTCCAGATAGTAATGCCATCGGTAATGTATTTTGAGAAAACAAATGAATTTTTTTGAAAAATACTTACCGATGGCATTACTCAGACTGCCCTCCCGCCTGCCCCGCTTGCCTCTTTTCGCTATGTGTGAAACTGACAGGGTCGCCCTACGAATGCCGGGATAGGGTAGTAAGGGGAGGCCACCCGGGGCCCCAGTGCGTGGATCCCCGGTGTCTCCTCCCCAGTTGTGTGGGTTACACAACTTTTTGGCTGAAATCTATAGGCAATTGAGTGTATTCCAGATAGTAATGCCATCGGTAAGTATTTTTCAAAAAAATGCATTTTAGAAAAAAAATTCATTTTTTCTCAAATACTATTCACAACTTCAAACCCAAACTTGCCACAGAGATACTTGATGGTAAAACCTATCTATGCATACTAATTTGGATGAGCCATCGGAAAGGTCAAGGGTCACAAGAGAGCGGCAAATGCGTGTAAAATGCCAATTTTTTTTTATAAAATTGTAGGTATTGTCAACATTTTGGAAAATTTTTCAGTCAAATTTAGCGCAAAGGTAGCTGATGATGACCTTCCTATGCATACTAATTTAGTCGACTCATCGCAAAGGTCAATGGTCACGGGGGGTTGACAGATATGTGAAAAATGCTTACATTTTGAGAAAACATGGATTTTGCTGGTGCAGAAGCCAGCCCTTTACTTATTGTCACAAAGGTCACACATATGTAAATTGGTCATACACGTGAGCCATAATGGCTTTGCCTTTCTTGTTGTGTAAATAATGACTAGGTATGCTGGACAAAAATGTGGAGCACATTTGTTCATATATCATTAGTTGGAAATTGAATACTGGGCATTTATGTTGGCCTTTGGTTTGTGATTTGTAAGCTTTCAGAGGTGCAGTGTTCATTTTAATAATTTACACACATGGGTCATTAACCTGCAGAGAAGAAATCCAATGGGTCATTTCTGAAACTGGGTGGGCCACATTTCAGCTATGCCAGCAAACAGGTTTTATTTGTGTAGTAACCTTCTTTGGTGTCACACACACAGAAAGAGTGAGGTGATTGTGGCCACATAGGGTATAACGTTAAAGAGCAGGTTGACTTTCAATGATGATGAATCTGATCTTTTTACATCACTAACTCTGTACACTGCAAGTATTTTTTGATCATTTTTTTTTTTTCAAAATGAATTTTACTGAGAAAGTTGAAGAGGCATAAAGCTGGCTTACTAACTGATTTAATTAATATTGGCAGATATAAAAACTGGAACTTATGGCCAAATGCACACCATGTGATGAAGCCAACAAAAAGTGCAATGACAGAATAAAAGCCTGGTGCTGGTAGAGCCATTGGTGAAACAAACGCAAACTGTGAAGGGCAACGCTGAACTGTAGACCTGATGAAACTGGTGCACAGAAGCCATGGGGTTGTAGGCTTTTGGGCTGTCTGATGGAAAAAGAGTTGACATTAAAATACTGATGACAAAAGGAATCTTGACTTTTTGTATATACCACTGGTAACCAAGTTTTCCGGGAGAGTCGTTTTAATATCATGTGAATGATCAAACATTAACCCCATGGCCACATTTCCCATATTTTGGAGGTGTTACCTAACAACTACGTACCAGTTGCAGGTCGACCATGATAATTCCAGGATAGTGCCAGATGAGCTTCGCATCCTCAGGCACCAAGCTCATCTGGCACTACCCTGAAATTATCATGGTCAATCCATCTGCTGTAGGGTGTTGGGGCTAAGTGGGTTAATAAATTCTATTGACAGGCAGATGATGACATTGAGTGGAAGGTGCTGAAGCCAGAGATCTATGCTGTCATCATGGATTTCTTTGCCAGTGGGCTGCCCGTGTTGACAGAAGAGAAACCAAAAGGGGACACAGGTTATTTTTTATGTTGTAAATAAATGCCAGATTTTTTTCTTGCACACAATAGCAGAAGTCCTTTTTATGTTTGTGTGTTTCCATATGCCTGATGTAGATACCAAATTCACATCTGACTGTGAACGAAGATGACGCAAATTTTGAAGGAAATTTGCATTTCCATATATAACAGGTTCAGATCATATTCGTATGGGATTCGTGCTTATGGAACTGTAGCGTAAGACTTCACTAATTTGAAAGTAGTCGCAGGAGGTTGGTTAACGTTTCAAAATATACCAATTATTAATAGAATTTTAACTTTGAACAGCGCTTTTCCAAAGTATGGAATCAAACATGGTGCAAAGTTAGTTGATGATAAGAATTTTGCGTAATAAGACATTTACATAATATTTTGCATGTGGCAGTCATGAAGGTCAATAGTCATGGGAGGTCAGTACATACAACCTTTCCCTGCTAGGTATCAGTGAAGCCAGATGGACGCAGTCTGGCCAGAAAAGGCTGTTAAGTGGGGAGATGATTCTGTATTCAGGTCATGAAGAGGAGAATGCCCCCCATACAGAAGGTGTAGCATTCATGCTGTCGCCAGTGGCACAGAGCGCGCTGATGGGCTGGGAACCTCTTGGGCCAAGAATTATCACAGCAGCCTTTAGAACCAAGAAAAAGCTCAAGCTGAACGTCATCCAGTGTTATGCGCCCACTAATGACAGTGACAAGGAAGAGAAACAAGAGTTCTACGACCGACTCCATAGTGCCTTGGACAAATGTGCGGAGCGAGACATCACCATCGTCATGGGCGATTTTAATGCCAAAATAGGGGAGGACAACACCGGATACGAAGAGGTGATGGGGATACAGGGACTAGGCTCGGAGATGAGTAAGAACGGGGAGAGGTTTGTAGACTTTTGTGCTCTAAACCGACTTGTCATTGGAGGCAGCATCTTCCCACACAGAAGAATACACAAAGCAACTTGGGTCTCACCTGACCATACAACAGAGAACCAAATAGACCATATCTGCATTAGCAAGAAATTTAGAAGATCCCTTCAAGATGTTCGAGTGAGGAGGGGAGCAGATGTCGCCTCCGACCACCATCTGCTTACCTTAAGAATGAAGCTCAAGCTAAAGAAAAGCCGCACAGAGACAACAAGAAGACAGCGCTATAATGTAGGCCTCCTGAGAGAAACTGGAGTTAGAGAAGAGTTTAAACTGGTGCTGTCCAACCGGTTTCAAGCGCTACAGGAGCTAGTAAATGAAGAGGAGGCAGTCACCACAGAGCAGCAGTGGAAGGCAGTTAGAGAGGCGCTGAACTCAACCTGCAAAGACGCTGTAGGGTTCAGGAAACACCATCACAAGGACTGGCTGTCGGCACAGACCTTGAAGAAGATAGAAGTGAGGAAGCAGAAAAAAGCAGCTGTCAACAACAGTCGCACAAGAGCAGCCAAAGTAAGGGCACAGGGGGAATACTCGGAAGCCAACCGCGAGGTGAAGAGTAGTATCAGGGCAGACAAGAGGGCCTACACAGACAGCCTGGCAGCAGAGGCAGAAAAGGCAGCAGGCAGCGGCAACATGAAACAGCTCTACGACATTACCAGAAGATTGTCAGGCAAGTATGGCCATACAGAAAGACCAGTAAAAGACAAGGAAGGCAAGCCTATTGCAGACAGAGCAGACCAACTCGACAGATGGGCCGAGTATTTTGAAGAGTTACTGAACAGACCGAGCCCACCCGACCCCCCAGACATCCAGCCGGCAGAGACCGACCTACCCATCAGCTGTGACAGACCCAGCCGGGAAGAGATCAGAAGAGCAGTGGCATTCTTGAAGAACGGCAAAGCAGCAGGCCCAGATGGCATCCCAGCGGAGTCTCTGAAAGCAGACCTAGAGACAACAGTGGAGATGCTGTACCCACTGTTTGGAAAGATCTGGGAAGAGGAGGTGATGCCGGCTGACTGGAAGGAGGGGTACCTAATCAAGCTTCCCAAGAAAGGCGACCTCAGCAAGTGTTCCAACTACAGAGGAATCACCTTGCTGTCAGTACCAGGAAAGGTCTTCAACAAGATCATCCTGGAGAGAATGAAGAGCTCCGTTGACCCCCAGCTGAGAGACCAGCAAGCAGGATTCAGGAAGAACCGATCATGTACAGACCAGATCGCCACTCTCCGCATCATCGTGGAACAGTCTCTGGAGTGGAGCTCCCCGCTGTACGTCAACTTTGTGGATTATGAGAAAGCATTTGACAGTGTGGACCGAGAGACTCTGTGGAAACTCCTACGACACTACGGTGTACCCACAAAGCTCGTCCGCCTGATCAAGAGCAGCTATGATGGCATGACATGTCGCGTGATCCACGAAGGGCAGTTCACCAGGGAGCTCCAGGTCAGAACTGGTGTCAGGCAGGGGTGTCTGCTGTCTCCGTTCCTCTTCCTACTGGCCATAGACTGGGTCATGAAGATGACCACAGAGCACAGACGAAGTGGAATACAGTGGACACTGTGGACACAGCTTGACGACCTCGATTTTGCAGACGACTTGGCATTACTGTCCCACACTCATCAACAAATGCAGGACAAGACCACGAGGCTTGCTGACATCTCGTCCCAAGTGGGCCTCACCATTCACAAACAGAAAACAAAGACAATGAGGCTGAACGCAACCAGGGAGGAACCAGTCTTGCTTGCTGGCACCCCGTTGGAGGAGGTGGAGTCCTTCACATATCTCGGGAGCATCATAGACAAAAAAGGCAGCACGAATTGGTAAAGCCAGAGCAGCCTTTCTCCAGTTGAAAAAAGTGTGGAGCTCCAGAGAGCTGTCACAACACACCAAAGTCCGGATTTTCAACTCCAATGTAAAAGCAGTTCTCTTATATGGAGCAGAGACTTGGAGATTGACAAAAACCACAGTCAACAGAGTACAGACCTTCATGAACAGTTGCCTTAGAAGAATTTTGAAAATCCACTGGCCAGAGAAGATCAGCAACGTCAGACTCTGGGAGAGAACAGAGCAGATAACAGCAGAGAATGAAATTGGCTGAAGAAGATGGGAATGGATCGGTCACAGTCTGAGAAAGCCAGCTTCCAGTATCACTAGGCAGGCATTGTCATGGAACCCCCAGGGAAAGAGGAAAAGAGGTAGGCCGAGAAACTCCTGGCGTCGAGACCTCCAAGCAGACATCAAGAGACTGGGAACCACCTGGAGTAGAATCGAAGGAGAAGCACAGGACAGGAGTTGCTGGAGGTCTCTCGTCGACGGCCTATACCCGGGTAGGGGTGACAGGCGTAAGTAAAGTAAGTAAATAAGGTCAGTACAGTTTGAAAATTTCAACCCTACTGGAGTACTGCTCAATGTTTAAATATCTTCTACACTGCCAGCTGCTATAAATAATGTTTTTTAGAGCTGATGGCCATTTCTGCCCAAGGCCAAATACATGTATATGAAAGAATGATGATAGCAAGAGACATTGATCCTCATGAGCCCCCATTGCTATGAGGATTGATACCTCTTGCAGTTGGTTGCTGTTTAACTTATTACATCCTGAAGCTGAAATTTTAAATTTGCATATTTTGTCCTATGAAGGCTACGTTACAGGTCAGTGTCTTCGGGCAGTGAAAGGATTATTAGACTGAAATTAATAAAACTGAACTGATTGTTTTAGAGATTTTGCCGGAGGATGATGAGACAGTGGCCCTGATCAAAGAACTTCTGGATACGAGGATTCGACCCACAGTACAAGAGGACGGGGGGGACATTGTTTATATGGTGGGTGTTCATATGAATTTTCTTTGTTTATTTCTTACTTTTCTCTTGCATACTGTATGGATCAGTCTAATGAATTTTTGCTTTGGGATTTGTGTGAGCATATATATGTTTATGCCGGAGCGACTGTCTAATAGCCGGCGCTGTTCTTATGGCGACGGGCCCCCAGGTAGCAACTGTGAAAGTATTCGTCTTTTATTTTTTCGTAGTTTTTGTTATTTGTGTAACTAGTCTCAGCCAAGCAGAAAGTTTAAAAACATTATATTATGTGTTATAGAGGTACTAGGATAGGGCCGTCTTTAGTTTGCTTGTGTTAGGGAGGTTCGGGTCGGGTTGGGGCCGTTGGCGCCGGCAATTAGATGCCTTGGCGACGGGCTTCACCCGTCCCGAGCCATTGTCCATTTGTCTGAAAACTGTTGTGTGAGTGTGTGTGATTGCGAGTTGCACCTGAGGTGGCGAAAAGAATTTCTCTTTTGAGATAATAAAGTTCTCTTATTATTATATGTCTATTTATCTCTCGCTTTATTCTCTCTCTCACTTTTTTTAGATTCGTACTTTAAAGTAGCTTTGAGTTTAATTTGATGGTGTATGGGAGAGTACTGTACACGTCATGTTTATCATCTCCGATTGTTGCCCTTTTGACTATTCCATCAGTGTTGTTGTGTGAGGCTTTGTTTGGGTTTTTTGGTGTGTGTTATGCGCTCTTAAAACAAAAATATAGTAATATAGTCAACTTTTTAAATAACAGAATGCCAGAGTACCATTATGTTTGTTGAGTATTTTATGGGTAGAGTAATAAAATTAGCATGATAAAAGTTATCGGAGACCACAGCAAACCATTATTAACCCATTTAGCCCCAACACCCTACAGCATGAGATGGATTGACCATGATAATTCAAGGGTAGTGCCAGATTAGCTTGGTGCCCTCGGGTTTTCATTGTTATTTTGTTTTCTCACCAATCTTCTATTAACTTCTCTGGTGTACCTGTGTACAGGGCTTCAAGGAAGGCATCGTGTACCTGAAGATGCAGGGGTCATGCTCCAGCTGCCCCAGTTCCATCGTGACACTGAAACACGGTGTACAGAACATGCTGCAGTTCTACATTCCTGATGTGCAAGGAGTAGAACAGGTAAAACTTTGGATTTAACAGATCATCAAGGGGATCAAACTACTTTGTTGTTAGTGCCAAAGTGTGTTACAAGAGAAGTAAATCAGGACAAGATGTAGTCGGGACGACTTGAACAGAGTTGTTATATCCTACTTTGTTTCCTCAAAACACATTACCGATGACATGACTAACTGGAAATAGTCTACTTGCTTACCAATTTTAGCCTAAGACCCAAAGGGTCCCCCCAGGAGGCTCTCGGGGATCCCTGATAGGGACGAGAGAGCTTTCGGGGATCCCTAACAGGGACGAGAGTAGCCTCCCCTGCCCATCCGGTCAGGCGCCCGGTGGTGTCTCCTTTAGCCAGTTGTCTACTTCGCTGTTAGCTTTCGGACGCTTTTACCTGAGCCTCTGACCCTTGGAAAGACTGTGTACGGTTCGACCGTCCCTTACCGGCCTGCCTTCGCCTAGCCTCTCGTCTACCGCTTCTGGCGTGGCCTCCGTCTTCTCTGCTAGCCCTCGTCTGTGCCTCGTGCTCTTGGCTGGCCCTGGAACCTTCTAGGCTCCCGTCGTCGTCTCCCTGCCATTCCGCCATGGACAGGTAAAGTCTCGGCCGTTTCCGACGTCTCGCCTGGCTGGGTCGGACGTCGGGCTTCGCTCGAGCTACTGTTGGTTTCTCTCCGCATTTCACGGTGAGTTTCGAGTGTTTCTTGATTTCAAAGCTTTATATGGCGGGGTTCGTTACCCGCCCCCGGTCGCCTTTTATGTTTGGGTATGGGCTGCAGTTATCTAGTGCGCCTCTCCCCAGTACGTCGACCTCCAGTGACCTACTGTCTGGTACTTTGTGCTTCGTCACTCTGCCGTTCCGCCATGGAAAGGTGGAGTATCGGCCACTTCCTACGTCTCGCCTGGCTGGGCCGGACGTCGGGCTTCGCTCGAGCTACGGTTTGTCTTTGCATTCACTGTCAGTTTCGTGTGTCTCTTAATTTTCGAAGCTTTAAATGGCGGGGTTTGTTACCCGCCGCCGGTCGCCTTTCATGTTTGGGTTTGGGTTGCAGTTGCCAAGTGCGCCACTTCCCAGTTCGGCGACTTCCAGTGACCTAGTGTCCGGTGCTTTGTGCTTCGTCACTCTGCAGTTCCGCCATGTAAAGGTAAAGTCTTGTCCGCTACCTACGTCTCCCCCGGCGGGGCCGGGCGTCGTGCTTGGCTCGGACTTCTGTTTGTTTTCTCTCCGCATTTAACGGTGAGTTTTGCTCGTTAATTCGGAGCTTTATCTGGCGGCGTTAGTTGCCCGCCGCCCGTCACCTTTCATGTATGCGTATGTGTTGCAGTACCAAGTGCGTTGCTGCCCAGGACGGCGGCTTCCAGTGGCCTGGTGTCCGCCATACTGTAGACCGGGTGCCACCTGCTCCTCTGTCATCGGCTGCGCTGGCTGCCCTGCTTGACTGGAGGTTCTTGGTCTCTACTCCGGTGTTCCACCGCCGAGCGACCCGCGACTTCCGCCTCCTTGGGACCTTCCGCGGCACGGCGGAATTGTTCCAGCTGCCCTCGGACATGGGATAGCCACTCCTCTCGTCCCTGGTAAGTTTGTAGCTTATTCGTAGACGCGTTAAGCCCGCTGACTCCTCCGGCGAGTCGCCAAGCTGGCTACGTGCCCCCCTCCCGTAAAAAGGAGCCCCGGGCACCACGACCATGTCGCCTTAGTTCACGCGTCGGCCCCTCGGCCAAAACTCAAGCCCGCTGACTCCTCCGGCGAGTCGCCAAGCCGGCTACGTGCCCCCCTCCTTGAGCCCCGGGCACCGCGACCTTGGTCGCTAATTAGTTAAGCGTCGGCCTTTGGCCCTTCTTCTAAGCCCGCTGACTCCTCCGGCGAGTCGCCTAGCTGGCTACGTGCCCCCCTCCTTGAGCCCCGGGCACCGCGACTTTGTCGCTAACTAGTCTACGCGTCGGCCTTCGGACCTGCTCAGCCCGCTGACTCCTCCGGCGAGTCACCTAGCCGGCTACGTGCCCCCCTCCTTGAGCCTCGGGCACTGCGACCTTGTCGCCTATTGTTGACGCGTTGGCCTCACGGCCCCTCCTAAGCCTGCGGACTCCTCCGGCGAATCGCCGAGCCGCTTTGTGCCCCCTCCTTGAGCCCTGGGCACCGCGACCTGGTCGCCAATTAGTTCACGCGTCGGCCTTCGGCCCCAGCTTAAGTCCGTGTGCCCCCCTCCTTGAGCCGGGCACCGCGACCTTGTCTCCTTCGTTCTCACTTCGGCACTTCGACCTCAGTCTCTGGGCCCGCTGACTCCTACGGCGAGTCGCCTAGCCGCTTGTGCCCCCTCCTTGAGCCCCGGGCACCGCGACCCTTATCGCCTGTTGGTACCCTACGCGGCTTATGGCCCCTCCTTCCTACCCGCTGACTCCGCCGTCGAGTCCCCAGCCAGCTACGTGCCCCTACTTGAGCTTCGCACACTGCGTCTGGATCGGCCTTCTTGTACCTCGGGACTTCGGGCCGTTTCCCCTGGCGCCTACGGCCTTCCACGTTTCACCGGTTCTCGTCTGTTCACCGAAGTGAAGCTACGTCGCGCTGTTAGCGCTTGGTTGGGTGCCCCTAGGGGTACACCCAGTGCAGTGGGGATCGACTTCCTCGCCCTCGTCGCCTGGATAGTTGCGGCGCCCGACGGTCGTCGCCCGCCCCTCGACTCCCTCCGGGGTCCCTGTCGACCTTTGCCTGGTGCGGCGCTGTCGTTCTCCTCGGGACATCCTCTTCCCCGCTCCCTGCACCCTTCGCCTCCGGCGTCTCCCCGACCCTCTCCGGGGGATGACTCGGCGTCCTGCGTTCGTCTCTGGCCTGCTGGCGTCTTAGCCTTCGGCTCCCCGGTTCGCTGGCCTCTCGCTCCCTTCGTGCTCGCGGCCTCCGGTGGTTCCGCCGGCGCCCGTGCTTGCGGCAACCCTTCCCAGCTCTAGCGGATCTTCCACGTGGCTTCGAACCCTCCGCCCCTTGCCTTCCTTCGTTCGTGGCGGCCTGGCTCCTTCTTGACCATCTCCCCTGATGCGACGTCGCAGCTCTACCGTGCTCCTGTGGGTACCCGCGCCCGTCGGCCCTGCCTGGCAGTCTCTGAAGGAACCCTTCTAGGCCTGTGGGCCCAACGCCACCCTTGTGGATTGGGTTCCCGCCCTTCGGACCAAGGCCCTCGCCCTTCGCGCGCAGGTCTCCGCTCTTCTTGGGAAGTTGCGATGCTGCTCATCGCTCGGCTCGGCTCCCCCGCCTCGGACCCTTTGCGTCGCCTTCAGCCCTTGGTTGTCGCCGCCAGCCTGGACCTACCCGTTGCTTCTACGCGTCCCCATGCCTCCCGCCCCCGCCTTTGTCTTCGCTTGCCGTCGACGGGACCGTTTCCAGCTCGGCCTCCTTGGTGTGGTCTCCCCTCAGCCCTGGGTCCTTGCGTGGATCGTGGATGCCTTGGTTGCCCGGGACCTTCGATCTTCCGCCAGCCATTCTCCTCCTTGGTCGACCTGCTTCTGCGGTATCAGTCGGTGGTTCCTCCTCGTAGGGCAGGGATGTTTTCCTCCTCCGGTTGCTCGCCTGGTCGCCCTGGTCAGCGCCTACGGTCCGACCTCTCGCCCTCGCCGTCTGTTCACCGGGGAATGGTTTTGGTGACCGACCGCAACTTGGTGCGTCTTCACGAGCCTCGGATCCAGTCCTTGCCGTTCTAGCCCGTGGTTAGCTGCGGGCGCGGCGGTCCCCTCCTGACTGCGGCTCCAGCTCCTCCTCCTGATGAGTGCAGCGGCTGATCTCCTTCCCTCGGTCTTCTGGACTCCGCCTCTGGAGGCTGTCCTCCGGCGATCTCTCTACCCTGGTGCCGATCTCCCCTGTGCTGCGCCACATCGGCTTCGCTGGACGGACATTCTTAGCTCGGCTCCCGGATCCCCCCTGACCTCGCCACTGCCCCTCTCTCTCTGCGTGATTGCCGGTCTCGATGGTTGGGGCGCTCTTCTTCTCCCGAATTCCGCTCGTCGGCCGGTCGCTGGCCCGCGAACCTGACTTCGCGGCACGTCAACCCGCTGGGACTGGTTGCATTTGGCAGGCCCTCTGCGCTTGGCGATACGATCTTTGGACACAGGACCTCCTCGTCCTTCCGACAACCCCTCTTCGTGGCTTGCCTTCAGACGCAGGAGGAACCCGCTCTCCCGACTTCTGCTTCCTCCTCTATCGCCCCCTTCGCTGGTGCGCGGACAGCGACTGCTCCCTCCCAGACCGCCTCAGTCCAGGTCTCCTGTTCATACTGGCAGACTACTTCTTGCGACGGAGGCAGCTTCTTCACACGGATTGCGCCCTACGCTGGGACTTCCTTCGCTGGTTCTGCGCTCGTTGGGAGACTCCCCCCTGGTCCTCTTCGCCACGAAGTGGAACCTCCGGCTTCCCTCTTCATCTCCCCGTTCCCGACCTCTGGCCTGGGCAGTCGATGCGCTTGACCCCTTGGGACGCTCTGGTCCTTACACCTACCCTCCGGCGGTCCTGGTCCTCAAGTCCTGCTCAGCCTCCGGGGATGCAACGCAGTCCTTCTCCGGGTAGCCGTTCTCCCGGACCGGATCGTGGACTTCCGACCTTCTCAGTCTCGCCACGGGCTCACCCTCCCTCTTCCCACCCCCCGCACGATGCTCGAGCAGCGCCGACAGCCGCTCTTCCACCCCTGCCCCGAGCGACTTCTCCTACACGCCTGGCGATTGTGCGGCAAGCTCTGTCTGCTGGAGGCTTCTCGAGTGCGACAGCGGACGCTATCGCTTCAGCCCGCAGTCCTACCAGACGTGTCTACGAGGGAAAGTGGCGTGCTTCGTGCCTGGTGCTCTGACCCCGCCGCCTCTCCACCGTCGGCCTGACGTCTCCTCAGCTCGCGGACTTCTCTGGCTCGTCCAAGACCAAGGTTGGCTCCCCTCTGGGGCAGCTGCTTCCCCTCTTGATCGCCGACGCCTACCGTCACCTCGGCCGTCCCGACCCAGCGCCTGCAAGGACCTGCCCGAATTTATGGCGCGTTTCGGCGTGCAGCGTCCGGTCTTCCTCTCCCTTGGCCCGCGCTGGGACCTCCCTGGTCCTCCCCTGACTGACTTCGGACCGTTAAACCGCTCCATCTGGCCCGCTTCGCTGACGTGACTCGGAGGCCTGCTTCCTGATGGCCCTCGCCACGGCGCCCCGCGTCAGCGAGCTCCACACGCTCTCGTCTCGCCCCACCGGCCTGCAGTTCCGAGTGGATGGCTCCGTGCAGCTACTCCCGGATCCTTCCTTCTCGCTCAGCCTAGGTCTCCCTTGACAGCGCCTTCGGCCCTCGCCGCTCGGCCGCTTACACGACCCGGTTCCTCGGGGCACTCCGCAGCAAGATCCGGGACAGGCACTTCGTATCTACCTGCTCCAAGTCCGTGCGGAGGGGACGGTCTCGTCCCTTGCCGCCGACCGCTGGCAGAACCGGCTTCTCAGCCCAAACGTTCTCCTCCTCGCTCCGCTGGGTATTCCGGTCCGCCTATCGCGACCTCTCCCCACAGGGAGCCGGGGCACTGAAGATCCGCGCCCATGGAATGCGCGCTAGGGCCGCACGTCTCGCCTTCGCCGCGCCGGTGTGGTTAAGGACACTGTGGCGGCGGTGGGGTGGCGGGACGGATCTACCATTGCCGCTTCTACTTCCGCGCCCTGACAGTCCAGCGCGACAACCTTACGCTGGTGGGCAACTTCTGCGGCGCAACACTCCCTCCAGGCGCCCTCGGCGCTTAGGCGGCACTTCGCTAAAATTGTCGGGAGTGGGTGATCAGGAGTGACGGGCCGTCTTCGTCCCTGAAGAGGTTTCTAAAAGGGATTGTGCGGCACCCTCCTCCTCTTTGCCATTCTTCCAGTTAGTCATGTCATCGGTAATGTGTTTTGAGGAAACAAATTAATTTTTCTCTAAAATGTATTTTTTCGAAAAATACTTACCGATGACATGACTCGGAGGTCCCTCCCTCCTCCCCGCTTGCCGCTGGTAACTCCGTAGACAACTGGCTAAAGGAGACACCACCGGGCGCCTGACCGGATGGGCAGGGGAGGCTACTCTCGTCCCTGTTAGGGATCCCCGAAAGCTCTCTCGTCCCTATCAGGGATCCCCGAGAGCCTCCTGGGGGGACCCTTTGGGTCTTAGGCTAAAATTGGTAAGCAAGTAGACTATTTCCAGTTAGTCATGTCATCGGTAAGTATTTTTCGAAAAAATACATTTTAGAGAAAAATTAATTTTGTGATATCCGACATTGTTAAAAGTTTATGGTATAGAATTAACCCCTTTGTGCAGGCAACATCTAGTTCTGTAAACTTGTACCTCTAGTTTTGTAAACTTGTAAACAGTACCAATGGCTGTGTGCACTGGGGTGCTAACCCTTTGGCTGTGAGTAGCACTTTTACGGCATGAGTCACTTTGACAAAAATGCTACTGACAGCCACATGGTTAACATCATTCACACCTAGGATAATATCTGGCAAATTTGGCAGGATATGTCCATAAAGACTGTACGCCAGTTTTGGGACATGACCAACCCTGATAGTTCAAGGTTAGTGTCAGATTAATTTAAGAAGAATCTTTTATGATTGTGTACCAAGCTGTGGGAGAGGATTTGGTTGTGATAATTCAGTGACAGATTAGCTTGGAAGGAGAATCTGTGTTATGAGCGACCACCCTTACAAGTGATTGCCTGTCATTAAAGAACATAGCCACTTAAATGATTGTCTTTAACCTTTATCATTCGGAATACACCTATGTGTGAAATAAGTTTCACTAAAATAGTTCAAGGGTAGTGCCAGAATAACATGGCGCCTCTAGGCGCCAAGCTGTTCTGGCACTACCCTTGAACTAATGCCATTGCTCTATATCCTTATCTGTAAGTACTATAATGTAGCTTGCATATGGCAGTGTACAAATTTGAAGCTTTTAGCTTCAGTATGATATGGCCAACCTGTCATTGCCAGCTGTGGCAGACTGCAATCTTTGCAATCTTCGTTAATTTCAGACCCAAAAACTCTAGATGTTCCAGGAACATGGATTCAGAGTGGTGTCATCAAGAGGCATAGATCCTCATGAGCCCCCGCAACTGCGGGAGCTCATGAGGATCAGTGCCTCTAGCAGTTGGGTGGTGTTCAGATTTTCTTGGCACTGAACAGGTTAGTGGCGAGTATCATTTAAATGGCTGTAGCCATTTAAATTGTGGTCTTTAACAATAAACATTTTCCCCTTCAAGACTTTTTTCGTGATAGCATGTCTTTTAAGACTGCTTTATTTTCTCAAAATAATTAACAATGACATTACTGGAAGCTTCGCTTAGCATGTCAATTTTAGCCCAAAAAACTTACTGTGATGCCCTCTAAGGGAGGCAATCACTGGTGTGCCATTACCAGGACACTCCCGAGTGGCCTCCCGTACTACTGTTATCCGGTGGCGCACTTACCCTTACTTGCCAATATCTTCGCTTAGCTGAGTCAGACCGGTTGTGTGCACTTGTGCTCCGACGGTAGTTGTGCATTCTGCTCACGAGGACTTTCTGTGAAAAAAAAAAGAAGAAAGAGAGAAGGAAAGGAAGGATTTCTGTGTGTGCGTGTGGTTTGGTGTAAAGATTTTATGTTGGGTCTTGGGGATTACGCACTTAAGACTTGACAAGGTTAAACCTCGGTTACTATAGCCTCAGCGGGCATTATGTTTTTTACCGGGTCGCATCTTTGGCCCTTGCTTGTATGTACAAGGCTGACCGGGAATTCAGACCCTCCGAGGAGGCTTCGAGCGCTCGTATGGCCTTTTGTCTGTCCTATGGTACAGTGCTCAGGTGAGGACCGGCACCGATTGTGGCGTTCCCCTATGGCCTAATGATGTACACAATGTTTTTTACCGGATCGCATCTTTGGCTCTTGCTTGTATGTACAAGGCTGACCGGGAATTCAGATTCTCCGAGGAGGCTTCGAGTGCTCGTATGGCCTTTTGTCTGTCCTATGTTACAGTGCTCAGGTGAGGACCGGAACCGATTGTGGCATTCCCCTATGGCCTAATGATGTACATGATGTCTGCCTTCACTACTCGGGCTGTCCCTCCAGTCGACCTTGCATTCGTTGCGCGGCCTGGAAGGAGGACCTTGGTCGCAGCTGTGGGCCTGCTACTGCAGAGAGAGACCTGTATCTCAGCTGTTATCGACCGCAGCCATAGAGATGAAGCAGAGGAATGAAACTTCGGATATCGTGTGCTTGTTGGGTGTAAAGAGGGGACTGCTGCCCCCTCCAGTGCTAATAATTGAGCTGCCACGTTCCCCAGCGGGCGTTGGAGGTTAATAAATGCAGGCAGCGGACAAGATTCATGCCTGGCCGGCGGACAGCAAAGCATCTCGCATAGCACCATTGAGCTCAGAGCTACTTGCTCTAGGATTCCGCCTGTCCCTGGTCCGCCACCTAGTGGCAAACAGGCATTGTGAGCTCGGTTCCCCGCACGGATTGGGTCTCTTTCATGCCCTCCTGGCAAGCAAAAAGGAATAAAAGAGAACTCAGTCAGCAGTTGCGGGAACCACCCCCTGAGCCCGTTGGATCCCATGGCCGTTGGACGAGTCAGCGCCGGTATATTAGGAAGAAGGAAGAGGGTCGCAACTTTGAGGTAAAGCTCAGAGGGGAATCTGGTTAAGTCGCTGACAAGACAGGCCATAATAATTAAAGGATAACCTTCGGGGTTCCTTTTTCGAGAGTGGAGCCATAGAGAGCACTCCACCAGCACTGACAACCGCTTCCACGGTTTGGTTGGAGTCAGTGCAATGGCCGACAAGACGGGGAGGGGCCTCGCTTCCGAGGTTCTGGTAGCCCCCGTCCTAAATATGGAAGGATGAAAGGCAATCGAAGGATATCACAGCTCTCGGATTCGGCACGTGTAGGACACCATACTCGTGGTGATGTGTCATCTTCCCTTTCCTCTTCGCCGGACCGGCGGACAGTGCTAACGTGTCACGGCATCGATCTCTGACAACCGCCTTACTTGGCCGATAGACGGGCGGTTCCTGCTGAGGGCAGATGCTGGTACAATACACCCCCGTTTGGCAGACACAGGGAGGATTGGAGGAAGATCAGGCTAAGGGAGTATCCTTCAGGGTACCTACTTCAAGGGTGGAGCCATAGAGAGCGCTCCACCAGCACTGACAACCGCCTCTGCAGTATGGATGGAGTTGGTGAAATGGCCGACTAGACAGGTTTTCCTGTCGAGGGCAGATATTAGTACATACACCCCCATTTGGCAGACACAGGGAGGATAGGCCACATAAGTATCCTTCAGCGTACCTACTTCTAGGGTGGAGCCATAGAGAGCCCTCCACCAGCACTGACAACCACCTCTGCGGTATGGATGGAGTCAGTGGAAATGACCGACTAGATGGGGAGGGACCTCGCATCCGAGGTTCTGGGACTGTACACCCCCGTCTTGCATACACAGGAATGGATAAGTTCGAAGGAGCGTTCACAGCGCGGGGAGACAGCACAGTTATACTCCGTGTTCGGGAGGATGTTTCATCTATCCCTATCCTCTTCTCCGGAGCGGCGGACAAGTTCAAGCGTGTTGCGGCAACGGATCTTGTTCGACGCCGGGCTTCAGGGGCTTCAGCTAGGAGTGGCAGGTTTGGGACCATGCTGACGGGGTTCGTGCGGCAGAAGAGGCACGATGGATGTCAGCACCGGGTTTTCTCCGATGACAGCTTGGACGGAGGCGTTTTTTCCGGGGACATCGACGCAGTCGCAGTGGCGAACAGCGGCAGATCGTCGGACCGGACTGGCAGGGACCACTCTTCCGCGGAGACACAGTTCGACGTCGGCTCCAGGGTCGCGCGGATGACAGCTGTGGGATGGAGCCGCCTTTCCAGGGACACCGACATAGGCCGTGTCGACGGACCACTGCAGATCTTCGGGGTGGATTGGCAGGGACCACTCTTCAGCGGAGACGCAGTTCGAGGTCAGCGCTGGCGTCGCTCGGTGGACAGCTGTTGGACGGAGCCACCTTCCAGGGACATCGACGCAGGCCATGCCGGCAGACCGCAGCAGATCTTCGGGCTGGATTGGCAGGGACCACTCTTCGGTGGAGATGCAGTTCGACGTCATCTCCAGGGTCTCTCGGATGACAGCTTTTGGATGGAGCCGCCTTCCAGGGACACCGATGCAGGCCGTATCGCCGGACCGCAGCGGATCTTCAGGCTGAATTGTCAGGGACCACTTTTCAGCGGAGATGCAGGTGGAGGTCAGTGCCGGCCTCGCGTGGTTGACAGCGTTGGACGTAGCAGCCTTCCAGGAACATCGACGCAGGCCATGCCGGCAGACCGCAGCAGATCTTTGGGCTAGATTGGCAGGGACCACTCTTCCGTGGAGTCGCAGTTTCGACGTCAGCGCCGGAACTAGTTGGATGACAGCCGATGGATGGAGGCGACATCTCTGTGACACCGATGGCGCAGTCCTGGGACCGGCAGTGGCAGCCACTTCCCAGCATGCGGCAGACGACGAGAAGGTATGCAGTCTACCTTCGTAGGACTAGGTGTCAGCGCTGGGAGAGGACGTTGTCCGACCGACTTCACTGCGTGGGCCGGCATCACTCTCCATCGTGTTTGTGGATGCAGTTCAGACTTATGTACCTGGTTGGACGAGGCATCCCGTCTCTTCACATCCTTCTCCCATCGGAGCGCTGCCCCCCGTCGTCGCATTGGTAAGTAGGGCCATGGCGTTTTTCTTCGCTCCGCGGCGGCCAAGCGCTACAAGTCTCCTCCTCAACTGACAGGTTTTCGGGACCTAGCGGAGGCGTTCGTACTTCTGTGTGGAGACAGCTCCAGTCTGCCAGCTGTGACACAGTTTGACCTTGTCACTTGTTCTATATCTGGTTGTACCGAGTATCCATCCAGTCTGCCAGTAAACTCCTCTAGTGTGGCCAGTGTCAACTCTAACACATGTGTTCCCTCCTTGGTTTCACAACACAAGTACTCCAGGGATGATCTGCTATATGTCCGACCTGTGGCCTCACGCCTTGATCCCTCTCTCATCCCCCACCTTCGAACTTTGGGGATTGGGTGTAATCTGCCTCGTAAGCGAACCCGGAGAGGTGGTAGGAGGAAACAGAGGCAAATCAATGTGCTTATTACAGACAGGTCAAATACATTGCCTAGTGCATTCTCTACAGAAGTTCCTACCCCTTCCCATGCTGTGGTTATCAGTCAGGTGCTTCAATCGGGACCTAATGGCCATTCTGCACGTCCCACCAGAAAACATGCGAGCCTCTTCCCTGTGATCTCCCCCCGCCCCCACATGATTTTCGCGGCTCATAGAGGTGGGTGCAACTTCCACAATTTGACTCATGTTCCCATCACTAATCCTGAGCGCTCAGAATCTACTGCATCGGGTACGTTGAAGTGTGTCTGCTTCAATTCACAATCATGTCGTAACAAGACCGATGAAATTAGAGAACTGATTGCAGATGATGAAATTGACATTGCATTTATCACAGAGTCTTGGTTGTTAGAACATGGCGACGAGGCACTGCTGGCTGATATGACGCCACCTACACACAAGACCATGTCTTTTCCGCGCATTGGGCGCCGCGGCGGCGGCTTAGCAGTGGTCTTTGCCAAGCGTCTTGATGAATGCATTATCTTCCAGAAGCTCAGTTTCAGCTCTTTTGAAGCGTGTGAAGCCAAGTTTGCTCACAAAAACTCCTCATTTGTTTGTGTCTGTCTCTATCGCCCTCCACCTAGCAGGAAAAACAACTCTAATGACGCTTCTTTTCTGCATGACTTCTCAGACCTGTTGTCCTCATACATGACCAATCACAAAACCTGGTCATAACTGGCGACTTTAATACACACTTTGAAGTGCCGTCTAACACCACTGCTGGGCGTCTTCAAACGATCTTGACCGACTTCAACTTCAAACAACTCATAAGTCAACCGACTCACAAATGCGGACATACGCTTGACCTACTTATTGTACGAGATGATGACAAACTGCTTCAGTCATTCCATGTCACTGATCTCGCTCTTTCCGATCACAGTGCCATCTTCTTTGATCTTTTTTGTTTCCAGCCCAAATCCCGCAAGCGCGTGGTTATTTCCCGCAATGTAAAAGGAATGGATCTTAATCAATTCCGCACGTCCATGTGTGCTGCCGCTGCAGAGTTAGATTCCTCACCAGACACAGTTTTACTGGAGGACTACAACAGGTCGCTGCAGCATATCCTGGACACACACGCTCCTCTAACATCCAGACGCGTCACTGACTGCCCCTCAGCTCCTTGGATGACAGGCAAGGTTAAGGACACTAAGAGAGAGCTCCGCCAGTTTGAGCGGTGTTGGCGGTCTAGCAAGTTGACCATTCACCGACAGTTGTTTGTGCAGAAGCGCAATTACCTAAAATCCCTCCAGCGAAACGCCAAGCGTCAGCACTTCTGTTCCCACTTGCAGGCCTGCTCTAGCACCAAAACCTTGTTCAGTGTGTCTGATGAACTCCTTGGGGTACGCAAGGACATTTCCTTACCCTCCACCGTACCAGCTTCGGATCTCGCAGACGCTTTCTGTCAGTTCTTTGACAAAAAGATTGAGGACATCCGGCGTGAACTGGATGTTTCTGACGATACTCCTGAGATCACCAGCTATCACGGTCCACAACTTGCAGAATTTCAGCCTGTGTCCGAGGACTTTGTTCGTGACATTATTGCACATGCTCCTCTCAAGTGTTGCTCTCTGGATCCTCTTCCAGCTAGCCTTTTCAAATCATGTAAAGCTGACCTGATTCCAGTCATCACCAGAATCATGAATGTGTCACTACAGACTGGTGTAGTGCCTGAATATTTCAAACAAGCAGTTGTGACACTTTGCTGAAGAAACCTGGTCTCAACAAAGAATGTTTTAATAACTATCGGCCCATCTCCAATCTCCCTTTCTTATCAAAGCTATTAGAACGCATTGTTCTGTCTCAGCTCCAAAACCATCTCATTTCCAACAACCTCCTAGAAACGTTTCAGTCAGCTTACAGAAAACAGCACAGTACAGAAACTGCTCTCCTGCATGTTACAAACAGCCTTCTGTGCAATGCTGACAACAAGCTGGTTTCCATTCTTTGCCTCCTTGACCTCTCGGCGGCATTTGATACGATTAACCATACTGTACTCCTAGAGAGACTTAACACAGCCTATGGCATCTCTGGCAAAACACTTATCTGCATGGGCGTACTCAGAAGGTTGTTGTCAATCAGAGTCGCAGCCCCTCATGCTGAGATTCGGTGTCCCCCAAGGATCCGTCCTTGGGCCCGTCCTTTTCAGCCTTTACACCCAATCCTTGTCTGACGTCATCACCCGACATGCCTGTGAATTTCACAAGTATGCCGACGACACCCAGCTCCACAAAAGTGCTTCTCCATCTAATTTTCCTGCTCTTGTGAAAGAGATTGAACTTTGTATTTCCTCTGTGAAAAAATGGATGCTGTGCAACAAACTGAAGCTGAACGACGGCAAGACTGAATCACTGTGCGCTGGTTCTGATCACTCCCTTAGTCAGGTCCCACCAGGGGCCTCCCTCGTGGTTGGCGACAGTGAAATAACCTTTAGCCAGTCTGTACGTAATCTGGGAGTTCAGTTCGACTGCAGTATGTCCATGCACCATCACATTACTAATGTGTGCAGGACAGCGAACTTCCAGCTGCGAAGAATCAGCTCCATTAGACCATTCATCACCCGGTCCGCTACTGTTCAACTTATTTGCTCCCTTGTCCTTAGCCGCTTAGACTATTGTAACTCCCTCCTGGCAGGTGTCCCCCAGAAAGAACTCTCTCGTCTGCAGACAGTCCTCAACAATGCTGCCAGACTTGCTTTTGGCAAATCTAAAATGGACCATGTAACCCCCCTACTTCTGGAATTGCACTGGCTACCCATTCAGTTTAGAGTCGAGTACAAGATTGCGGTCCTGGCTTTTCGCTGCTTTGATGGATCCCTACTGCCATACCTCTCATCCCTCCTCAACATCTATCAGCCCTCCCGTTCCCTTCGTTCCTGCTCTGAGAAGCGTTTCCGTGTCCCCAGCTTTTCCTCTAAGCGGTTTGGCTGCCGGACATTCCAGTATCAAGCCCCTGTTGTCTGGAACTCACTTCCCCTACACCTCCGGAATGCTGAAAACATTGACGTCTTTAAGACCCAACTTAAAACCTACTTCATTCAGCTTGCGTACCATTAATCCACAGATTGTGTGTGCGTGTGTGTGATGTTGGTTTGGTCTGCATACATATGGTTTTGTTATGTGTGTTTTAGTTGTATGTGCGTGCGTAGATTAGAAGTGCATAGATTAGACTTTTTTAAAGGTAGTGAGATTCTCCATATATACATTTTTTTTGTAACGCGCTTAGAGCCCACTGCTCCTGGGGATTCAGCGCGATATAAATGCTCTTTATTATTATTATTATTATTATTATTATTTAGCTGGTGTTCTTCTTGGGCACTCTTGACCAGAGAGGATGGATTCACTTCCACCGGCTTTGTTATACAGGTACCCGCCCAGCGGTAGACGAGAGCGCGTTGGTGCAGGCAGGGTGCAGCCAGTGGTCACTGACGAGGATAACAAGAGTCTTCCTGTTTCCGCTTCTTGCTGGTGTGAAAGGGGTTCTTGGACGTGGCAACACAGTCGTTAGTCTAGCGTCTGGAGGTCTCCGTGCAGAGGGGGATCAGTTCACAGCTTTGCGGGGCGACAGCTGTTTACAGACGACGCTGTGGAAGCACGCATCCTGGGGACACGAGTACCGGGAGATTGGACATGGCGACAGCGTTGCAGGACCTTACAGTAGTAGACCATTGAGGTGGTTCTGCGTTCCGACTCCACGGCAGTACAGTTGACTCTTGCTTGTACCCAAGTCGGCGGGAATGGCGGCCGATCTTCGTCCTTTTGGCCCTGAACAAGTTCTTTCGGCGTTGCGGCAGGATGGAGACAGACAGAGCGCTGAGGGCAGCAGTGCGTCTCCAGGACTTCCGTCCAGCTGGATGACCAACTGTTATGGAACCAGTTGGCGAGTACTTGGCAGCCGGCATAGGTTCCTGCGGGCGATTCTTCATCACCTAGGCTCCTTAGTCTATGGAGGCGGGTCCTACGTGGTACTTTCACGCGGGTTCCAGCAAGGTTGGAATTCTTGGCTGTCCTGTTCAAATAGGACTTCCAGTACGACGGGATCAGTACAGAGTAGGAACATCTCTCAGAGCCTTACATTCGGATTGACTGTTAGGCCTGCTAGCACGGCAGCGGATCGTCTTTCCCAAGGCAGACTCTTCAACTGGTTGGAGATAAGCGCTGCGGCTGGTTTTCTTGGGAAGATCGACATACACAGGGATGTGCTAGGGCTCTTCGAGGCCAGGTTGCACTTGGAGTGGTCGCTACGGCCAGATATCTTCCAGCTACCCTGCTCGCCATGGAGAATCGCCGTTGGTCTGTCCATTCGTCAAGGATCGAACTACAGGCTTCCCCTGCGCATCTCCTCCTACGGTTCTGAGGCTACTGGCGCCATTCAGCTGGTCCAAGAGTTGGACCGCACTTCTTGATCTTGCGACGGACCCTTCGCGGGTGCCGTCCGCAACGAGTACGGTGCTCAGGCAGCCAAGGCAACGGCTTTTCCACATGTGCCCAGAGGTTCTGAGGTCATACGTATGGTTGTCCGGCAATCCCCCTCTGCTAGAGGCTTTGCGGGGGCTATGGTGAAAGCGAGCTCTGCAGCCAGGAGGAGCGCCTCTCGTTATATCTATGAAGGTAAGTGGGCATTCTTCAGGCTTGGTGCGCCACGGAGCGGTTTTTTCCCACGGACCTTATCAACCCAGTTGGCCGCGTTCTTCGTGGGACGGTTCTTCTGCGGGAACTTAGCGCCGTCCCCTCCTGGGTTTACCTGGTGATGGGGGCAGACTCTACTGAAGCCTGGGATGGTCACGCCTGGGAGCGTGCTACGACTTGGCAGATCGGATGTCCCGTTGAGCTGCACCGGCAGGTCTCATTTAGTTGGTCCCACTTGGGGACTTCCCCTGGGTGCTCACTGAGCTCTTCGCGAGAGGTTCGAACTTCTTCCATTAGTGCTTGGAAGACATTACCAGGAGACCTGCTTCTGGTTGCACTTGCCACAACTCCTATCAGTAAGTTACATGCCTTCGGTACGTCCCTCATGTCGCCAATGGAGGACCTATGGAGCTTCACAGCTGCTTACGGACACTCCCTTCTCGGCGAGGAACCGCTCTCCGGCGACAGCCCCACAAATCATCATCGTCTGACCCTCTGGGCGACGGATCAGGCACGTGACTCCGGCCACAGGACCTTCAGGGCCCTTTAATGTGCCTGCACAGTTCTAAACCGCAACAACTAGGATGCTCACACCGTTCCTGCCCTTGGTGGCGGGCAGACGAGGCGTTTCGGCACATGGGTGATTCGATCCCCACACAAGAGCTCGGCCGGAGCAAGCCTAAGCATGTGTTTCCAAACCCTCAGGCAGGAAAGTCTGAACAGTGGCAGAGAGCATCGGTTGTCCGTTACAGGGCAGAGAGGGATACTGTGGCAACCCTGGGTTGGCGGATCGAGTCTACTCTCGTCCTCCTTTACCTACGAGATCTATCCGGTCAGCGCATCAACCTGGGCCTGGCGGATGTTATCTCGCCGGCGCAGCACTCACTCCCGGCGCCCCAGGCGCCTTAGGTTCGCATAGCTAAAATTGTCGGGAGTGGGCGCGTAGGGAGGGGCCTCGATACTGCGCGCTCAGCACCGGCAATGGGAGGTGTTCTAAGCAGGCGGCACCCGCCTCCTATTCGCAATTCCAGTTAGTAATGTCATCGGTAATGATTTTGAGAAAATAAATTAATTTTTCTCTAAAATGTATTTTTTCGGAAAATACTTACCGATGACATTACTCAGACGGCCCTCCCTCCTACCCTGCTTGCCGCTTAGAGCTAAGGCTCAGATACTGGCGAGTAAGGGTGAGTGCGCCACTGGATACGGTAGTACGGGAGGCCACTTGGGAGTGCCCTGGTAACTTGCACTCCAGTGATTGCCTCCCTTAGAGGGAATCACAGTAAGTTTTTTGGGCTAAAATTGACATGCTAAGCAAAGCTTCCAGTTAGTAATGTCATCGGTAAGTATTTTTCGAAAAAATACATTTTAGAGAAAATTAATTTTTTCAAGCCAAAAAAGAAGGGAAAAAAAAGGTGGGTGCTCCAAAATGGTTCTAATGTACTGTGGTGTTTCTTGGACGTCATTCTGACTTAGCAGTAATTCCTATTTGCTAGTATTGTAAGTGCTTGAGAACTGCCACAGATGTGTTGGGTCATGTGTATGTGTTCCCTGTATTGCAGATCATTGATGATACGGAGGAGATGAGTAATGAAGAGTTCCGCAAACTTGAGGACCAGTTGGACAAGAAAGCCAAGGACTGACCCCATGATGTTATTCCTCTCATGCATATATTCTATGTATATAAACGGGCTTGTGCTGTAAAGTGTGTTTTTTCGTACATTAGCTTGATACGTCTTGCCTGACTTCAGTGGCAGATCATGCACCAAGCTTAACACATCCGCGACTCGAGTCGTGGCAGCCTAACATCATGCACTGATGGGCCGCGCCTCGAGTCGTTTTAGTGATACAAGGTAGAAGACTCATATTTGCTCCCCCGTTTTGAACCCCCACCCGGCTCTGCCCTGGGGGACTTGGGTGGGGTTAACTCCTTTTTAGTTTCCAGGGTCAACCTCGTCAACCCAACAGGGTGGTTTTTTTTTTTCTCTATTCTGTTGCATGTGTTTTGTCTACCCTTGGTCCATTCACCTGTATTTTCCTTTTTTAAACTCTTCCTACTGTCTGCGCTGACTGTAGCTCTTGATATTGGATGTGTTGCTAAATGGTCTTAGGTTTATTTAGCGTATTAGACCGGCTGGCGACATACATTCAATATTCTGTTGTTTTTTTCACAAGCAGTGCAGGCACGTCCTGAGAAAGTCTTGTTGCTGTCAGGACATTAAGCAATGTACAACCAACCAACCCCCCCCCCCACCCCCCCCCACCCCCTCCCGTTTTGAAGCTTGCCAGAAATTGAGTTGTTTCCCTTGATAAAAGAATTACAGCCACATCCGCTCATGTTCACATCAGCAAAGGTTTGCAGCAAATTTACATGAAAAAATGAATCGAAGGTGACCTATGTGAAGAGATGCGATTCTCCGGATGCTGGATCTTGATGATCCTGCTGATAGGAATTTCTGACGAGTCTTTTCGCCTCACAAAAGCGAAAATAGCAGTGACAGTGATGAAGAAAGCAGTGCAGAAACAGTGCCAGTATCAGAGCCTGTGGTGGTAGCAAGTACACACACACACAAAATCTAAAAAAAACACAAATTATCCCCCTTTTTTAAAGATGGCGGCTTAAACGAATCACACGACAAACTTATAAATAGCACGGCTAAACTGGGCATCATTTTTTCATTTGGTACACATTATTGGTGGTGATTGGACTTAATTCAAGCTTGCTAGACAGATACGTTTACAGTTCCTGGTTTTCTGAAGTGTCTTGGAGGCAGGCTCGGGCTGGCATTAAGATAAAGCAATGGCAGTGCTAGTCACCATTGCTGTTGGAAAAATGCTGACACCAATCAACTGCAAGAGCCCAACATAAAACTCATGACCCACAGCAGATGCGGAAGCTAATTTATGTTGTCCTCTTGCTGGCCGTATTTAACCTGTTCAGTCCCAAGAAAATTCATACACCACTCATCTGCAAGAGGTATATATCCTCATGAGCCCCCACAGTTGTGGGGGCTCATGAGGATCTAAGCCTCTTGCTGACACCATTTTGAATCTATTTTCCTGGGACAGCAAGTTTTTTGTTATTGAATTATGTGGTACTGAACAGGATAAATGCGTGGTCCTTGGGCTGACGGGATTATTTAACACAGAACATCTCCAGCATCTGGCGCCAACTTGAATGCGAAGCTGGCGTTTGTAATTACCACCTTTGTCATGGTGCTCTGGTATTGGATAGGTGTATTATTAATTACCTTACAATTTGCTTGATGTCTTACCCAAATTTTGTTTTAGCACTTCTACAAAATAATACTCCACATGTGTTGTGGCTTTGTAAATACCGCAAATTATTAAGGGTGTTTTCTCGACTGCTGTGCATTTACCCAAGAAGGGATGTTCCGTTTGAGCATGAAATGTTCGTTTGACCTCTTTCATTGTTAGTTCGTCAGCCTCTGTAGTCACTGTCTATTACGTGTCTCTTTTATAGTTGTGTCTGTCTTTAACTAAAGTAGGTCTGGCATGCGAGAACTAAACTGCCCTAATTTGGCAAAAGGCATCATGTTCATTTTTGTGAAAAGTTAGATTTTCATTACAAGTTACTGTCTTTTGCCAAATTAGCATAGTACATCAGATGCTAGTGCGTAAAATCATCTTAGGCATAATCAAGTTTATTGTGCAAAGACAAAATGTGTGACAACTGCTTGGGCTTGTGAGACTGTCTCTTGAACACGGAGCAGGCTTAACTCATTCAGCCCAGCGCACATATTTCCCAAATTTTGGAGGCATCATCTAACAACTGTGAACCTGTTGCAGGAGATGGATCGACCTTGATAATTCAAGGGTAGTGCCATATCTGGCACTACCCTTAAATTATCATGGTCGACCCATCTCCTGCTGTAGTGTGTCGGGACTGAATGAGTTAATGAGTAATATGTAGTTGGTGGCTATCTGTCTGTCAGCTGATTAACCTATCAAGCCGCAACGTCCTACAGCAGGAGATGGATTGACCATGATAATTCAAGGGTAGTGCCAGATTTGCTTGGTGCCATCAGGCACCAAGCTAATCTGGCAATGGCACCAAGCAAATCTGGTACTACCCTTGAATTATCATGGTCAATCCATCTCCTGTAACTGGAACATAGTCGTTAGGTGACACCTTCAAAATTTGGGGAAAAGCGGCCGTGGGCTTAAATTGGTTACGGAGTAACTCTTATTTCTGATCACAGTAGCACCTGTTTCGAGCAGCCACCTTTTTTGCAACAAAGAAGTGGTCTCAAAAGAAGTCTTGAAAGGCAAAAAGTGTCGCCTGCCATTAAGACCATGATGTAGGTGGCTACAGCCATCTGAAATGATGGTCTTAAATGGCAGGTCATCTCTCATAAAGTGGTTACTCAAAACAGGTTTTGCTGTATTGCGCCACTCTCCTATACAGCGTGTACTGTAGAAGGTACGCATAATGAGTAAAGGTCTTACAGCAACATCTCTGTCTTGTAGAAAAATCATTGGTTTCTTTGTTTTACACTTTGATGATGCGCTGTACTGAATATACACATGAGACCTGGGGGTGCTTTTGGACCACAAAGCTTGAAGCCATAATGCACAGTCCATGTATATATGTAAGCTTCTCTGTGATTTCAGCTGTAAGGTCCAAAGTCACAGACCAGCACATAATGTGCATTGTTTAGCATGTTGTGAACTTTTGATTACAAATTTGTGTGTGTGTACACATTGTACAAATAAATTGGTATGTTACTTCCATGGGCTGTAGATATAGCTGTTGCCAATGAAGCATTTTACATTACAGATCGATTTCCCCTGTGATTTTGTAAAGAATTTAAGCAATGTGCTGCAGAGTGTAACTGGAAATAAATAAGTACAGAGAATCGGTTGTGTAGGGAATTTTCTTTACTAGTATACTGCTACACAGTGTGTGTGATTATATAATTTACATTATGATTGAGAATACAGACTGTCAATGACAGTTTAAATATGAATGATTATGTCTGTACGATTAGCCATTTGGCTGTCAGTAGCACTTCTTGTCACAATGATTTCTGTCGGAATAGTGGTAAAAATCGCTACTGATAGCCGAATACTAGATATTAATCACCACGTTTGAGACGTTCTGCATTGGGGTACGCGGCTTTACGCCAATAGCTGGATGCGGAATGAGCTAAGGTCTTAACCCATTGAAACTTGACAACAATATGATATGAATCTACCATGATAGTTCTAGGGTGGTGCTTATTATGGTCGATCTTTCTGCAGAACTGTACTTTTCAGAATACTCACAAACCAGATAGGTGAGGCTAGCACAGGTAGAATTGTACACAAACCAAGGGGAATTACTCAGCGCTGGACAGACAAACAGTTGGATCCCCTGGTTCTATATGTTACGTGGTGGAGTTGTAGTCGAAGTTTGATAAACACACTAGACGCACGCACGTAAGAGTTCTTTTAAATAGACCTCATTCAGCTGCAATCCGTCAACCGTGGCTTAAGGATGTAGACAAAACTGGAGTAACAGTTCCAACAATATTTAATTCAGCGATGCGATATCCTCACAGTAATGTACTTTCAAATGCACAAACTACTGAATACAAAGTCTCTTCAGCTATGTCACAGTCTACGACTCAAAGTTTCTCATACACAGCATCTCTCGCAAAAACTACGTGTCTCTACAACTGACAAAGCAAGACAATGTACTAACGGGCTTTCCCAGCGCCCTCCTTATATACACTATCAAAATCTAGAATCTTCTACGGAAATCATGAACTCAAACAACCAGAACGAAACACGCAGCCGAAGCTCATTAACATAAACTTTCCAGAAACAATATATCAGGCTACAAAAACACGGCTGCTCACTTCAACTCTAAATTCTAGCGTATAATAAAGACACATAAAAGTATGATATCCCTATCTATGATAGCTCAAAAAGGTACGAGAACATTCACCAAACAAAATAAAAGCTGCTCACTACAAGCGCACAGGAAAACAAAAAGTAGCGAAAATGTTGCGATGTCACCTAACCGACGTGACACTTACGAGGCCACTAGACAGTGCGACCTTTCTACAACGTTCCGGACTAAACAAAACGAAATCGGCTCTACTCACGAACAAAAGAAAATCTTACTAAAAAGGTACGAAATCATAACCGTGATAGCTCAAATAAACAACATATCGTTACCTACGAATAACACATGTACGCTCTCACGGGAAAACACAACCACAATCGTAACACTATACCTGCGTATTTTACTGTGGGCTGGCGATTGGGTGCCTGATAGGCGAGGACAGAGGATCTAACTGTTTGTCTGCCCAGCGCTGAGTAATTCCCCTTGGTTTGTGCATTTTTCAGAGGACACTCACAAACCAGGGAGGTGAGGCTAGCGCTGGTAGAACAGTACACATACCAAGGGGAATTACTCAGCGCTGGACATGCACACAGTTTCAGAGGACAACTTCAGTTCAACAAATATTGCTACATTTATTCATTCTTACGTACATGTGTTAAAATATGAAGTCACACAGATAGTTCGCACTTTTCTCATAAATATAATATGATGTAAAACTGCAACACTTGTAGTTTTCCAATGGGGGAGGGGGGGGGGGGGGGGGAGGCGTGCCTGACATATGTCCGTCTCTTATCTCTTACTCTTGAACTATATCCCACAGTGGTTTTCTCCCTCGATTCGCTACCGCTGATCAGCAGTAGCGAAGCGCCTGAGAGATATCCAGTGTGGAATCCATCAATATACAATGCAGTTCCAGTGTGGGCGGATCTCTGTTCCGCTGTGGCCTGTCAGATCGAGTTTTAACTCAATCGAGATGTGCCACATTCGCATACTCGGCAGAAAACCGTGTGTCAGAATACATCACCCCTTGAATGAGTTAACTGGGATGTGTACAGATAGGTCTGGGTTTTGGACACGCTAAAGCCGGAGTGTCCCAAATCACATACCAGCACTGAACTAGATAAGGGATGAAACGTGAGTCTAGATTGTCACGACATTTTTCAAGTTTTAAAAGTGGAACCGTCCAGATGTTTGGTACAGAAACTCGGGCTCTTATCATCTAACTTATTCGCGCCGCGACCAAAGTGCGGGAGATGGATAGCTGGCTCAAGGTAGGTATTTTGATCTGGAGGTCTCCCGCCACTTGCACTTAGCGATACCGTGCAATAGATCGCTGAGTAAGAGCCAAGGGTACAGAGATTTTGCTCCATACATTTTGGTAAGAGCAAGCCAGTCCTGAGCCGCCATGGTCCATTCTCCCTCCGTGATTCCCTTCATATTATTAGCCCATTGTGCGCTACATCTGACTTCCCAACATTTTGGAGTTGTCATCTTAAGACTGTATTACAAACCAGGACGACAGCTCGACCCTGATAGTTCAAGGGTGGTGCCAGAATAGCTTGGCGCCCATAGGCGCCAAGCTATTCTGGCACCACCCTTGAACTATCGGGGTCGATCAGTTGTCTTGTGTTGGGGTTAAATGAGTTTGAAAACGTTTGTTGTAGTAATTGTACTCGGGCAGTAAAATTAGGCCCAAAACCAGCAAACATGTAAAGTGAGATTTATTAGGCCTAGTCTCTGCGCTTGAAAGGGATAGTAGGTATTCTAACACGCATCATGAAGAGATTCAAGACATCCGTCCATATGAAAATAAAGTATACTTTTTATTCAATTGGCCTCACAGATAATTTCGTATAGTTGTGCTGTAGCATTGTGCCCTTTTCAACCCCAATCTATTGCGAAGGTTAGGCCGTGCAATGATTGAGACACGCAATAATAACAAAAATATTAAGAAAAACAAGTTTAAACAAAACAACACCCCCACCCCCACCCCCCACCCCTCAAAAAAAAAAAAAATCCAAACTAAGTGTGCTGGTTTGTTATGTTGGCGCTTAAGGCCTGGAGCCGACAAAGTGCAAAAACAATGACCAGCACACATTCATGCCTTTTGTGTTGGCTAGCTTAACCCTTCGGCTGTGGGTAGCGCTATTTGTCCATGTGATTCCTGCAGGAATAACCGACAGAGAGCGCTACCGACAGACAAAGGGGTAAGACAGAGGTTCACATCGTCAAAACTCAGCAAAGTTCTAGGCAATGTTAACTGCAAAAGCATTCCCACCTTGAACTGGGCTAGTATACTGAGGAGCAATAGAAATGCGACATCATTCGAGTCATCGGAAACACATCAGTGTGCTGCCATACTAAACACATCAGTGTGCTGCCATACTAAACACTTCAGTGTGCTGCCATACTAAACACATCAGTGTGCTGCCATACTAAACACTTCAGTGTGCTGCCATACTAAACACTTCAGTGTGCTGCCATGCTAAACACTTCAGTGTGCTACCATACTAAACTCTCTCTCTTGGCTTGACTTCGCGAACGAAGATTCTATAGGGCTTGCCCACGTCGTCTGCAGGCATTTTCGTGGCTGCGGAGGCCAATCCGGGACAGGCAGGTTCGACCGCAGTGGCTGCAGGGGAAGGTCTGGTCAGGGTTCTGAGTTACGACAGCTCTGTTTTTTCTTCTGAGCCGCTTGTCCTTAAGGTTAGCTCTGCGAGAGTCCTCAAAGGAGACGGCTGCCTTGTGAATGGTGGAGCGCCAGGTGTCACGGTCCGCGGCAAGCGAAGACCACTGGTGGTGGTCGATTTGGCAGGCACTAAGTGACTTCTTGAGACCGTCTTTGTATCTCTTCTTTGGTGCCCCTCTGTCTCGGTGTCCAGTGGCGAGCTCGCCGAACAGAGTGATCTTGGGTAGGCGATGATCCTCCATCCTGGAGACGTGCCCCGCCCAGCGAAGCTGTGTCCGCAGCAGCAAAGCCTCGATGCTCACAGTTTCCGCCTGTTCAAGGACCTCGACGTTGGTGACATAGTCACTCCAGTGAATGCCCAGGATGGTACGCAGGCAGCGCTGGTGAAAGCGTTCGAGGAGTCGTAGTTGGCTGCGGTAGAGGGCCCAGGACTCGGAACCGTACAGCAGGGTGGTGAGGACGACAGCTCTGTACACGCTGATCTTGGTGCCTTTTTTCAGCTGTTGATTGTGCCACACCCGCTTGAATAGTCGCCCGAAAGCACTGTTCGCTTTTGCCAGCCTGTTGTCCAGCTCCTTGTCCAGCTTGGCGTCTGACGTGATGATGCAGCCAAGGTAGGTAAACTGGTGTACAGACTTCAGTTCGGACTCGCCGATGGTGATGTGGGGAGGGCGATGCTCTTCCTTGGGTGCCGGCTGATGAAGGACCTCTGTCTTTTTCAGACTGACCTCAAGTCCAAAGAGCTGGGCGGCATCTGCGAAGCAGGACGTAATGCGCTGCAAGGCTCTCTCTGTGTGTGCAACGAGGGCAGCGTCATCAGCAAAGAGCAGCTCACGAATCAGTTGGTCTAGGGTTTTCGTGTGGGCCTGCAGTCGTCTGAGGTTGAACAGGCTGCCATCGAGACGATACCTGATGTACACTGCGTCGTCATCGTCGAGGTCCACTGTGGCCTGCTTCAACATCATGCTGAAGAAGATGGTGAAGAGGGTCGGTGCCAGCACGCAGCCTTGCTTCACGCCGTTGCGAATGGGGAATGGTTCTGAGAGGTCACTGTTTAGTCTGACCTGGCCTTGCTGGTCCTCGTGGAGCTGGACGATCATGTTGAGGAACTTTGGGGGACAGCCTAGTCGCTCCAGGATCTGCCACATACCTTGCCTGCTCACAGTGTCAAACGCTTTTGTTAGGTCGACAAACGTTACGTACAGCCCTTTGTTCTGCTCGCGGCACTTCTCCTGAAGCTGTCTCAGCACAAAGACCATGTCGGTGGTACTCCTGTTGGCTCTGAAGCCACACTGGCCCTCTGGGAGGTGGTCTTCAGCGATGGCAGGTACCAGCCGATTCAGGAGCAACCTTGCGAGAATTTTCCCGGCAATGGACAGCAGGGTAATTCCACGATAATTAGAGCAGGCAGACTTCTCTCCTTTGTTCTTGTACAGGGTGATGATGACTGCATCACGGAGATCCTTTGGTAGTGTTCCTTTTTCCCAGCAGCAGAGAAAGAGGTCGTGGAGCTTGTTGTGCAGTGCGGGGCCTCCATGTTTCCAGATCTCTGGCGGGATTCCGTCAATGCCTGCTGCTTTGCCACTCTTGAGCTGGTGGATGGCTGTGAGGGTCTCTTCGGCGGTGGGCGGTTCGTCCAATTCAACCTTTAGTGGAAGGTGTGGGATTTGGAGGATGACTGTTTCTTGAACAGTGCGCTCAGCGCCGAAGAGGTCCTGAAAGTATTCCGACCAGCGGTTCAAGATGGAGGTATTATCTGTGAGGAGTGCCTGTCCATCAGCGCTTCGCAGGGGACTTTGTACCAGGTGCCTAGGGCCATACACTGCTTTCAGTGCTTCGTAGAAGCCCCTGTAGTCACCGTTGTCAGCGCAGAGCTGGGTCCTCTGTGCGAGTCTGGACCACCACTCGTTCTGGAGCTCTCTAAGCTTGAGCTGGAGACTGCTGCAGATGAGGCGGAAGGCAGACTTCTTCACAGGGCAGGAAGGCTGGGCTAGGTGGGCCTGGTGGGCGGCTCTTTTTTTTGCTAGAAGTTCCTGGATCTCTACGTCGTTTTCGTCAAACCAGTCTTTGTTCCTCTTTCTAGCAAAGCCCAAGACTTCCACAGAAGATTTTACAATAGCAGTTTTCAGTTGTTCCCAGAGTGTTTCAGGGGAGGAGTCTGCTGGATCAACTGTATCTTTGAGCATGCGCTGTAAATCGGCCTGAAGGGCAGCTTTCTTGTCGTCACGCTGAAGGCTGGCAACATCAAGCTTTTTCTTGGGGGGGCCCCCTTTCTTGGGTTTCAGCTTGAGGCGGAGCCTGAGTTTGCAGCGAACAAGGCGGTGGTCAGTGTGGCACTCTGCGCTGGGCATCACTCTGGTGAGGAGGACGTCACTGCGGTCCCTCTGACGCACTAGGACATAGTCGATAAGGTGCCAGTGCTTGGAGCGAGGATGCATCCAGGTGGTCTTTCGACTGTCCTTTTGCTGGAAAGTAGTGTTGGTGATGACAAGTTGCTGCTCTGCACAGAGCTCCAACAGTAGGCGACCATTGTCATTGCAGTTCCCAACGCCATGCTTGCCGAGGACTCCTTTCCAGGCTTCAGAGTCTTGGCCCACTCTGGCGTTGAAGTCGCCAAGGATGATGACTTTGTCGTCTGCAGGGGTGCTCTGTAGGAGGCTGCGCAGGTCAGAGTAGAACTTGTCTTTTTCTGCAGGCTCTGCCAGGAGGGTTGGGGAGTACACACTGAGAAGGGTGACGTATTGCTGGTGTCTCAGTGGGAGGCGCATGGACATGATGCGGTCGGAGTGACCCGTTGGTAGGTTTTCCAACTTAGTCGCAATGTGGGTCTTCACCATGAAGCCCACGCCTGAGAGCCGTCTTTCTGATGCAGGCCTGCCTGACCAGTAGAGGGTGTAGCCAGCGCCAAGTTCTTGGAGGCTGCCTTCCTCCGGAAGGCGTACTTCGCTGAGCGCGGCGATGTCGATGTTTAACCTCCGCAATTCATGGGCAATGAGGGCGGAGCGACGTTCAGGGCGTCCCGCGCTGTCTGCTGTGTCGAGCATGGTTCGGATGTTCCAGCATGCAACGTTGAGTCCGGTCGTGGTCGTCATGAGAGTGGATCCATTGTTTTTTCTTGTTTTCTGACCGCATGGGAAGATGCCCGTTGACCGCGGCTAGCCAACTGGGTTACGAGGGGATGAGCTTTGGTTAGGCCACCTTTTCTAGGCCCCTCTCCGTGTGGAGCAAGCAGTGCTGTCCCTAGAGAAGGCTGCTTGGTCGTTCAGGGTGTGCCGAGTGACGTTGTCATCCCCAGGTCAACATCAGGCGACCAATATCCTGAACCGCCTGCATGCAGGTTTGAGACTGCGGCTTCCAGTGACATCTTTCACCTGCCGTTTTGCCCCTTGCCCATCGCTACAGGACTTGGAAAGTTCAGTGTCATAGTCCGTGGGCGTTTCCTAAAGCCTGCGCGGTGGAGCTTTTTGGTGGAGTGCAGTGTGCGCAGTACTGGCCCCACCCTTTAAACCCTTGGTTCGTTTGCCATGGCCTAGCAAGCTGGGACGGTGGCATCGAGGTCCTCGGGTCGTAGGTTTTATATCAGACTGTCCTTGTCTTAGTCTCTGGCTCAAAAGCCTTCCCCGGAGACACGGGGGCTTTGATGTCAGGGGTTTCCTCCCTTAGCCTTTCCGCAGCCAAGCGGCCAAGCCTGCAAGGCAGCAGGGGACTCGTGGGGGCGGGGTCGTCTATGTCCCGTGCAGATGTGAACATCTGCCCACTGCCCACTAAATACTAAACACCTTCCATACTAAACACATCAGTGTGCTGCCATACTAAACACATCAGTGTGCTGCCATACTCAAAACACTTCAGTGTGCTGCCATACTAAACACATCAGTGTGCTGCCATACTAAACACATCAGTGTGCTGCCATACTAAACACTTAATTGTTTCCGATGACTCGAATGATGTTGTATTTCTTTTGCTTCTCAGTACGATATATTTCACATCCATTTAAAGTTTTTAGTAATCCCTGGAATATAACAAAAGTCCACCTCGTCCCCCCCCCCCACCCTCCATCCCCACCCCAAACCCAGGGCCCCACCCCCTCCATCCCCCCACCCCCCGCCCCGCCCCCTCTCTCTCTGCGCTCATCCCCCTCTAGGGCAAAAAACAGTGATGAAATTAACTTAACAACACCCACGCGCGTGTACTCTTGTGATGCCGCCTGCGTAATTTTCTGGAGGTCAAACAAGTAAAGCCATGTTGCGTTAGAGTAACCATAGCAGTAATATCTTGCTCGAAACAGTCAGGTACTGAGTCCAGAGAGAGTGAAAGAAAGAAATAACGCTCGCTGGAAGTGTCACCTGGTCGGAGTGCGTACAACTAGTTCATCACAGTCACGGCCAGACGACAGTCGGGATCACACAGCAGGCGCAATAATGTTGGCTCTCGCATTTTTTGGACTGTGTTTTACAGGTGAATGCACCACTTTCGTAAGATTTTATGACGAGATGTTTAATTCATGTGTGTGTGTGTTTGTGTGTGGATGGATTGGACGAGAGAGGGACTTTTCCTTACAGCTGCCTGTATGGTTTAATCCATTTAACCCCTAAGCCCCATTTCCCAAATTTTGGAGGTGTCACCTAATGCCTATTTACCCGTTGCAGGAGATGAATCGAAAATGATAATTCAAGGGTAGTGCCAGATTAGCTTGGCGCCATCAGGCGCCAAACTAATCTGGCACTACCCTTGAATTATCATGATCGATCCATCTACTGCTGCAATGTGTCGGGGCCAAATGGTTACGTTACCCTATTACAAAACTGATGTATTGTTAATAATATTATTGTTTAAGGTGTCTTTGGGGCCTCAGTACAGCAACGGCAGGTCGACCCTTCCTGCTCCCACGCTTGTCCTGAAAACTACGACCCAGTGTGTGCTTCCAACCATCAAACATACTGTGAGTCGCTGTGTTATTATATAGGTATATATATATATATATATATATATATATATATATATATATATATATATATATATATATATATATATATATATATATATATATATATATATATCATCGCGATAAAAACCCGACACCGACACGCAAAGCCTAAAGGGATGATACGTTATTATGTACCCACTCCATAAGCCTTTTCCTTCTTTGACACACGTATTGATATATTGTATAGCAAACAAATTAATATTCCGACGTCGGCCCGATGGCCTTTTGCGCATTGGGAATGTATCTACAGTATTTATGTCTTCTGTTCTCTTTCTTCTTGGGACGGGTGAATGGATGGATGTGTGGGCGGATGGAGGGATCGATGAATGGACGGACCCACGACCGATTGATGGATAGGTGGGTGGTTGGGCAGACAGACGGGTGGTTGAGTTGAGTGGATATATAAGCTGATGAACGGACTGACAACAAGCAAATATGAAATAATAATAAACTGAAAGATGAAACCGGGGCTTTCCACTAGAGGACACTAATTTATTTCCTCCTCTCGTTCCAGCCAACAAATGCGAGTTTCAAGTTGCAGAGTGTCTTTGGAATATGAGGGGAATCGCACTGAGACTCTACATAGTTCACGAAGGACCGTGCGACGGTAGCGTTGTGCCTGGTAGTCCTGCGGTGAGTAGTGGTGGTAGTGCCGGTAGTGTCGGTACCGGAGTAGCCATCCCCGCGTTTCCAGGGGTCGTGTCAGTGGACAACACCAACTGTGACCAGATCTGTGATGAAGAAATCAGACATATCTGTGCCTCTGATGGAAACGTCTATCGTAAGTTACTTACACGCTGTTTACGACAAGCGTGTGACCTGTTTGTTTGTTTGTTTGTTTGTTTGTTTGTTTGTTTGTTTGTTTGTTTGTTTGTTTGTACGTTTTTTGTTTGTTTGTTTTTTTTGAGACAACTGTCTTCAGCGAATGCACAAAAATAAAAGGACACCACTCTTACGATTGTCCGCCCTACCGCCCGTCACTACCACTGTTATGACACCAACAAGCAAATGTCATATGGCCGGCGCCAGCCGCAGTGGGCCCGCGCACGAGTGTGCGCGGGCCCACTGCGGCCGACGTCGGCCTGAGCGTCTTTTGCTACTTGGGACTGAACCTTTGCAGATCACAGTTCTTGTAATTCTGATCCTCCAAACCTGCGCTGAGACACTTTCTAAGTTGTATCCATTTGTTCCCCCAGAGAACCAGTGCCTGTTCCAGCGGGCTCAGTGCGAGGCGTCCCACGTCGGCAAACAGCTGACTATCGTGGCATACAACGACACCTGTCCCAAACCCAAAGTTGTGAGTCGTCGTCATCGTCATTTTCGTTATCGTGGCCATCATCGTTAGGTTTGCCATCATCATCATTCTCCGCCATCATCATCACGGCCGTCATCATCAACGTCCTCGACATCAGAAGCATCATTGCCGTCGTAATTATCATCGTCGCCATGTCCGGTTTCGTGAAGAAACATCGATGACTTCGAAAATCAAACAAGCAAACAAAACTCACAAACAACTACCCATCATCGTTAGGCAGGCCCATCATTGATGCCTTTATTTTTATTAAAATGTATGCGTCTTGATCTGTGATTTTGGACCATACGGCAGAGTCGTAAGGTCCAATATCACGGACAATCACTCAAATTATTAGCTCTAGTTTATTACCTGTAGTATGCATCGTGTACGTAGCTTCAAATGGCTAGGTTTTCTATCACATACACGTTGATCCTCTGCTGCCCAGCATGAGTCAAGTATCACACCGACACATCAGATCTGGCCACTGGAGGCATCGTCTGGCGTTTTGTTGTTCTATTTTCTTTAGTACCTGCAGTAACTGTTTTAGTATTATTTATATTACCTGCAGTGTAACTCACGCACTTAGCTTCAATTAACCGATTTTTTTTTTTCTTTTCTAAATTACATAAATGTCGATTCTCTTGTTGCCCCCAGCCTGAGTGCTCCAAATACCACATCGACACATCTGACCTGGCCATTGAAGGTGGTCAACAGGCGGCCCACTCGTGCCCCTCCACCTATCACTACGTGTGTGGATCAGACGGTCAGAGCTACATGAACGAGTGTTTTTTGTGTCAGCACATGGAAACATCTGGACAAGGTTAGTCCCAATGCGCAAAGGCCATCGGGCCAACATCTCGCCTTAGTCTGATTAACGGCGAGTTCGCAACCATTGGTGGCTGCAGCGTTCCCTTCCAGAACTGTGTCAAATATCTGGGTGTGAAGATTGATTCGACGCTCTCCATGCATGATCATATTATCAGTAGCGTCTGGCGAGCTGGTTTCCTTGAGCTGCGCAGAATTTCTTCCCTCAGACCGTATCTCACAGAAAGTACGGCGTCAAGACTTGTAAATGCATTCATTACGTCCAGGCTCGATTATTGCAATTCTGCACTGGCAGGTTTACCGGCAGATCAGATTTCACGCTTGCAGATGATTCACAACAATGCGGTGCGTCTCATCTTGAAGAAACGAAAGAGAGACCACGTTACGCCTCTACTGAAGCAGCTGCACTGGTTGCTCGTAAAATTCCGCTGCCAGTACAAAATTGCAATTTTCGCCTATCGGCATTTTGACGGATCTCTCCCGCCGTACCTTTCTGCCGAGCTGTCTGTTTATCAGCTATCACGCACCCTCCGTTCCTCTAGTGTAAAACTTTTAAAAAACTGTCGGGGAGCGTTCTTTCACCATTTTAGCCCCAAGTGTGTGGAACTCCCTGCCAACTGAAATGCGGAATCTGCCCTCATTGTCACAGTTCAAAGCTCACTTAAAGACTTTTCTTTTCTGTCTGGCATTTAACACTTAGCTCATCTTGACTGCCTTTTATTCTGATCCTAGAGGAAGTGAATGTATAGTGTTGGGAAGAGATGGGGTGGTTTGAAGTAGTGTATAATCGTGCGTGTGTCTGAGAGAGAGAGTGTGCTGTTGTGCATGCGCAGTGAGTCCAGTGTTTTCCTGGAGAACAGCGCTATACAAGAACTATGTATTATTATTTATAGTATTAACATCGGCCGCCGTTGGCCCGCGCACGGCCGTGCGCGGGCCAACGGCGGACGACGTCGGCCCGATGGCCTTTTGTGCATTGGGATATCAGTAGGCCTAACATTGTTTCTAATCGCCGCCTGGCGGAAAACCTCACAACAGGAAGCAGTCTTTACTGCATAAACACATGGATAAATGAATGGAGGGATGGAGGGATCCATCGGTCGGTGCATCCATCTATCCAAACATCCATCCGTCTGTCTGTCTGTCTGCCAATCAATCAATCAATCAATCAATCAATCAATCAATCAATCAATCAATCAGTCAGTCATTCACCAAGTAAGCAAATGTCATCGGGCCCACTGCGGCCGTCGTGGGCGCGAAGACGTTTTGCTACAATCAAATTAGTTAATCGATCGATTGACCATTTCAGATATTAATCCAGTCCAGCTCATTCTCCCACACATCCACCCGGCCATGCACCCACCTACCCACCCACTTACCCATCCAACCACCAACGCACCTACCTATACGACAAGCAACCCCGACTTTGGTATTAATTTCAGCCCACTTTATCAAATTTCAAATATAAACGATTTGAATATCCAAAAACTTCAGTAGTTCGCTCAGTTGAGCTTGCCCTTAGCACCACGTGAATGTTCTGTGTTTATGTACAGTGTGTGAGTGAACGCGCGTGATTCACGTGAGCGTGCTTGTTGGGTTCAGTTCGCATGCGGCGCTTTGAGCCGATTTTCAGTTGGGATAAAGCGCCTGTTTAACGCGCTGATTTATTTATTTTTATTTTCCAGCGAGCCTGATGATCCAGTACGATGGGGTGTGTCACAGCGGTATCTTCAGTATCATCGGGGGAATCGTCAACCCCTTCAATCCTGTCATTGATCCTGTTGACCCATACTATGGCGGTATCGTCGGGTAGTGCTGAGCGCTAGCGGCAGATCGTCGGGTAGTCAGTGTTTACGTGTGAAAACATTCGAATGTTTACCCGCACTAAGCCAGCCAAACAGATCATATTTAAAGTTCTCTCTTCCAAAGCAGAACTGTTCATACTGTAAAGTAAGGCCGTATAAGTGCGCAAAAGGTCATCGGGCCGACGTTGGACGCAGTTGGCCCAAGCACAGCCGTGCGCGGGCCAGCTGCGGCCGACGTCGCCCGAGGACCTTTTGCTTATTTATTCTGGCACAGTTACGAGCTTCCATCTCTTCCTACTGTGGATCTAAGTGCTATGGCAGTCTTCCATTTATAAGAATTGTCTACTGTGTACATGTCCCGAGAGATGGATATGCCATGATACAGCGTGTGATAAAACTTGGCGCCAAGCAGGCGCTGAATGTCTCTAAGCACACTGCGCTGTCATGGTCGATCCATCTCCCCGCAGCTGATGTTTGTAATAGGAAAGAAAACAAAGGACCGTCAAAGTCGATTGCTTTCAAAACTGTTCGCGGCGTCGTCACAATGAGTTGTTCGTCTGCTTTCAGAATTAAACTGAACACAACTTTCTGTTGCTTACATTTCATATTAATGTGTCTGTGTTTTTGTGCTGGTGTGTGTGTGCAGTGTGTGTGTGTGTGTGTGTTTTTTTTTCTCTGACTGTCTTCTTTTAGCAGACAGTCTTTTGAATTACTTTGACCTGGCTTAATAGGAATGAAACATGTTCACCATTCAGAATATATATATATATATATATATATATATATATATATATATATATATATATATATATATATATATATATATATATATATATATATATATATATATATATATATATATATATATATATATATATATATATATATATATACTTAAAATATGAAGAAAGGAACCACATACACCACGTAGTTTAGGAGGAGTTACACATTTTATTCTATGCACAAATTTTCGCCCTCTAGGCAGCGAGGGCTTCTTCAGGGGAATGCCCAGGGAACAGGTAATATATATATATATATATATATATATATATATATATATATATATATATATATATATATATATATATATATATATATATATTCTTTACTTTTTATATATATATATATATATATATATATATATATATATATATATATATATATATATATATATATATATATATATATATATATATATTCTTTACTTTTACCAAAGCGTCGCCCAAGGCCCAAAAATGCACTCAATCAGATTAGCTCCAAGGGACGTAATTTTTCATTCAACTCTGAGAACGCTCTTGCTGTGCTAATGCCATGGAATATAATATACATACATTATTTCTCATCTAAAGTGTTTAGAGGCGGGCGCCGTTGGGACCTGGGTGTTCTTAATGCGCTTTTCTAACTAGAGAGAAAATAACGAGGCACCTATATTACATTTTCATATCTTATGCCGAGGAATGCAATGGCGGACGGAGAAATAGAAACTTCCTTCTATGAATTCACAATTAGTTGAAATTACATTTTTTCACAATTACATTTAACCACAATGCTGCACTTTCGAAATTTTTGGTGGTGTCACCTAATGGCTATGTACAACTTGCAGGAGATGGATCGACCATGATAATTCAAGGGTACTGCCAGATTAGCTTGGTGCCAATCTGGCACCACCCTTGAATTATCATGGTCGATCCATCTCCTCCTTAAGGGCGTCGGGGCTTAATGGGTCAAGAAAGAAAAACTACCATTGCAGCAATGTGCTCATGACACTTGTAAAAGCGAAGAGATAGGAACATTGCAAAACTAAATCTGCCGGTTTGTCCATGTTTGACAAATTCGAGATTTTCATTGAATAGCAATACAAGTCTCGCTTTTACTAAAAAAATGGATATACTGGCTTTTGAAAACTCCAAAACCATTTCCACTTTCAGCAGGGCGGGTGGAAATTTCTTCAGTTGGTACTCAAGAGAACGCCGAATTAATCTTAACTCCACCTCTCCACCACCCCCCCCCCCCCAACACACACACACACACACCCAATCCCCCACCCAACACACACACACACACACACACACACACACAACCCTCCACCCAACCCACACACACACAGCCCCCCCCCCCCCCCCCACACACACACAAACACAGCCCCCACCCCCAACCTCACCCCCCCCCCCCCCACCAATCCCTTCCCACGCACACACACACACACACACACACACATACAGACATACACACCCCGCAATTTCTACGTTTATTCCCCTAACAAAGAAAAAGTTATGTATAAAACGGACAACACCCACGCGCGTTTACTGTGAAAAGTTTTAACCCTTTGAGTGTCGGTAGCGGGTTTGTCGCGATGATTCCGACAGGGAATCCAAAGGGTTAATGTTTTGGTTGTCAAACAATGAAACCGGTGTTGGTTTGGACTAACCATATCTGGTTCGTTGTACGAACTTACAAAAGAAACAGACAGGTGCGTCTAGAGAGAGAAAAAGAAACGCTCGCTGGAAGTGTCACCTGTCGGAGTGCCTACAAATAGTTCATCACAGTCACGGCCAGACGATAGTCGGGATCACACAGCAGGCGCAATAATGTTGGCTCTCGCATTTGTGGGATTATGTTTTACAGGTAATTACACCACTTTCATAAGATTTGTTTGTTTGTTTGTTTGTGTGTTTGTTTGTAGAGATACGGGATACTCAGCTTACAGCAAAGTCGGTCGAATATAATGAAAATCGGATAATACTCTTTTCTGATGTCTCGAAACAGTTTTCCTATGTAAATTTCTCCGCTTATAACAAACATATTTTTTTTGCAACAAGAAAAGTTGATCCCCAGGCGATTTATTATATCGGAAGTTTTTTCTTCTGTATTTTGAAGTATCTTACTGCCGCGACAACAGCTTAATTCATGGTGATGTAATCGTTTGTCCAAGGTGTGTTTGGGGCATCAGTACAGCGACGACAGGTTGCCAATTCGTGCTCTTTTGGTTGTACTGACAACTACGATCCAGTGTGTGCTTCCAACCAGCAAACATACTGTGAGTTGCTGTATTTTTCAAGCATGGAGTATAAATTATGTGTGCAAATGCAATAATATTAGAGTTTGCATGAAGAAATAGTTGGTCGACTGTATAGATGTACTGGTTTATGCGTGGAGCCTGGATGAAGAGGATGGAATGATGTGGGTGTAAGGAGGGAGGGAGCGAGGAAGGGAGCGAGGGATGGGAGCGCTGGTGGTGTCGGATGGCTGGGTAGATGGATTCTGTGACTGAGCCTTTGGATGAAGGAAGGGACAGATTGACTGACTTACGTTTGTGGGTGTGTTATTCTTTTGAGAGCATGTGTGTGTTAATCATAGGAAAGATCGATATTCATTTGAGTTATTTTGGATAAGAATTACTTACCTTTTTAGTAGGATTCATTTTCTTTTGCTTGGAGAATTGCGATCGATTTATGTTGTGTAGCTAAAATGACGCGTCTTTTCGTTACATTGTTGCTGTATTCCGACCTCGTTTGACCTAGAACGTTCTGGAAAAAGCGCGATTATTTAAGTGACCTCATTATATGTCAACGTTGTTGGCTACATTTCGTAAAATTGTATCAATTGCGCCTAGATGTTAGTCGAAAGCTGTAGTTAATTCTAGCGTGTTCTTTTTAATAAATATTAATACGTTTTCGTTACATTTTCTTTTCTGATTGTTTGTGTTGTGTGAGTTTGCTGGATTGTTCTGGAAATCTGTAATAGTATAAAAGAGGGTGTTAGGAAATATGTGTGTACATTGTATGCGAGATGCAATGTGTCAAAAGTGCTAATGCATTGTAGAGGAGACAGAGTGGATTCATTTGTGGATGCATTGTGCTGAGTTTGCATCGCTGCAAATAAATACTGTTACTCCAGTGTTGTCCCACGTGTGACGAGTTGCAGCTGAGTGAAGTTTCTTGACAGGAACTCTGCGTACGTGCGTCTGGTGTGATTGTATCACACTACGACTACGGCTACCACGTAACACTGACGAACTGGTAACGAGCTGAAAAATGAAACTGCACACTTCATTTTCTAATGCGTGCGCGGACCAACGGGGGCCTACGTCAGCCTAGTGGCATCTTGCGCACTGTCTTGTTTTTTTCTTTCCAGCCAACGAATGCGAATTCAAACGTGCACTTTGTATTTACGGATCTACTCTGAACCTCGTCATTGTTCACCGAGGATCATGCGGGGGTAGCGTTGCCGGTAGTCCTGCAGTGATTAGTGGCGGCAGTGCACCAGGTATTGCCGGTAGTGTCGGTACCGGAATAGCAATACCCGTGTACCCCGGGGTCAACACGAACTGTGACCAGATCTGTGATGAAGACATCAGGCATATCTGCGCCTCTGATGGAAACGTCTACCGTAAGTTCCTTCCAGCCTGTTTATGACAAGCGTGCGAACTGTTTGTTTGTTTGTTGGTTGGTTGGTTGGTTTGTTGGTTGGTTGGTTGGTTGGTTTGAGACAAATGTCTTCAGCGATGGTATGCCTCTTAAGATTACCCGCCCCGCCGCCCTTCATTTCCCTCGTTATCAGGGGCGGACCCAGAATTCTTTAAAATACTATAACAAAGTCCTTTTTGGGGAGTGTTTGGAACCCCCAGCCGCCCCGCTTTTCGATATTTCGGCGCCAGGAAGCAAGGTCTAGCGTCGAGGAGGCCCTTGTATCAGTTTGAAGATCCCACACAAAAAGTTGGAACCCACGCCCCTCGAAGTAACTGATCCGCCCCTGGTTGTGACCCCAGTAAGCAAAGGCCTACAACTGTGCGCAAGCCCACTGCGGCCAACGTCGGCCCGAGGCTGGTTTTTTGCTACTTGGGCTGAACCTTTGCAGAAACAGTTCTTGTAATTCTGATCCTTCAAACCTGCGCTGAGACAATCTCTAAGTTGTCTCCATTTGTTCCCCCAGAGAACCAGTGCCTGTTCCAACGGGCTCAGTGCGAGGGGTTCCACGTCGGCAAACACCTGGCTATCGTGGCTTACAACGACACCTGTCCCACACCCAAAGCTGTGAGTCGTCATCGTCATCTTGCTCGTCATCGTGGCCATCACCGTTGGCGTTGCCATCATCATCAAGTTAATTCACTGTCATTTCTCATCACGAACCGCCATCATCATCATCGTCCTCAACATCAGAAGCATCGTCGTCGTCTCAGTTATCATCGTGTCGTATCGTAAAGACACGCCGATGAGTGTGCTTATGTATCGAAAAACAAACAAGCTAAGATCAGCTACTCATTTTTTCGTTAGGCCTACCATTCATGTCTTTATTTTTCGTTTTGTTAAATGTATGCGTGTTGTTCTGTGATTTTGGACAAAATCATAGACCAACACGCAAATTATTAGTTTTATTTGTATTACCCGTTGTTTCCCTTACGCATTTAACGTCGAATAACTTTCTTTTTTTAAAATCACGATTCTCTTCTGCCGCCCAGCCTGAGTGTTCCAAGTATCACATCGACACATCTGACCTGGCCATAGAAGGGGGTCAACAGGCGGCCCAATCATGCTCTTACACCTACCACTACGTGTGTGGATCAGACGGTCAGAGCTATGTCAACGAGTGTTATATGTGTCAACATATGGAGACGTCTGGACAAGGTTAGTATGTGATTTAGTCGGCCGACTGATGAAAAAAACCCGGATATATGGATGGATGGATGGATGTCTAGATGGCTGGATGGCTGGATGGATGGATGGATGGATGGATGGATGGATGGATGGAAGGATGGATCCAACAATCCGTCCGTCTGTCCGACCAATCAATCAATCAATCAATTAAGCAACCATTCAACCAACCAATCAATCAATCAGTTTAATCAACTTATTCACCCAAGGCCATCGGGCCCACGTCGGCCGCCGTTGGCCCGCGCACGGCACGTGCGCGGGCCAACAGCGGCCGACGTCGGCCCGATGGTCTTTGTCGCATTGGGCTGTACCCTCCTCCTACCACCCAACAACTTGCTTGTTTTCCAGAGAGCCTGATGATCGTGTACGACGGAGCGTGTCTCGGCAGTATCTTCAACCCCTTGACCCCTATCATTGACCCCTTGAACCCTATCTTCGGTATCGTCGGGTAGTAATGACCACTCCACGGCGACATCGCTGGGTGTGAAAACATTGGAAGGCTTACTGGCGGCCATAGCGAGTTGGAAAAAAAAATCGTATTTAACCACCTTTGTTAGTCGAGAAAAATTGAACGCCATCCAACTGCAAGAGGCATAGATCCTCATGAGCCCCCGCATTCGCGGGGGCTCATGAGGATATATGCCTCTTGCTGAAACCGCTTTGCACCCACGGTCCTTCGGCGTTGAATTTTCATGATTTCAAAAACGTAAGCTTCGTCTAATTGCAGTGAATGGGTTAAACTTCTCACTTCTGAAGCCAAACTGTTCGGATGCTAAGGCAAGGCTTAAAATATTTAAACACAGTTGTCCCCTTTCTACGTGTTACCTACACCTTCATCTCAGCGCCAGCAGTTGTCTCTTTTGCTCGTATTTTAGAATTGTACACTCGAGAGCTGGTTTGACAGCTTAAGGGTGGGGGGTGGGGGGGGGGGTGTCATCTAATAAGCTTGGCGCCATCAAAGATAGCTTAAGGCCTTAGCGCCAGGAAGGCGCCACGCAAATCAGGCATTTACATTGAGCTATCATGCTCAATACACTAGTACCTCGACTGTAATGTAAGAGAAATGAACTCCAATATCGATCGATTATTTTCCCCTGGTCGCGATGAGTTGGCTCTTCTGCTTTCAGAAATAAAATATTGATATGTAAAATCCCCGTGCGTGCGTGCGTGTGTGCGTGAGTGTGTTTGCTCATCGGACTGTCTCTATCTCAGTGTGTAGAATTAGCAGACAGTTTGGTAAATGATTTGGTTTAGTTAATCGGCAGAAATAAACTTCAAAATGAAAATTTTTCACAATTCAGAATGTTTTAGATCGCTAATAGTTCTCCTGTAAAGAGTATAGAGGTAGAACTGTTTCTTAACCCATTGTGTCCCACTTTTGGAGTTGTCCTCTCAGGACTGCATTACAATTCAGGAGACAGATCGACCAGTATAGTTCAAGGGTGGTGCCAGAATAGCTTGGCGCCTATAGGCGCCAAGCTATTCTGGCACCACCCTTGAACTATCTGAACTATTATGGTCAATCCATATCTTGCTGCGGTGTGTCGGGACTGAATCAGTTAATGCATTTTTCAAACCCGAGAGGAAATACTAGAGCACGTATATGCTTTTGGTTTCTAAATCTTATTCTAACGAATAGTAGACGGACAGAGGGAAACATTTTCCTAGGAATATACATTTGGTTCATATTAATAATATAATATAATATAATATAATATAATATAATATAATATAATATAATATAATATAATATAATATAATATAATATAATATAATATAATATAATATAATATAATATAATATAATATAATATAATATAATATCTCTCTCTCTCTTGGCTTGACTTCGCGAACGAAGATTTTATAGGAGTTGCCCACGACGTCTGCAGGCTTGTTCGTGGCTGCGGAGGCCAATCCGAGACAGGCAGGTTCGACCGCAGTGGCTGCAGGGGAAGGTATGGCCAGGGTTCTGAGCTGCGGCATCTCTGTTTTTTCTCCTGAGCCGCTTGTCCTTAAGGCTAGCTCTGTGAGAGTCCTCAAAGGAGACAGCTGCCTTGTAAATGGTGGAGCGCCAGGTGTCACGGTCCGCAGCAAGCGAAGACCACTGGTGGTGGTCGATTTGGCAGGCACTAAGTGACTTCTTGAGACAGTCTTTGTATCTCTTCTTTGGTGCCCCTCTGTCACGGTGTCCAGTAGCAAGCTCGCCGAACAGGGTGATCTTTGGTAGGCGATGATCCTCCATCCTGGAGACATGCCCCGCCCAGCGGAGCTGTGTCCGCAGCAGCAAAGCCTCGATGCTCACAGTTTCAGCCCGTTCAAGGACCTCGACGTTGGTGACATAGTCACTCCAGTGAATGCCCAGGATGGTACGCAGGCAGCGCTGGTGGAAGCGTTCGAGGAGTCGTAGTTGGCTGCGGTAGAGGGCCCAGGACTCGGAACCATACAGCAGGGTGGTGAGGACCACAGCTCTGTACACGCTGATCTTGGTGCCTGTTTTCAGCTGCTGATTGTGCCACACCCGCTTGAAAAGTCGCCCGAAAGCGCTGTTCGCTTTTGCCAGCCTGCTGTCAAGCTCCTTGTCCAGCTTGGCGTCCGACGTGATAATGCAGCCAAGGTAAGTAAACTGGTGCACTGACTTTAGTTCAGACTCGCCGATGGTGATGTGAGGAGGGCGGTACACTGTCTTGGGTGCCGGCTGATGGAGGACCTCTGTCTTTTTAAGACTGACCTCGAGTCCAAAGAGCTGGGCAGCATCTGCGAAGCAAGACGTGATGCGCTGCAGGGCTCTCTCTGTGTGTGCAACGAGGGCAGCATCATCAGCAAAAAGCAGCTCGCGAATCAGTTGGTCTAGGGTTTTCGTGTGGGCCTGCAGTCGTCTGAGGTTAAACAGGCTGCCATCGAGACGATACCTGATGTACACTGCATCGTCATCATCGAGGTCCACTGTGGCCTGCTTCAACATCATGCTAAAAAAGATGGTGAAGAGGGTCGGTGCCAGCACGCAGCCCTGCTTTACACCGTTGAGAATAGGGAATGGTTCTGAGAGGTCATTGTTGAGTCTGACCTGGCCTTTATTAATGGTTGATCTTTTAAACAAACAATTTTTGTTATCAATCTTTTTCTTTATCACAGTTTTATTTACAAAACGTACCATCCCAACAAGACTCACACGCCCAGTAGATTACACATATACATGAAGAGATAAGGGAACTGCAAAAATAAATATACAATGTCGTTCAGATCTCCAGTTTGGCAATATTCAATATTTCACTTCAGGAGCCACATGGCTCGCATTTCGCTATCCTTGATGGACGTAGCGCCACAAAATTTCCTACCGTGACAGTTCCTGTCCATGCGCTAAGCCATGATCGTCAGGCACCATCCTTGAACCATCACAGTTGATCCGCTAATGCGCTGTCATCAAGCGCATGATGTGCGTGAATAACAATTGTTCACTGTAAGTTGCAAGTTAACTCATTCGAGACGTGCTGCATCCGGATACGCCGCTTCAATCCGGCTTTATGCCGCGTATCCGGATGCGGCACATCTGAAAATAATGAGTTAACACATTCTACCACAGGACCGAAATCCCTCAATTTTGATGTTGCCCTGTGAAGGACCGTATTACAATTCTAGAGACAGATCGAGCATGATAGTTCAAGGGTGGTGCCAGAATAGGCGTCAAGCTATTCTGGCACCACCCTTGAACTATCATGCTCGATCCAAGTCTTGCTGTGGTGTGTCGGGGATGAATGAGTTCAATGTTTGCGACCTAATATAATGCCTTTCGCAACCACTTTGGACAAGGAGGGGGGATTTCGAGGTGGGGGAGTTGCGGGGGGGGGGGGATGCGTAGGAGGGGAGGGGGTGGGGGGGGGAGGAGGCGCCTGAAAAGAACAAGTACCAGTGGTCTTTAAAGGTGATGGATGTATCAATATTGCTGTTTCGTGCTGCCCCTTAATCTATTTTGAGTGTTCTTTGTGTCAGGTTGTTCATCTGGCTTCGTGTTCTGCCGGGTCACGAAACTCGGTGTCAGTATCAACGAAACAAAAAGATCACAGATTACAGCTTTCAGATGTTTAGAAGCCACTCAGTTGTTTCATCTTTCCACTTCTAGAGCTAACTGGGACAGATTGGCCTACTATTAAACCTCAAAGGTGGTGCCTTACCAGGTGCCAAGCCAATCAGACACCACCCTTGATGATCTGTCACAGTTGATCCAGGTCCAGTGATTCTGACATATTGCCCTCAACTTTTTTCATGCAGCAACTTGGCGTTTCTGAAATGATAAACACCGTGTACTTGACTTGATTGAACGTGGGTATATTGGCTCTGATTGTGAAAGGGATAGTACAAGACAATTCAAGAGGAGATAAGGAAAGCAGCAGACTAGATCCGCCAAACTGTTTACCGTCAATTTTCATTCGGGATATACGTTTGACGACCCATCATGTTTGCCTTCGCTCTTCTCGCTCTGTGTGTCACAGGTAAGCCCTTGTGTAGCTTAACATTAAATGTTATGTAATGATGAAAACAACTAAAAATACTTAGCGTTAACAATATGAGCGGCACGAGACACTTTGAAAATTGCGTCGTTTCGTGTAACTTACTTCATAATATGACTGGATTTCTATTTTCATCAGAAACAATAACAACAGCAACGACCAAAGTATATGGGTCACTCTCTAAAGCGGTGTACCAAAAGTGTGACATTGACCACAATAAATCAAATACCTCTAAATGTTTTTTTCAGTTTTTTTCTTGTAAATAAAGATTTAAATCATCATTTTATGTATGAAAAAAAATTGTATTCATGCATTTGCATGTTTTTGTGTGGTGGTAAAGATGCGAAAGCGTAAATTTGTCCAACGTAACATTTGGAAGGATGAAGGAAACCAAATTCACTCGAGCTTCGCGCTCTCTCTCTCTCTGAACCTCTTTCAAACTGACACAGTGCACTGCTAGCTTTCCGCTGACAACCGGAAGCTATTCATATGCAACATAGATCGTGGGCTGTAGGTTTTCTATTGTAAAAATGATGTCGTCTAACGTAACAGCGAAAACAGGAAGCGATCGTCGATTACCATTTTAAAAGCTCGGGGAAAAAAATATGTATTTGTTTCATGCACAACTGCTACTTGCTCACGCACCCACCAGTGCTGCAATCAGTAGGCCTACCGGTGGCCGCATGCACAATGGGAATATTACTACTGTTATTGCTTTTGCTATTGCATCGGTGGTGCAGGGGGGTTCGGCGCCAGTGTCCAGAAACGCCAGTTCGTGAACTGTATGCGCGCCTGCTCCACTACAATCAACTCGGCACCAGTCTGTGCCTCTAACCAACACACGTACAGTAAGTGCCGACTCCCAGTATGTCTAGAACTGGGGTCGGTTTTGCATGAGTGAGTTTACATCCTGCGCCAGCCACTAAACAAGGTGCTCCGCAATAGCGGAGCACCTTGCTTAGTGGCTGGCGCAGGACTAAGCTCACTCATGCAACAGACCCCTGGTCCCATTCTTTGGATAACAAATCGATGGTGTTCGGGCGTAACCCTCGTAACTGACATTTTGGCGCGAAATCATGTTTTGATGAGCCTGTCCCCTTTGAAATTTCCCCCAGTCTGATGAAGTCTAAAACCTGTAGCTAAAGAGATAATGTTTATAAACACCTTGTGAAGTTGTAAAGCCTCGGAACAAAAAATGTAAGCAGTTTTCGTTTTTCTTTGAATTTGCTATTTACGACATACGTACCAGATTTCAGACCAGTTTTCTTTAGAAGCAGTTCGAGACATCAAACTGACTTTGACACTTACCGACAGATTGTGCAACTGCGGACTTCGCAAATAAAGAGATACGATTAGATGAAATGAGAAAAGATCCGAAAATATTCGATAACTTAGACAACTTCTTTAGATAAAAGAAGATAACAGAAGATTTAGCTTTGTCATTTTATGGGAGCTGAAAGGTTCAAAAAGCCGAAATAAATTATTCTTTGATTCCAAATTCAAGTTCAAGTTTATTGTTCTAGCCAACATGTGCGTCTACGAACAGGCTGCGTGCCTGATGCGCCTAAGGGGCACTACCATGAGCATCCTGCACTCTGGCCCGTGCACGTCCACAGACTCTAGCACCACTCACTGTGAACAGATCTGTGACGAGGACATCCGGCACGTCTGCGCCACTGATGGAGTTGTCTATCGTGAGTACGGAAGCTGAACTGCCATTGAGTTAACGTCGATGCGCTTTTTAACCCTTTGGGCGTCGGTAGCAGTTTTAGTCGCGACGATTCCTCGCGATGAATCATTGCGACTAAAACCGCTACCGACACTCAAACGGTTAAGAGAACAAAAAAACGACATTTTATAATACAAACGAAAAAGCAGACCATTTTGTAATTTACAGAAGATGCGACTTTTCTACAATACAAGTTTGTAGGCCTACAGAGGATGCAAATTATATGTAATCATAAAAAATAATATTATTCGAGTTTGTACAGGAGTTAATTATGAAATAATCAAGAGGTTTGGTTGTTCTGGCATGCATCTATTTTGTATTGTTATTGTTTTAATAGATTATTATTATCTATATCTTTCTTGTTAATTATTCGATTTTACTTAGTTCAAGGCCTATAATTATGAAATATATACTGGGGAGCAAAAGAAATGCGACGCTATTTCTTAAGTATAATCTTTCATTGCTGTTAACCCAGAAGTTGTCATCAGACATTCACGGTATCTTGAGTGTGTGTGTGTGCGTGCGTGCGTGCGTGCGTGCGTGTGTGTGTGTGTGTGTGTGTGTGTGTGTGTGTGTGTGTGTGTGTGTGTGTGTGTGTGTGTGTGTGTGTGTGTGTGTGTGTGCACAGAGAACCCGTGCCTGTTCCAGCGTGCTCAGTGCTTAGCGGCCATCAACGGCACCCAGCTGTCTATCCTGGCTTACAATGACACCTGTCCCAAACCCAGAGTTGTAAGCTGCTAGCATATTCACACCTAGAAAAATACACCGAAAGATAAAATGACCATGATGTTTCAAACTTAATGTCTGATTAGCTTGGTGCGTAGGAAGGCGCCAAGCTGTCAACCACTACCCTCAAATTACCATAGACAAACGCTGAGTCGTATTGGTACGTAGATGTATTTTCCTAAATCTGTCAACAATTGGGCTGAGGGTTGTCGTCCACATAAGAATTTAAATTAGACGTAACTTTTCACAGGTAGACCTGCGAAATCACAAGAGCCTTATTCAAAACCTTATCCCTGGACCTTATTTCACAGCTTGAAACATATACTCATACGTGTTCTAGCCGGAATGCGAAAAGTATGACATCGACACGGGGGACCTGGCCATAGAGGGGGGCGTCCTCACACACTCCTTGTGTCCCCGGCTCTCTTCCAGCAACTACGTGTGTGGCTCTGATGGACACACCTACGCCAGCGAGTGTACGCTGTGCCAGCATATGGACACCATCCATGATCGTAAGTTGTAGATTAGACACGTAGGTCTACAGTATACTGACTGTTACGTATTAGTGATCGTAGTGTCATTCATTCACACCAGACACACTCACGTAGGGTTGTTGTTGAAAAACCTCACTCAGGTGCAACTCGTCACACATGGCACAGGATTATAGACCACACTGGAGTAACAGTTCCAACAGTACTTTATTCTCACCATGCACTCCCAGCACAATGCATCCGATATCCACACATTGATCACTATCTCTCACAAATGCATCCTCATTTTTGATACACTGTCTCTTACAATGCATGCACATACTTTCTAACACTCTCTTTTATACTATCACAAATTTCTAGAATAATCCCGCAAATTACACAACTCAACCAATCAGAAAAGAAAACGTAACCAAAAGTATTAATATTCATTTTAAAAAAAAACACTCTAGATTTTTCTACAATCTTCCACTAAAATCTAGGAGCATTACGTAAACATCATAAATGTAACCAACCTGTACTACAATCCTTTGACGTCATGTTTGAGGTCATTAGAACAATCGCGCTTTTCCCAGAACCTGCCACATTAATCTAGGTCGGATTTTGCTACAAATTAGCGGAATGTGGAACATTCTAGTCACACGCACACGCACACGCACACGCACACACACACACACACCACACACACACACACACACACACACACACACACACACACACACACACACACACACACACACACACACACACACACACAACGATCGCAATTCTACATGCAAAAGAAAACGAGTGATACTAAAAGGTACGTGACTCTAATCAAACATCACTCAACTGATCATCGGATCTTTTCTAGGACCAACACATACATGCCCTAAAAAGAGTAACTCAACACTAACAATTTCACATCAAGAATTTAATCAAATAAACTACTCTGGAATAATTGTCTCACAGTTCCTTTAAACCATCCTGAACAAAGAAAAAAAATATTGTTTAAACTGCTCTACTCAGGTAATCCGCTCCAACATTCTATGAACCCTTGATAGACTGTAACTTAATGTTAAGTTCTGAAAAAACATTGCTCATCTCATGATACGGGAGTTTGTGAATTTGGCAGAGTTTAGATAGTTCATGGGTTGATGGTCCGTCTGCAACCCAAATGGCACTCCTTGAAGGTACAGCTCAAACCTCCTCACTCCCCAGATAATGGCGAGGCACTCCTTCTCGATGGTAGAGTAGTTCTTCTCGGCACGGGTTAACCTCTTGCTGGAGTAGCTCACTGGATAGATTTCCCATCAACCTCTTGCCCTAGGATTTTGCCCACTTTGTCGTTGGACGCGTCAGTCCTCAAGACGAAGGTCTTCGATGGATCGAGGAGATGTAGAACGGGTTTCTCGGTCAGAATGTCACGAACTGCCTGGAATGCTCGCTCTTGGGCCTCCTCCAGCTTCACCTCGTTGGGTTGTTCTTTCTTCAGCAAGCCAGTCAGGGTTGCTGTGACAGCTGCGAAGTTCGGCATGTACTCTCGGTAGTAGTTCGCCGGTCCCATGAATGGTCGTAGGTCGTGGGGCATTTCTGATCTTTTTCACGTTGTCGTCATGTAATCCTTTTAAGCCTTTACTTAACCGGTGTCCGACGAAATCCACGTTGTCGGTCCCAAGGATACACGTGCTCGGTCCGATGGTCAAATTCGCATCTGACAGGCTCTAGAACAGCACTCGAAGGGCCTTGAGGTGATCTTCCCAGGTCTTGGTATGGATCAAGATGTCGTCCCAATTTTTTTTTTTTTTAAGTATATCCCCTAGGATTTTTTCAAACCTCTCTTCAACGTGGAACTACTGTTTTCCATTCCAAAAGGCATCTTCAGAACTCCCAATGACCGTCGGGTGTGACGAAAGCTGTCTTGTAGATATCCCTCTATGCAATCTTGATTTGCCAGTACCCTTTGCTTAGATCAATTTTGAAGAAGAACCGGTCTGCACTGACCATCTGGAACAGTTCTTCCGCTGTGGGCATGGACTCTGGGTCGAATACTGTCACCTTATTGAGTTTATGATAGTCCACACACACCCGGTTGGATCCACCTGGTTTCCACTGGGGACGCATATGGCGACTTGGACTCCCTGATGACTCCCAGGTCCAGCATCTCCTTGATGTCTTCCTTCAGTTCTTTTCTCATGTGCTTAGGTAGACGATACGGCTTGCTGCGAACTAGCTCGTTTGATGTCAGATTAACTTCATGTTGGATGGTGTCTGTTGTCCTCGGGTCAAGCGTAAACTGATGTTTAAACTCTGTAGTTAGGGCTCTCAGTTCTTCTTGTTGTGCCTGGATTAGGTTTTGACCGAACTGGATGTCTTCCACACCCTCCTTGTGGCAGAGTTCATTTAGGTCGAACAGGTTTTCGTCGTCTAGTCTCTCGACAGCAGCCAGACGCACCGACGCCGCTTGTTGACGACCTCTCTCGACGTACTTCTTCAGCAGATTCGCGTGGTAAGTCTTTATCTTCTTGTGCGCAACAGCCGATTGACTTCCTCCATGCAGTCGGAGACCAACTGGGTCCCTAGATCACTCAGGATTTCCTCAGGAATCCCTAGACGGCTGAACGTGTCCACGATCGCCTCTGCTACTGTTGGAGTGTCGATCGTCTCTAGTGGTATGGCTTCAGGGTGACTTATAGCATAATCCGCCGGGGTCAGAATGTAACGATGGCCATCTTCATTTGGATAAGATATTGGCCCTACCAGATCCACAGCTACCTGCTTGAAAGGCATATCGATCAGTGGCATCTTCTCGAGAGGAACCTGGGGCATCTTTCCCTTGGAGATTGTCTTCTGGCATATGTCGCAAGACCTGCAGAATCGGGTGACGTCGCCCCCCCCCCCTCCACCCCCACCCCCCTCCCATATCAGGTCAGTAGAAGACTGCTCGGATCCTGTCGAGGGTCTTACTGATTCCCAGATGTCCTCCTAAGATGTAATCATAGACCAATTTCATCACCTGCATCCTCGAGGGTTCAGGAACCATCACTTGACGGACAGGCTTGTCTCCATGGTTGGTGTATACCCGGTACAGGATGTCCTTTCTGGTCTCGAAGGTTACTTCCTTCCCTCTTCGTGTCACGGGCTCGGTCTGACCTCGGAACTTGTCAAGCGTGGGTTCGGCTCTCTGTAGTTCCACCAGCTTGTCCCTGTTCACCACGGCTGCTTCAGTGTTGTCAGCCACTTTTAGAGGGATGGTCTGGTGACTCTTCTTTGCTTGACTTCTCGTGGTAACGGCACGGGTTTTAGGTCTCCACTCCGGATCTGGATCCTCTGCGTTCCTGGCACCGTCATCATTTCCGATGAGGAGGTCGTAGACTGGGGTCTTCACGCATAACACCTTCACCTCTCCTATCAAGTACGGGGTGTTGACACTGATCTTGGGAAGGGGGATAGTCCTCACAGTTCAGTCTGCCAAGATGAGGGTTGTCTACTCCTGTAGCTTCTGGTCTTTAGGTATTAGGTTCTCTCTCATGATGACGCCGCTACAACCCGTGTCTCTCAGCACCCTCACTGATGTGTTGCCGACGAATCCTGACACCACCGGCATGTTAGACATTTTGCTCTCAGGCAGCGCGCTGTTGGAAATGCTAAGAATGTTGCCCTATCGCCAATTGGAATGCGACCATTCCTCTTAAAGGACTCGATCTGCTCCCAGAGGCATAAAGTCTCATTAGCCCCTGCAGTCGCAGGGACTAATGGGAATATATGCCTCTTACTGTTACATAGTCTTACAGCTGTGCAAATGTACACTCTAGGATGAAGCTGACGTGATGTAGTGGTACAAACTAGGGACTGCTGGTAGAACATAAGTACATAAACATTGTTTGCTGGTTGGTGTGGTCTAACGCATTTCACCCCGCGGGCGCATTTCTCAAAATTTAGAGGTTGCCACCGAACGACTGTGTACAAGTTACATCGCCCATGATAATTGAAGGGAAGTGCCAGATTAGCTTGGCACCCATGATAATTCAAGGGTAGTGCCAGATTAGCTTGGCGCCTTCAGGCGCCAAGCTAATCTGGTACTACCCTTGAATTAGCATGGTTTATCCGTCTCCTGCTGACCAAATTTTTTAATGTATTTATATGTTTAGACCTTTCTCTTAGTCTGGCTGGCCAGACTTTTACCCCTGATGGCTTTGGTCGCATGCTCGGCGTTAAACCCCAATAACTAACTATCCTTTAGGGCGTCGGGGCTAAATGGGTTAAAGTAGTAGTGATGAGGCGTGGGCTGCTGCTGCTTGTTCAGGTATTGGTGTCAATATATATTTCAGAAAGCCTGATGATCATGTACGTCGGTGTCTGCCACTCTGCCTACGCGGGCATAGTCATCGGCTGAGCCATCAACATCCCCCCCCCCCCCCCCCCCCGGACGCTCTGCACGAATCTCCCTTTAAGCAAGGGTCCTCGTGCCCGCGACGGCCGCTGTGAGCCCGCGCACGGCTGTGCGCCACTGAGGCCGTCGTGGGCCCGAGGACGTTTTGCTACTAGGGCTGTCCCGTTAAACTTTTCAACCAACCCGTTACATATGGGGTGGTACGGGGTCGTAGTAAGGTGTCGGATGCTCAACAGCCGATTGACTTCCTCCATGCGGTTGAAGACCAACAGGGTCCCTAGATCGCTCAGGATCTCCTCAGGAATCCCTAGACAGCTGAACATGTCCACGAGCGCCTCTGCTACTGTAGGAGTGTCGATCGTCTCTAGTGGTATGGCCTCAGGATGACTTATAGCATAATCCGCCGGGGTCAGAATGTAACGATGGCCATCTTCATTTGGATAAGATATTGGCCCTACCAGATCCACAGCTACCTGCTTGAAAGGCATATCGATCAGTGGCATCTTCTCGAGAGGAACCTGGGGCATCTTTCCCTTGGAGATTGTCTTCTGGCATATGTCGCAAGACCTGCAGAATCGGGTGACGTCGCCCCCCCCCCCCCCGCCCCCACCCCCCTCCAATATCAGGTCAGTAGAAGACTGCTCGGATCCTGTCGAGGGTCTTACTGATTCCCAGGTGTCCTCCTAAGATGTAATCATAGACCAATTTCATCACCTGCATCCTTGTGGGTTCAAGAACCATCACTTGACGGACAGGCTTGTCTCCATGGCTGGTATACGCCCCGGTACAGGATGTCCTTTCTGGTCTCGAAGGTTACCCTCCTTGCTTCTTCGTGTCACGGGCTCGGTCTGACCTCGGAACTTGTCAAGCGTGGGTTCGGCTCTCTGTAGTTCCACCAGCTTGTCCCTGTTCACCACGGCTGCTTCAGTGTTGTCAGCCACTTTTAGAGGGATGGCCTGGTGACTCTTCTTTGCTTGACTTCTCGTGGTAACGGCACGGGTTTTAGGTCTCCACTCCGGATCTGGATCCTCTGCGTTCCTGGCACCGTCATCATTTCCGATGAGGAGGTCGTAGACTGGGGTCTTCACGCATAACACCTTCACCTCCCCTATCAAGTACGGGGTGTTGACACTGATCTTGGGAAGGGGATAGTCCTCACAGTTCAGTCTGCCAAGATGAGGGTTGTCTACTCCTGTAGCTTCTGGTCTTTAGGTATTAGGTTCTCTCTCATGATGACGCCGCTACAACCCGTGTCTCTCAGCACCCTCACTGATGTGTTGCCGGCGAATCCTGACACCACAGACATGTTAGACACTTCACTCTTAGGCAGCGCGCTGTTGGAAATGGTAAGAATGTTGCCCTATCGCCAATTGGAATGCGACTAATGAGAATATATGCCTCTTACTGTTACATAGTCTTACAGCTGTGCAAATGTACACTCTAGGATGAAGCTGACGTGATGTAGTGGTACAAACTAGGGACTGCTGGTAGAACATAAGTACATAAACATTGTTTGCTGGTTGGTGTGGTCTAACGCATTTCACCCCGCGGGCGCATTTCTCAAAATTTAGAGGTTGCCACCGAACGTCGACTGTGTACAAGTTACATCGCCCATGATAATTGAAGGGAAGTGCCAGATTAGCTTGGCACCCATGATAATTCAAGGGTAGTGCCAGATTAGCTTGGCGCCTTCAGGCGCCAAGCTAATCTGTTACTACCCTTGAATTAGCATGGTTTATCCGTCTCCTGCTGACCAAATTTTTTAATGTATTTATATGTTTAGACCTTTCTCTTAGTCTGGCTGGCCAGACTTTTACCCCTGATGGCTTTGGTCGCATGCTCGGCGTTAAACCCCAATAACTAACTATCCTTTAGGGCGTCGGGGCTAAATGGGTTAAAGTAGTAGTGATGAGGCGTGGGCTGCTGCTGCTTGTTCAGGTATTGGTGTCAATATATATTTCAGAGAGCCTGATGATCATTTACGGCGGTGTCTGCCACTCTGCCTACGCGGGCATAGTCATCGGCTGAGCCATCAACATCCCCCCCCCCCCCCCCCACCCCTCGGACGCTCTGCACGAATCTCCCTTTAAGCAAGGGTCCTCGTGCCCGCGACGGCCGCTGTGAGCCCGCGCACGGCTGTGCGCCACTGAGGCCGTCGTAGGCCCGAGGACGTTTTGCTACTAGGGCTGCGAGTAATAAATATGAAGATATGATGTAGTTTTCACTTGTAAATATTTTTTGGTGTGGTGGAAGCGGTTTGGGAGGATCTGTCTGCGCGTGTGTGATGGTGTGTATGTGTGTGTATGTGCGTGCGTGCGTGCCTCTGTGTGTGTGTGTGTGTGTGTGTGTGTGTGTGTGTGTGTGTGTGTGTGTGTGTGTGTGTGTGTGTGTGCGCGCGCGCGCGTGCGCAGAAATAAGCAAGGAACACCCAACTGAGAGGATTGAAATGTAAATTCGCTAGAAAACATGCGTTTCCGTCCCTCCCGCGCTGGACAACTCTTTTCAAATTATATTTGCTTGCCTACAGTCCATGAGGAAAATGGCGTGACATTGCTTTGACCTAATCCAGACCGGAAAGAAGAAATGCAAAGAAATTAACAATAAAAAAGACACGCTGATAGAAAGGACAAGTACAACACAATTTATTTCATTTTCACGAACAGACATACATACAGAAATGGACTGCATACATGTATATACTCTATCTTCTTCACAGAGGCCAGAGGTCTTGCCTCATAATAATTATGTGGTCCATCTCTACATGTGTTGACATGCAGTTAGGAAGTTGTAAGTCCAGATCAGACACCTTCACTGCAAGCGGCTGGACACGACGTCTCTAAAACCGGCCACCACAGATTCCTTGGCATGAGGCACAAAATATGAATGTGTCCAGCAAGAGGCATAGATCCTCATGAGCCCCCGCATCTGCGGGGGCTCATGTGGATCTATGCCTCTTGCAGATGGAATGTGTTCTTTGTGTCGGCAGTGAAGTGTTCGATTCATCTCCCGAAACTGAATGGGCACACTGTAAATAACCCTGCATGTGTGCACAGAGAATCCGTGCCTGTTAGCGTGCTCAGTGCTTAGCGGCCAACCGACGGCACGCAGCTGTCTATCCTGGCTTACAAACTCACCTGTCCCAAACCCAGAGTTTTGAGCTGCTAGCATATTCACACCTGGCGAAATACGACAGATAAATTGACAATGATAGTTCAAAGGTTATGCCTGATTAGCTTGGCGCATGGGAAGGGTTCAAGCTGTAGAGAGGGGGGTTGTGGGTGTTTTTGGACAATTTATATCTATCCCAAAATTCCAGGATTTTTGGACCACAAATCGCTCGTTTAATAACAAACCCCGTTTTTCTAGGTTTCTCCTTATTTTTTTCAGTAAAATAAAGGTTTCCAAAATCAATGACATTTATGACTAAAGCAAAATTAACCCCCGAGCTAATTAATCCATCGATTATGTAAGTGTGTTCATTTTGCAACGCGTAGTTTATTGATTACTTAGCCAATTACAGGTATTTCCGATAGCACAGACAAAAGGGATGTAACTTTTGGTTATAAAGCAAAACGACAAACACAGTTACTTCCCTTAGACATAAACGCGCAATCACCGCCGACGGCTCCTGGCAACGGTCACGTGTTAGTTTGTAAACACCAGGCCGGTCGTGTTTTTGGCGTTACGCGGCTTTGTAGGAGACGGACGTGTTTTGAGGACTGACATAATTCTCAGAGGTGATATTCAGTGATCGCTAAATCTTGCGAATATATATACGACGGTAAGATCGATAGTTCATTGCCTATTTAACTGATTTGTCACATTTAGAAACAAGACAGGCCTCGCGGTTAGTCTGCATTGCGCTAAGTCTTACGGAGTGTTCAATAGTTAACCAGACCGGTCTAGTTTTATTTACCCAGGCTACACTCACTAACATTCGCTCATTTTAGAAAATGAATTGGACTCAGGAAGAGGTGACAATCTTGCAATCTCATGGTGAATACCATGAAAAAATGACCGCTTTCATTCATTCCGTTTTGAACAAAACTCCGGAATTTTGGCTTGAAAAACCGGGGAAACCACTCGGAAATTTGAGTGATATACTCAACAGTGGTTCGAAAAAACAAAAGACAAATAAAGAACCAAAAGAACTTGATTTGTTCTTTAGACAAAATCTTTCTGATGGCAAGCCGCCTGCGTGCAGTAGAGTAGAACAATGTGATTTGAGTATATTTACTTTAGACATGTTAAAAAAGAATTTGGAAGACGGCTACAAAATACTTCAGGAAACCAAACGCCTAAACATTTCAGCTTCAATCTGCTATGGAGAGTGGCTAATCCAAGGTGCAGAACTCCTTAAAATTCAGAAAATACGAAAACAGACTAAATTGAACTGGCCAGATTGGCTAAAAGTAAACGTAAAAATTTCCAAGTCGTATGCTCATCGGTTGTGTGTTCTAGCCAGGCAGCTACGAGGGTACCCCAAATTTCATTTTCTTGCACTGTCTTTCCGAAAGGTGTTTAGTTTGCGGGAGCAAATTGAACAAATGCTGAAAATACAGGAAATAGCCGATTTTTGGAAAAACCCCTAACGCTGGTCCTAACATTGTTTATTGTTTGTTTGTTTGTTTGTGCAAAGGCTCTGGCGTGGCTTAAAAGGCCCGTAACCTACTGTTTTGAACGGTTCATAAACTTGTTCAGTACTGCAATTGAACAAAAGTGTTTGGCACGACCAAAAGAACCATAATATTACTGTTTAAAACAAAGGCTCTGGCGCGGCTTTAAATGCTCGTAACCTTTTTGTTTTAAACGGTCTGTAACCTTGTTCAGAACTGAAATTGAACAAAAAGGCTCTGGAGGACCATAATCTTATTTGTTGTTTGTGTTGTCACGTTGCACAAAGGCTCTGGCGTGGCCTTAACGGCCCGTAACCATGCTTTTTATGTTTGTATTATTCCAAATGTTATGGACCAAATGTGAGAGGTTTTTCGCCGCGCTCATGCAAGTAGCTTGCTTTTTGCAAGTGAATTGAAACAGATTTTACATAGGTTTTAGTAACAGGACTGACGGTGGGGTATACCTGTAGCACCCTGGCAAAGAAAAACGATTTTGGCTTTGTATCTGAATAATTGATTTACAAAACGGCACCCTGGTCAGCCCACTTGTAGCACGCTGTCAAAGAAATGTGTTTTTTTGCATTCTATCTGAATAATTGATTTATAAATCACTCAGCGCCCTAGTCAAGCCTTCATATCGTGGTATCCAACGTAAACACATGACGTATGTCCTTAGCGAATCGTCCCCCACTGGGGGACAGGTATCCAACGTAAACACATGACGTATGTCCTTAGCGAATCATCCCCCACTGGGGGACAGGTATCCAACGTAAACACATGACGTATGTCCTTAGCGAATTGTCCCCCACTGGGGGACAGGTATCCAACGTAAACACATGACGTATGTCCTTAGCGAATCGTCCCCCACTGGGGGACAGGTATCCAACGTAAACACATGACGTATGTCCTTAGCGAATCGTCCCCCACTGGGGGACAGGTATCCAACGTAAACACATGACGTATGTCCTTAGGGAATCGTCCCCCACTGGGGGACAGGTATCCAACGTAAACACATGACGTAGAGCCTTAGGGAATCGTCCACCACTGGGGGACAGGTATCTAACGTAAACACATGACGTAGAGCCTTAGCGAATCGTCCCCCACTGGGGGACAGGTATCCAACGTAAACACATGACGTATGTCCTTAGCGAATCGTCCCCCACTGGGGGACAGGTATCCAACGTAAACACATGACGTAGAGCCTTAGTGAATCGTCCCCCACTGGGGGACAGGTATCTAACGTAAACACATGACGTAGAGCCTTAGTGACGGGACGAAGTGCGCAGTGTCGATTTGAATACACAGCCTGTGTATTGCGTGTCATACGGCCCGCGGTGTTTTGCGGACGAGTCTACAATATTCATGCAGAATAAAGATTTTGTGTTTGTTTGTCTGTCTGTCTATGCGTGTGAGTGTGTGCGTATGTATGTGTGAGTGCATGCGTGTATGAGTCTGTGTGTGCGTATGTATGTATGCGTGTGAGTGTGCGTATGTATGTATGCGTATGTATGTGTGAGTGCGTGTATGTGTGCGTGCCTGTGTGTATGTATGTATGCGTGTGAGTGTTTGTGTGTATGTGTGTGAGTGTTTGTGTGTGTGTATGCGTGTGTGCGTGTGAGTGCATGTGTGCGTGTATGTACGTGTGTTTGTGTTTGCGTGCGTGTATGCATGTGTTTATATGTGTATGTGCATCCGTGTTTGCGTGCGTGCATGTGTGTTTGTTTGTGTGCGTGTATATATGTGTGTTAGAGATATAAAATATAAGATTCCAAGAACATTTTTGTTTCATTGCCTCTGTGCCAATACCCCCCAAAACATAGTTATTTAAATAATAACCACACACACACACACACAAACAAAAAACAACAACAACAACAAAAAACTATTGCTATATGCACTTGATAACAAATTATTTAAGTTACCTACAGATACTTGATAACAAATTTCCAAAGTCACTTATAACTGGCAAATAACTTTACAGGTAACCTTTTAAGAACCTATAATTAGTTATTAAGTGACTTAAGTCAAGAACTTATAAGAACTTAAACATAACAAATTGTAAGTTCTTGACTCAAGTCACAACTTAAGTCACAACTTACTCAGACAGATTTGACAAGATACAAGGACAATGAAAAATTTTTTTTTTAGTAATAGTCAGGTGGTGGTGGTGGTGCTGATGGGGTTAAATAGTTAGGTGGCATGTCATTTTTCTGTGAAGTGTATGACATTAATAAACGATTACCAAATCTGATTTTTATTTGTTTAAAAGATTGTGTAGTTTTTCTGTGGTTTCCTGAACACCGATCTTTTCCCCCATCTCTAAAAAACTAGCCTTCAGTTCTTCAACATTCACAGGAGATTGACTACGCATCTTATTTTGTATTTCAGACTTCTGTTTCTTGTAATTATTTAAATCATCCTGGACTCTCTTAAATTCCTCATCATCAATACAATTATCATTTAATGCCTTACTGATAATAAGTTTCATACTGCTCAGCTTTGCACCAGCCAGCGTACTCAATGCTTCATGTTTCTGTAATTTTGTGTGAAACCTTTTGTTTAAGGCTTCCAAACCAAAACAAGTCAGGCATGTAGCAACGCTAACACCCTCAACTGCTATTCCAGCCAAACTTCCAATTCCCGTGGCAAACAGAACAATACCCCCTACAGAACATGAAGCTGAAACTGCACCAATAGCCATAGAAGTGTTTTGAACAGAATTAAAAACGGTCTTATACCGTCTTTTGCACCGTGAGTATTTCGCCTCCTCACTCTCCAAATATTTCAAAGCTTCTGTAATATTATTTAATCTGAATGCGTCTGCCTGTAATGTTTTATCTGAAGCAATTGGCACAGCTGTCACCTGTGTATCAGGCGCAAGCGTTGTTTTAGTCATCACATTTGTTTCAGTCGGCTCAAGCGTCGGTAGTTGTGGATAGAAGTTTACCATTTTTTTTATTGACAAATTTTCTTTTTTTATTTAATCAGCAATTACATTTTGCAACTCTTCAAAAGTATACAATTTGTTAGCATAATAAAATGCAACAAGATCAATGTGTTCAAGGTTTATGTAAGTTAGACGAACAAAAGTTGTTTTGTCAACCACCACCTTGACAGCTGGAACACTGCTCGAAACATTAATAACATCATTATTTTTTGTAATAGCAATAAAGACCTTTGATGATTCTGTTACTGTTTCATTCCATGTAAGTTTAATTCCTTGTGCAATTTGAGCCTCTTTAGCAGTAGTTACTGATCTCATGATAATTTCAAATACTATTGTCGCTTCTCTTGCGATGGGAAAGTTTATTGGTGCAAACACGACCTTCGCATCAGACCTACCCTTCCTATGTGTAAGAAGATATCTCCGTCTCTCATAATTTTCAACTTTCAGTTTTTCTCTGCTATTGTCGTCTGGGGCAAAGCTTGGAACAAGACTTACAATAAGCGGCCCCGAGTTAACAACCTTCCTAAACACTAAGGCACCTTCGTCATCAGTGTATACATAAGGACTAATAAATTCAATCTTTATGTCCCAGTCAATTGTTGGAGGTGGTGCAGGCACATGTGAAACCACCCACTTACTACCCACATGTATTAAGTTGTAAGGCGCATTATTTACAGGTGGAGTAGGTACAGTAACATCACGAAGCTGACCAAGTTTAGGAATCTGTTTTTCACCGTTTTTCATGTCAACAATTACTTTCCTCTTGTACATGCCATTTAAATCAAGTTCAAAACCATATATTTCTCCAACATCCCCTTCCTTCTCAAAATCCTGGACATCTGCCAAATCTTTCAACTCTGTAACCGGACACGCAACTGGTATGATTGTTCGCTTTGGACCAAGACCACTCATTTTTATAACAAAAATAAAATTATTTAACTTCTAACACAACACTAAAATCATGCATAAGAACTGGTTTGTCATCCTGATTAGTTACAGATATACTCAGTGACTCAAAGAAACTAGAACCTAATTTCTTAAACTGCAAATTAGAAAATCTAACAACTACACTTTCACAATACGGAGCAGTTCCAGTAGGTAAGCATCTCAACAAAGTTGAAGGCTTTCCATTGTGAACATTCTCAGATGTGTTTAGTTCTTTCAAATAAACATTTAGCACTGTGTGTACTGACAAATTGACAGGACGTTTTCCAGTTATTTTAAGTTTTTTTGTCTTCATTGTTATAATACCAAACATAGCTTCATCTAAATCATCTGTTCTATACCAATCGTCATCAATATAAAAACCAAGTAAATATGCAAATCTATCTGAGATCCTTAACCAATTTTGTGTCAGAAATTCTAATGTAACAAGTAGGTTAGCTGGATTTAAAGTTGCTTTAATTTAAAAATTACTTTGAAACCATTCAGCTATAGTACAAAAGTCATAATATCCAGGCGGTAAAGCTTCAGTCTTACCATCTAAATTTACTTTATTATATATATCATCTTCTACATTAAACCATTTTACTGTGTAGAACATTTCATGGATAGCTACAGCCTTGCTACCATCACGATTATCAATCCCATTAGTTAACCACACTGGTTTGCTTGTGTCAAGATTTGTTAAGGTAATAAACATTTTTATTATCTCATATAAAAAAGGATGGAATTTAAATCACCAACCATTACCACAACAAACGCATTTCAATTTAATGTGGATGCCAAATATAATGTTGCACCTACTTATGAACAGAAAATAATTCAACTAAAACAACTCGTCATAGCTGTGTCTGAACAAGACCTATTTCAAGTCAAAGTACCGAATCCGTTTGACCATTACCTAAACCCTCCAATAACAGATGACTCAACTGCAAGAAAGTGGTCTTCAAGTCCACTGCAGATGTTTCAAAACCAACTCAACTTTGCAATACTATGCTCAACTACAGGCTGTGGTGTTTCATTTACAGACCACTTGAATCACTCAAACAAACTGATTAGGTCTGTCTATCATTTTCATGTTTATTACCAGCTTAGACGTATACTGTCAGAACTGCATACACCATTACCCACTGAATCCAGTTTCAACAGGTATAACAACCCCATGGATATGAAAGCGTTTGAACGCATCTGTAATGAATTTAACATAAGCCCCCGGTATGACTTTACACAAAAACTTGATGATCACAATGGTATGGGTACATTGTATTACGCTTTGAGTCACAGACAATACCCTCAAGATTATTACCCTGGTTACACTTCATTCTCATCAAAATCACAAGTCTGGTTAGGAACAATAGAACAGAAACAGTCAAACGCCTGGACCACATTTATTTTAGATAAAACTGACGGGTTTACTCAAGCAGGAGTCGAGCGCGTCAATGAGTCTATCAGAACATATGTCTGGTGTTTACTAGGAGCACAATCACTAACAAAATCAAATATTTTGAATGGAAGTGTAATATTCGATTCGCAAAAACAGTTTCTCGCTAATCTTGAAGATTCAGTAAATTCATCAGTTGATCTCCCATCTAGCATACAGCGCTACCAAGATGTACTCAGATATGCCAGATCAAAAGTTGACTTTGTAGTTGGAATCGGGTTATACATGTTACCATCTGACCTTCAACTCCAAATGGGAACAATAACAAATTATAATAATGAAATAATTGTTGCAGGTCATGATCAAAAGCTAGGTCTCAATCAATCTGTAAACTTAGGGGCCACAACCACACACGTACAGCCGTTAAAATCATTACAGACGGTAACACCCCCGACCCCGGCCCTGGCCCCAACACCGGCACTCATACAAGCGGTAACCCCTACACCAACCCCTGACACTCATGAGTCAGAGAGAACTGCATTGGTAATAGGCCTCACTGGATTAGGAGTATTACTTCTTTATCTGTTTCATTAAATAACCCACCATCAACCCTCCTACTGTCACCAAAAATACCCACACATGCTCTGCCATAAACCCTACTGCCTTTGCCGCTGTACTAATCAGCCAACTGACAACAGTGCCAATTATGCCAGGCAAAGCGTCCATTGCTTTTACAGCCAATTTTTTAAGCAAGTCTGATATGTGAGACAGTTGTTTCTTTACCCATGACTGTAAATCTTTTGGGTCTGTTGGGGCTGGCGGGCCCGGGGTTGGTGGTGCTGGGGCCGGGGGTGCACCCCCACCACTACCGGAGACAGCTAACACAACAGTACTGATAATAAATCCAAGAGCAGTAATTAAACTGGCAATAGTGATACCCTGCTCTCTGAAAAGTGTTTTAAGTCTCTCAGCCAGAGTAGTGTCTTCGTGAAGTATTTTCTGAATAGTTTCTCTAATTCTGTTAACTTGTGATTTTAGTTTTTGTCTTCCAATACTAATTGTTTCTAACCTTCCTGATCTTTCTATCTGCAAATCATTTAATCTGTGTTGTATTCTTTCTTTCATTTCTGTGTCAAGATTCCCATTGTCTGCTGTAGCCAGTTTCTCTTTTTCACGTTCTATGTGTTTATCAAGCTCACCTAGTTTGGCAACATTATTAACCATCTCACCTCTTATTGACTGCAGTGATTTATCTAACCCTATAATCTCTCTCATTGACAAAGGTGGGTCATCTATTGTTTTCATAGCATCATTTATTTGTCCTTCAGTAAATGAGGTTTCTTGTATCACTGTGTTTGCTATTTCTGGTAGGCTTGTTACTGGTGCCATTTCAATCTCTTGCCCTGTTGGCAACTTTGTTTGCGTGTCTTGAAGCACACTAACCAGTCTTGGCATGACAGGAGACCCTCCAATTCCAAGTTGACGCAAGGCACCAACACCACCTTCATTTTTGATTGTACTTAAAGCCCTAAACCTACTAGGGTCTTTTTTGTTAGTCAATAGTACTTTTCCTTTGTCAACAGTATTTAAATATAAATGACCCTTGCCATCAAGTTCAAACTGGTTAGGGTCTATGTTGTCTGGGCGATTACCAACATGATCATAAAACGAGTTCACTTTGGTTTCTAAAAGTTCATGACGTAAACTGTAAATATTTCTTGTACCAGTCATATCTGTCATATCTGTCATATCTGTTGTATTACCAAAATCATACGTGTCATCCATTTCAAAATCTTCATGATTAAATCCTCCCACGGCCATTGTTTTATTAATTTATTATTTTTTATTGTGCATAATAAAAATGACACAGTCTTACGGATCAAAGTTAGACCCATACAGAAAACTACGTGAGCCCCTGGGTGTTAAGGGCATAAGACAATCAATCGTCATCACAAACAATCCAAGTACCATAGACCAGAATCAAACACTTACAGTCAAGTTTCCAAACCTAGGTCCCAGTGACATTATTGTTCCTGGCACTGCACGCCTAGCATTTAATATTGAACTTTCATCAGATGCAGATGTAAACAGAACTCTAGTTGACAATCTTGGCAGAGCAATTGTTAGGACTATTAAAGTAAAACTTGAAGGACAGGAAGTGTTTAGTCTTGATGACTCAGATGTGTTCTACTGTTATAAAGATCTTTGGCTCACAAGAGAAGAACGAGAAGACCGTATTTACCAAGGCATACAATCTGATAATATTGGTAAACTTCGAATCAATGCTGGAGATAAATCAATGTCAGCAGCCAATGACGTTATAATGGCAGAAACATATGGAACTAGATTTTACATTCCACTCGAGTTTGAAATCCTCACAGCTCATCTGCCTTATTATCAAGGAGCACTGAATGACCATCTGAGCTTTGAACTAACTTTCAATGACTACTCCAAAGTTATAAAATCATCTGCCACAGATGCAACATATAAGATCTCTAACATTTCCTTGGAATATGAAATTGTTACACATACTGAACTAGCCAGACTCATTCAAAATCAGTATCAGTCAAGACTGCCAATTTATTATGACCGTGTGATTAGACATAGTTTAATACCCAAAGACAAGAGTGACCCAATGTGGAACATAAACTTGAACACACCAGCTAGGTCACTGAAAGGTATTCTTATGTTGTTTGTTGAACCAGCAGATCCATATAAACGGGATTCAGAAAAATTCTACAATCCTAAGATTACACATTTGTCCTGCACAATTGAAGGCCGCCCTAATCAAGTGTACGCATCTGGAATGTTACCTTATCAACACTACGATGAGATCACAAAGTATTTTGCGGGTGGAAGGATTAGAGATAAACCTGCAAACATTGCGTGCAAAGATCTACATCTGTATGATGTTAGGATCGGACAATACCTTACAAACAAGTATGCACTGTGGCTAGACCTTCGTAGTACAGATGATGACTATCTTCATGGGTCAGGACGAACTGTTGAGAACGGCAGTGATGGAATAACAATCCAGATACAAAAGAAGGTTGAAACTGCTGCAGCCATAAACATATATTTGTACCTGATTTATGATGCACAACTCAATATTGCAGAAAGCAGACTGAGTGGACACATATATTAAAATTATATTGTGTATTAAAATGAACCGGAGCTTGATGACCCTTGACCCACACTGTGGATTGTTTTGTGGTGCCACTGGGTGTGGGAAAACTGAATTTGTACTTAACCTCTTACAAACAAGATACATCCACCATTTTGAAAACATTGTAATATTTTGTCCTACAATCAAACACAACAAAGCTTATCACAACCGTTTATTCATTTGGACTGACAGCAACATATATTTAGTTGACCCTGAGAAAAAACTGAATGACTACCTACAATATTTTTACAAGCAATTTGAAGGACAGTCAACATTGTTTATTGTTGATGACTGTTCAGCAGAGAAAGACATTGTCAAGAAGAGAAACACATTAGCAGAACTTGCCTTCAGTGGCAGACACGCAAACGTCAGTGTATGGATTCTCACTCAGAAATATAATGCTGTACTGAAAGATTTTCGAGAGCAGTTAAAGTTTATCTGTTTGTTTTACTGTAAGGATCGTGACAGCTTTGAAGACTGTCTCAGAGAGAATGATGTCATCCCAAATAAGCATGAACGTGATGATGTAAAAAATAAACTGAAATCAACTAAGCATCTAAAGCTCATTTTAAAGACAGATCAGCCCACAGCGTATGGGTTAGTAAATTAATTTATTCTTTTGTTTGCCTAATAAAAATGACAGACGGACAAACCCAAGTGATTGATGTTACAGAATGCTTCAAAGATGTTATGCACTTTACTGACTTAAAATCACGTGTGTTTGGACCCAGCTTTAAACTCTCAACACCGACAATAAGAATATACACGACATATAATGTTACTTTGGAATATTCAGATGGATTACCACATTATGATTTTGAGACTGTTGATCTTAAGACAAATGCTTTTAAAGTTTATAATGCTAACAGTGGCCACTTGCATTGGTTTGAGGTACTGTGTGAAGACATATTTGTTCAATTAAGAAAACTACATTGTTACATTGAAAGTGTTACATTTAATAAAGTGATATTACACCTGCAGGACAAGACTTCAAGACAAACACCAGGAAAGTAGTTGACTTGTTTATCATAACTACCGATAATACAGTATTACATATGGTGTGACAGTGATAATTTTTTTTTCATTTATTATTTTGACGGACAAATAAAAATGACGGACAATGCTCAAAGCCCTGGCCCATCAAACCCTGGCTCATCAAGCTTAAGAAACGTGTTTCACACAACAAACTTACCTATATCCAATACTAATAATGTTTATGAATCAATAGAAAACTCTTTTTCGGTCATACAAGATAATCTTCTTACAGGCAGTGTGAAGATTCAGATTGTTGCTAAAATAGAATTTACTAGAGTAGACGGTGAAGTGATTGTATCGTATATATCAACAAGACAACACACAGTTAACACAAGAAGAGAATTGGAAAACGTGTTTAGAGACAGACTATTACCAGACTTCCTCCAGGCAATTGACAGTGCAAAAATGAAGGGGTCTGGTTGGCACGAAGGACATGTACATGAACTACAATTAAAGCAGTCAAGGTATCATCCTATATTAGGTAAATCGTGGTTGCCACTGCCAACAGAGGTTGCAAACAAAAAGGCTGTTGTTAACATACAGAACAATGACAATTTCTGTTTCATGTGGTGTGTGCTTGCTAAATTACACTTTATAAAATCAAAACCTGAACGTGTATCTAACTACACCAAATTTGTAAATAAACTCGATTTTAGTGGCTTTGAGTTCCCTGTTAAAATACAGAGGTGAAAATGCAGCATGTTTGTTTTTAACAGAAATGAGACATCTGTATAGTCAGGTAGTACAGTATCTCACAACATGCCAGATGCCTTTGGTGATGACAGAAGAAGACAAACTGAAATTTGATACAGCTGAGACGTGTTGGATTTGTGAACAGCCTTTAGGGGGTGATAAAGTTCGTGACCATGATCACATAACTGGACGTTACAGAGGAGCTGCACATGGTGATTGTAACTTATTATTAAAAATAGATCCTAAGACATACAAGTTACCAATCTTTTTCCACAGTCTGAAGGGATATGATTCACACATCATCATGCAGGCTGTAGACGAGTCTTACAGAAACATAAGTTGTATTGCCCAGACAACTGAGAAGTACTTGACTTTTAGATTGGACAAATTAGCATTTTATGACTCCATGCAACATTTGTCTTTAGGTCTTGCTAGTCTGGCAGAAGGACTGACTGAGTATCCAATAACGAGTAAATATTTTGAGCCAGACTTGATTAAGAAAGGTGTCTATCCGTATGAGTACATTGATCACTGGGTTGTGTTTGAAGAAACAAGACTGCCACCAAAAGATAAATTTTATTCTACACTAACTGGCAAAGGTATTTCTGACTCTGAATACCAACACGCACTTGATGCATGGGGGAAGTTAGGATGTCAGACAATTGGTGACTATTACGACCAGTACTTGAAAGCAGACGTTTGCTTACTAGCAGACGTATTTGAAAGTTACCGTGAAAAGGGTTTGTTGCACTACAAACTTGACCCAGCTTGTTACATAACTAGTCCTGGCATGACATGGGATGCATTTTTGAAATCCAGTAAGATATCTATAGACCTGTTGTCTGATCGTACGATGGGTGAAATGGTGGAACGTGGATTGAGGGGTGGGATTAGTATTGCAGCAAATAACTACGCCAGAGCCAACAATAAATATCTTGATGACCTTGACCAGGGTTTTGACCCCTCAAGGACAAGGTCATTCATTACGTACCTTGACGCTAATAACCTTTATGGGTTCGCGATGTGTGAGTTATTGCCCTTGAAAAACTTTTGTCTGTGTGATTTGTCACAGTATGATGTAACAGGGTTAACTAACAATATTATGAATCTTGACCGAAACGACGCGAAGGGTTGGATCTTTGAAGTCGACCTGGAGTACCCACACCACCTACATGATTACCACAATGATTATCCATTGGCTGTTGAGAAAATGAGTATGACGGGGAAAAAAGAAGACACCAAACTTGTGCCAAATTTAAATGACAAATTTAATTACGTTTGTCACTATCGCTTGTTGCAGTTTTACATCAGACACGGGTTAGTACTAAAGAAAGTTCACAGAGGAATTCAATTTGATCAGAGTGCTTTTATGAAAGATTACATAATGAAGAACACAACCCTCCGTGCCAGAGACGGCAACACTGCATTTGACAAAGACTTCTTTAAGCTTATGAACAATGCCTGTTTTGGCAAGACAATGGAAAATCCTCATCACAGAAAAGATGTGAGACTGGTCACAACTGAATTGGGTGCTATTAAACTCACAGGTAAGCCACAGTACACAGGGTATAAAGAGTTTCATTCATCATTGTATGCAATGTCACTCAAAAAAAAAGATTGTTAAACTGGACAAGCCAGTATTCATTGGTATGGCAATTCTTGAGTTGTCAAAACTGTTGATGCTTGAATTTTATTATGATTACTTCAAACCAAAGTATCCTGAGTGTCGATTGTTATACACTGACACTGACTCTATGATCATTGATGTGTGTACTGAAGACTTTTATGAAGACATGAAAACAGAACTACACATGTATGACACGTCTGATTACCCTAAAGACCACCCGCTGTTCAGCACACAAAACAAGAAAGTGCCTGGTAAGTTTAAAGATGAACTAAATGGTGTGCCAATAGTTGAGTATGTTGGACTGAGATCCAAAATGTATTCTATACTGCATCAGAAGGGAAGTCAGTCGAAAGCCAAAGGAATAAAAAAAAACAGCAATAAAAAATAAAGACATACGTCATGAACATTACAAGCAAGTGTTAGATGGTGCATTAATGCCTGACTATCCAAACAAGTCACTGAGATCAAACAAACATAATCTTAAAATAATTCAAACACATAAGAAGTCACTTGCAGTTGGAGACACGAAAAGAGTGTTTCACACTAAGGAAAAAGCTTATGCACCTGGACATTACAGACTCAAGTTATCTGAAGACATAGCTGATGAACTGGTTGATGAATTAATTGATGAGTTAGTTACTGAAATGAGTAACGGTGTCTGGGGGAATAATCTGTAATTCTTCTCTGACAAATGCCCTCTGGGGTGCAGGGTCGAACAGGTAATATATTGTTGCATCAGGACCAGGGATTATTTTTTTTATATTATGAACGGATGTTGACCAGATGGGGTCTGTCGCTCTGCGCTTGATGTCATTTTCAGCTTCACCTGGTTGATATAAATATCTCACCTGTTTAGTAAATAAACTTGTGTCAGGTGCTGGGGTTGATCCTGTTTTTGGCTCTGTAGTTGTTTTCAATTTAATAGCATCAGCAGGCTTTGGGTGTCCTTCGTTATTCATTGCTTTTATCACATGTGGTAATCTTTGTACCCACTCAGTGTTACGGGTGTCATGCATGAGTTCCTTAGAATACTGGTAACTGAAAAGTCTTTCTGATAACTGTTTGTTAAAGTTTTCAACAATTGCCTGCGATCTGTGCACACCTGGAATGCCTCGTCTAACTATTACGCCATGCTTCGCAAATAACTGATTAACAGCACCTTTGAATTCTGATCCGTCATCAACTTGAACAAGTCTGGGGTATCTTAAAGGGCCTCGACTATATATTTTTGTTAATGCTGTAGCAACTGTGGTAGCAGTCTTGTCAGAAATGGGTTCGGCATCTTTATATCTTGAAGCAATGTCAACGACAGTCAAAGCGTACTTGTATCGTTTCTTTCTTATTGTATCATGTGGTAGAAACAGGAGGTCCATTTGGTGCGTGTCATTTGGTGATGTGTTTTCAAAATGGGGTCTTGTTATTTTTCTTGGAGCAGGGAGATATATTTGCCAAATTGCTTCTCTCTGTAACCATTGTTTGACTTGATTGAGTGTTATATCTCCGCCCACAGCGGCATGTAATTTCTGAATAGCGGTTGCTCCTTTCCAATACCCTGATGGAGAGTAATATATTTTTGATAGTTTATTTTCGGCTGCCATTTTTTCTAGCAATGAAAACTCCTGTAAAATAAACAAATGTCATTCCCACTAGAACAAAAATTATCTCTCCATTTCTTTGTTGTGTGCTTGGTTTGTAATAGTCACTTAGTTTTGGTTTCAGTATAGACATGTCTTCACCTGTGACTAAAAAATATTCCCTGATTGCTTCGTCTGTATTTGAAAACGTATGCTGTGCGTGACCTTCTAGCCTCAGTTTTTCATTGATGAAATCAAGTTTCTCAATTCTATTCTTTTCATATTCCTGTTCTGCCTGTGCTAATTTTTCTGACGCTTCATTATGACGCTTCAATTCTTCTGCAGATTCCTCTCTACCCATTTTTGAAAAGAGATAATTAGAGCCACTGAATGCGAGGGCGTTAACAACTGCCCCACCAATCATAATAGCTATCGTCGCCATATTATTTTTATTTACATAGAAACATTTTCGGGAATAATTCCTTGCTTAACAAGAAAATCTTTTGTCGCAATCGACGCTGTGACAACTACAATTAGCTTAGCACTGTCTTCGAAATCTAATCTACTCAGGTCTGCTGATTTCATTTTGAGTAGATTTTTTCCTAGCATAGAATAAGCTACTGCTAATCCACTGATTACGGCAGAGTGATAGACAAGGTTCATTATGTTCTTTGTGTCATTCATTTCTTAGGCAAGAAAAATTAAAATAATATTTTTATTTACTGCATATAAAATGGGTCAACGGCTTTGGGTGTTACTGGTAATGTGGCGACTTCTGGTTTTGTTTTTGGAGTGTCTGATTTTTTGGACACTGTACGAGTCTGTGGTTTGTATTTTTTGTATAATTGATAACCTACGTAAACAAATCCGACAACAAATCCGGCAACTATATATTTTGTTGTTTGAGGTTCGGGGTCAGGATCAGGGTTAGACTGGGTTGTTTGTCTCTCACTTTGATGAAGGTGTGACGGTACTGACACAGGTCCTGACGATCCTGATGGTGGATCAGTTACATGAGTCTTTTCTGTTTGTGCCTTAAGCTGTAATTTTTTTTGCCTATTATATTCAGCTAATCTTTTTCCAGCCTCAACCCTGCCTGGACTTTTAGTCTTCGTCACAGTTTGAACCTGTGTCAAAACAGGGTCGGGGTTCAGTTGTGGAGTCGCCTGGGTTTCGTCCATTTTCTTCTGCAGTAAAATTTATTTTTGAAAAATCAATATGGCTACCAGTAACTAGTAATGTTACAACAGGTGCAAGGTAATTTCCAAACTTGTAAAACATGAGGCATGCTAATTTACCAATTGAACTTGAAACAATAGGATTGCTTTCAAGGTCGTGTAATAGGCTGTCACTATCCACAGGTAGAAAGTGACTCACTGCTTTTGTGTATAGGCATACAAGAGACCGGCTTAAATCACGAGTCATTAGTGAAGCAATGTGGTTTTCATATTTAGAATGAAGCTTGATTAGCTCGCCAGCCGTAAGAGATTCAATATCCTCTGTCATGTATTGTTTCCCGAGATAAGTCTTTGACTTGCCTGAGACAATTACAGAAAGAAGGCGCTGTTTTTTCGAGTCTAAGTCTTTGTTTTCTACAGCATTAATATCGTTTAGAAGAAGTAATTCGTCTTGATTCATTTTATAATAAAAAAATATTAATTTTAATGACATTGATTTTGGAAACCTTTATTTTACTGAAAAAATAAGGAGAAACCAAGAAAAATGGGCGGCGTCAAGGCGTGGGAGTATGCGGTCGAAAAATCCTGGAATTTTGGAATCGATATAAATTGTCCAAATTCGCTCATATTATCTATCTCTGCTGTCAAGCACTAAACAAGGAATCTACCATGGACGAACGCTGAGTCTTATTGGCACGTAGATGTATTTCCGAAATCTGTCCGCGGGTTGTTGTCGTAAAAATGAGAATTTCAGTTAGATTTATATGAGTTTTCACAGTGAGTGCTACAAAATCACAATAGTCTTATTCAAAACCGTATCCCGACCACCCACCAAACAACGATTTAATCTTGGATAATAAAGTTCTGAATCTGTTCCTATTTCGAATGAACTAAAAAAAAATCCATGAAAATTATAAAACTGCGTTGAGTGGTGTTTTTGTTGTTGTTGTTGTTGTTGTTTTGTAAAATGGATTTATTATCACACACACACACACACACACACACACACACACACACACACACACACACACACACACACACACACACACACACACACACACACACACACACACACACACACACACACACACACACACACACACACACACGTTTTCACCATTTGGAACGTATACTCATACATTTTCTAGCCGGAATGCGAAAAATATGATCTCGACATGTTATAGAGGGGGATAGTAAACGACATTTCAAGAAGAGATAAGGAAAGCAGTAAACTAGATCCGCCAAACTGTTTACCGTTTTTCATTCGGGATAAACGTTTGACGACCAGTCGTGTTTGCCTTCACTTGTTTCGTTCTTTGCGTCACTGGTAAGTCCTTGTAAACTTAACATTAACCCAATCAGCCCTGACGCACTACAGCAGGAGATGGATCGACCATGATAATTCAAGGGTAGTGCCAGATTAGCTTGGCGCCGACAGGCGCCAAGCTAATCTGGCACTGCCCTTGAATTATCATGGTCGATCCATCTCCTGAAACTGGTGCATAGTCATTAGATGACGCCTCCAAAATTTGGAAAATACGTGCGTCGGGTTGAATGAGTTAAATGTTATATAATAATGAAAACAACTGAAAAAAAAATTAACGTTAACAATATAAGCGCTACAAGAAACTTTCAAACATTGCGTCGTTTCGTGTATTATTATTTCATAATTAAGATAACCGGATCATCTGTTTTCATTAAAAACAATAACAGCAGCAATGACCGAAGTATATAGTATATAGTCATCGGCTGAGCCATCAACATTCCCCCCCCCCCCACCCCCTCTACCCCCCTCTGACGCTCTGCATGATGCTCCCAGTAAGCAAAGGTCCTCGGGCCCACGACGGCTGCAGTTGGCCCGGCTCGCGCACAGCTGTGCGCGGGCCCACTGCGGCTGTCGTGAGCCCGAGGACGTTTCGCTACTGGGGCTGCTAGGAAATAAATATGAAGATATGATGTAGTTTTCTCTTGTGAAGTATTTTTTGTGAAGTGGAGGCGGTTTGAGAGGGATGTGTGTGTGTGTGTGTATCTGCGTGTGTGTCTGCGTGTGTGTATGTTTGTGTGTGCCGTGTGTGTGTGGGGGGGGGGGGAGGAAGGGCCGCGGGTAGGGGTGGGGTGGGGGGGGGCGATCAGTGCACGTGTGTGCACCAAAATAAACAAGGAACACCCCACTGAGAGGACTACAATTTAAATTCACCAGCAAACTCTTTCCAAATTAGTGTCCTTACTTGCAAAAATAATTTGAGCTTTGTTTTAATATAATCCAGACCGAAAAGAGGAAATGCAAAGAAATTAACAATGAAGTAAGAAACGCCGTGAGAAAGGACAAGAACAACAAAATCTATTAAATTTTATATTTAAAAAAAAAATAGACATGAAAACAGATAGAAATGGACTACATGTATACTTCATCTTCTTCGGTGAAGTCTTACCTCACTGAAAAAGGGGAGTTAGTTAGTGGGGTTTAACGCCGAGCAGGCGATTAAGGCCATCTCGCGGCGGGAAATAGGGAAGTTCATGTGGTCCATCCCTACATGTGTTGACATGCGGTTAGGAGTTTTTGTAAGTCAAGATCAGCCCCCTTCACCGCAAGCGGCAGGACACGACGTCTCTGAAACCACCACAGGTTCCCTGAAAAGACGGCCCCGTCTGTCTAAGGCACACAGGTATGAATGGGGCCAGCAAGAGGCATAGATCCTCATGAGCCCCCGCATCTGCTGGGGCTCATGAGGATCTATGCCGCTTGCAGATGGAATGTGTTCTCTGTGTCGGCAGTGAAGGGTTATGGTTGATTCATGTCTCCCGAAACTGAATGGTCACGCTGAAATAACCCTATCATCTACATGCACACGTATGCTGACGAGCAGAAGAAATGCGACACCATTCGAGTTTTCGGAAACACTTCAGTGTTTCCGATGACTCGAATGATGTCGCATTTATTTTGCTCGTTAGTATAGTTTGACAGTCCGACTTATTGTGTAAGGGCCTACATAATTGTAATTATCCTTCGAACTGCAGACCACACTGGTCAATATGTGTCCGGAGTGATTGATAAGGCACGAGTGAAGGACAGTAGGTCTTGGTCATTTCTTCCAGTGGCAGTGGTCTTCTAATCTACTGACATCACCCGAAAGGACAACATGTTAAAATACGCAGTGTGGACCATTCTTATTGGAGGCCGGGTACACGTTTATTTTATTTTATTTTATTTTATTTTGTTTTCCTTTATCTTATTTAATGTCAGTTTAGTTTAGTTTAGTTTAGTTTAGTTTAGTTTAGTTTAGTTTAGTTTAGTTTAGTTTAGTTTAGTTTAGTTTAGATCCTGTTGTCATCAAGGGAACAGAAGTTGAGCGTGTAGAGTCCTACACGTATTTAGGTGTTCTTTTTGACAACGCGCTCAACTGGAAACGAAACACAGATGCTATTGTGAAAAAAAACCCGCATACCCGTCTTTACTGTTTGAGAAAGCTCAGATCATTTCATGTAAACGCTCAGCTTTTACAGATGTTTTACTGCTCCAGTATTGTTAGCGTTCTAACTTTTGGACTGACCTACTGGGGTAGAAATTTATGTAAAAGAGATCAAGATCGTCTTAACAAATTAATCCGGAAAGGGGGCGGGGTGATTGGTAGGGCACAGGATACTTTGGACACGCTGTACAACAGACGGATTACGAACAAACTGGCTGACATTCTTGATGACAAAACACATCCACTTAGATATGAATTTGACAGCAGACGTATCGAACGAAGTGGCAGACTTCGAGTACCCAAAAGTCGTACATCACGTTATGCCAACTCTTTTGTCCCTTAGGCTGTTACCCTTTTCAACAGTAATATCAGTAGATAGTGTCTGTCAACATTCTTTAGTTCTTTAGTTCTAGCCCTTTCAGTAGTTCACTGCAACATTGCTGACACCAGAAGCACAGGGGGAATCCACCTTAAGTGTTTCTGATGCCAAGAGTGTTACAAAGGTAACAATACGTCTGGTACAGTTCATCTCTTTAATTGAGTGTTATGGGTTATTTAATTATTTCAATGAGTGAATGGGGATGTCATGTGTTGTATGGGCAGACAGTGAATTTCCCCATGAGGGATTAATAAAGTCTTGTTGTATTGTATTGTATTGTATTGTTTTGTTTTGTATTGTATTGTATTGTATTGTATTTGTATTGTATTGTATTGTATTGTATTGTATTGTATTGTATTGTATTGTATGGTATTGTATTGTTTAGTTTAGTTTAGTTCAGTTTACGGTTTAGTGTTGTTTGTTTCGTTTCGTTTCGTTTTGTTTTGTTTTGTTTCGTTTTACTTTTTTAATTTGTTAACTAAAAAAAAAAGTTTTATTTTTATTTGGTGAAAGAAATCGGATTATTTTAGATATCTGAATTTGTTAAATTAAAAAAAAAGTTTTATTTTTATTTGGTGAAAGAAACCGGATTATTTTAGATATCTTAACTGTGATTGCAGTTGATCATTGAAGTGTTTTCGCTGTGTTTTTTGTAACTCCTGAATTTCTAAATTTGTTGTCAGTTTCTGTACTGTATCCCTGTTGTAATGATATCATCTTTAATATGTGTATGTGCAGGTGTGTTGGAAGCCACAGTAGAGCGGCGTCAGATCTCCAGAGGATGCGAACGTATCTGTGCATAGTTGTATGAGCCCGTGTGTGGTTCGGATCATCACACATAATTATTGTGTCGGCACTTTTTTTCAAAGTGAGTTTCTTTTTTTAATTAGGGGTTAAGGGGATACTGTAGTCAACCTTGCACGATAATATGTCAGCAGGAACATGTATGTAGTATATATATATATATATATATATATATATATATATATATATATATATATATATATATATATATATATATATATATATATATATATATATATATATATATATATATATATATATATATATATATATATATATATACCAAGCTATTCTTGAAATATATTGTCGATCTACTTCCTGAAACACTCAAATCATGCCCTCTTGAGAGCACAAAACCGAAAGTTGAAACTTGTGATTTTCCGACTTGAAGCCCATCAGGTACCTCAGTAACAAAAGGAATTCGGGCCCAAGACGGCCGCAGTGGGCCCGCGCACGGCCGTGTGCGGGCCCACTGCGGCTGTCTTGGGCCCGAGGACCTTTGCTTACTGGATAATTTGACTGTTTTGACCTCTGTTGCACCTACCACTTGTGAATTTGAGGTCGCCTTCTGCTACGCCCACCAGTAGGGGTCTACCTGAGGATTGTACACTTAGGATCTTGGAGCAGTTCCGGCGCCGGAGGGGGGGGGGGGGGCTCCCAGAACCTGGATCCCCACCTCGTGCGACCAGACTATCAGTCTGTGACGAAGAAATCAAGCATGGTTGTGGATCCGATGGCGTCGTCTACCGTGAAGGACTTCTTGACTAACTGTTTGGTTGATTGGCTGGCTGGCTGGCTGGCTGGCTGGCTGGTTGGTTGGTTGGTTGGTTGGTTGGTTGGTTGGTTGGTTGGTCGTTTGGTCGTTTGGTTGGTTGTTGGTTAGATTGATTCGGGTTTTATTTGAGAATTGTGTTGGATTTGTTCCTCCGTTTTGGTATTGAGTTGGGCCGAGTTATTTTGGATATCTTTAGGTTTGGGTCGGTGTGGCATATCTGATTTCAAGGATGACTAGGAGAACTATTTCGTGCTTTTGGTGCGTGTCCCAACTGCTGGTAAAGTTCATAAGGTGTGTCGACAAGAAATAATAAACATAAATGGTGCTGAAATGTGTTTCAAATATACGTGTAATGGTACTTTAACACATTCTACCCGAGGACCGAAATCCCCAAATTTTAAAGTTGTCCTCTGAAGGACTGTATTACAGTTCAGTCTAGAGACACATCGAACGTGATAGTTCAAGGATGGTGCCAGAATAGCTTGGCGCCTATGGGCGCCAAGCTATTTTGGCACCACCCTTGAACTATCATGTTCGATCCATGTCTTGCTATGGTGTGTCCGGGCTGAATGAGTTAAAAAGTGGGTTTCTCTTTGATAATGTCTCACAGCCAGACTGCCAACAGTACGCTACAGGTTCGTCGGACCTGGCGATTGAGAGAGGGTGTATGGTGAAAGTCGCCTGTCCTCCCGACCACCTCTTTGTCTGCGACACTAATGGCCATACCTACCTCAACGAGTGTCAGATGTGTCAGGACATGCAGGCTAACAACAGTGGGTACACAAATTAATTTAACGCAAGCATGCACTCAAGCACGCCAGCACTCACGCAAGCACACCCTTACGCACGCACGCACACACACACACACAAACAAACAAACAACAAGCTATCACAGATCTGCCGACCGTGTGTATTCCTCTCTCTAGGCGCGGTGACCCCATCCACCCCAGCCGCCAGGGCACCATCAGTCTCGCTATCAACATCAAGAGGGGTGGAACAACTACTGATGTCGCCCTTGCCAACAACCATGATGCAGAGAGTGGCCGTGATCGCTATCAAAGACGTGACGACCACTACATTGACACGTTCGTCAATGTCGTAGCCGGAAAGCAGCCACTGTCCTCCACTGTGGCCGCACCAGGCCTGGAGTCACAATATTGTGAAGCCAGGTTTGGTGCTACGGGGGAGAGTCATGAGAGTCAAGGCAAACAGTCAGGGACCTCCTGCTGTGGCACCAGGCCTAGAGTCACAGTATTGTGAAGCCAGGTTTGGTGCTACAGGGGAGAGTCAAGTTAGCCAGCAGCAGATACCGGACCAGAATTTTACATGGCAGCAGTCACTATTGACTCCATATCATGCCGTGTTTCCACAGTACCGTATGGCGGTGCCAGCGGGACACCTCATCAGAAACACTGTGACGCCATCTTATCCATTCAGCGTCACGCCGCCCGCTTTTCCCCCATACAATACACAACAGGAACTCTGGGCACGTTACGCCAGTAACCAGCCTGTTTATGCTTACTAGGATAGTCACCAGTACGACACCATAATTTTATTAAGTGTTCAATACACTGCGGTTTTTTCCCGGCCTGTTTTTCTATGATTACAGTTTTATACGACTATTACAGTGAATTGTTCGTCATTGTTTATTCTGTGCTCGCGCTGTGACTTTACCTTATTAGCTCTTTGTTGGACCATACAATCATCTAACTTGGCTCTTGCCTGCAGTCGATTCTTTTCAAGTCGATCTTATCTTCACATTTAGAGCGATTTGTGACGCTTGTCTTAATCACACGGGCGCACGACTGACAAATTCAGTGCGCTGTGACACTTTTCCTCGTCGTGTTTTCCTTCACTTCCTGGTGCTAGTTTGCCTGTGCACACCTACGTACGGTGCTGACAGACTTCAGTTCACATTCCCTGCCTCGCAGCGGGATCGTTCGGCTGTGACAGTGTTTGTGTGCTAAGGGGATTAGAACCCCCGCTGTGACATCGAGGATACTGGCCACAACGGAGTAAGGCAGTGACCTCTTTTGCTTATCTTCGCAGTGTTGTGTTTTATCAAAGCGAAGAACAAAACTCTTATTCACTTCAGTTAATTTACGAACTTTTAAACGTGTATTTGTTGTGGTTTCTATTACACGTTATCATAGTCTCGCGGTTTTATCATGATTTGTGACCGCCAACTACACATTGGTCATTTGAGCGTTTACCATCTAGCCAATAAAGTAACCGATCTTTGTGTGCTCTTGACGCAACCCAATCCTTTCCATTTGTTTGGTGTCACAGAATCACGCCTCAATCCTAACATCAGTGATGAGGCCGTTTCTATCCAGGGCTTTAGCGTCCTACGCCGTGATGCTGAATACACCGGTCAGACGGGCATAGCGGTGTATATTCACAACTCGATCAGCGGCATCGGCCCGTCGGCGTAAGGACCTGGAATCACAAACGGTGGAATGTGTGTGGATTGAGTTAAGGGCAGACAAAGGTAGTCCTGTACTCATTGGGTACGTCTACAGAAACCCAGCAACAACATTCCAGTGGTTCGATGACTTTACTGTTATGATGGATAAAGTATTTTAAAAAATCCAGTGTTGAAATGTTGATACTGGGCGACCTTAATATTAATATGTTCTTGAATAACCCCTCCTGGGAGTGTACTATCTCTATGTTTGGGTTGAAACAGTTAGTTAAAACAGCAACCCGTGTTAGTCAAACTTCCTCCACCCTTATCGACCACATCTACACGACCAGTAAGTCAAGGGTGGTGGGAGTAGAAGTGCCCCAGGTAGGGTTTAGCGATCACTACCCTGTGTGCTGCTGCTTGATCTTAAAATCGGATATTTCTTTCCGCAAGCACCAGCACACAACCATTAGATACAGATCGCTTAAACACTTTAACAGGGATGCTTTTCTTTATGATCTGAGTCACGCGCCATTTGATATGGCCTATCACCATAATGACCCTGACGACGCTTTGACTGAGTGGTACAGATTGTTCCTTGGTGCTCTAAATAAACATGCTCCATTCAGACAGAAAATGGTAAAGAACCCCCAACTTCCTGCCTGGTTAAGTAAGGAAATCAAGGTTGCCATGCCAGTTAGAAATGAATATAAACGAAATAAAGATTTTGCAGCTTTTCGGAAACACAGAAATTACGTAAAACATTTAGTAAGAAAAGCTCAGAGATCGCATTTTCATCGTCTTATGGACGGCAAAAAAGATATTGTGTCTGTGTGGCGTGCGCTCAATGCTTTTTCGAGGTCTAAAAATACCGCACAATGTACACAAATATCGCCTGATGTATTCAATCAGCATTTTCTCTCTATTGCCAGTAAATTCCTTAAGAATACGTCCCTCTATCATTCACCTGTTGTGTCGAACAAATTAAAGACGTTCTGCGCAGAAAGGCTCAGTCCTGACACCTCATTCACTGTTCCACTCTTAACAGTTCATGACGTGGGGAAAAACATTTCATCATTAAAGAATAAAGGTACGTCTGGCCATGATGGTATTAGTAGCGTTGTCTTAAAGATGGCCATACCATATATCACTGAGTCACTAACAATAACATACATATATAACCTTTGTATTCAGCAAGGGAAATTTCCGTCTAGTTTAAAGAAAGCTAAGGTAATCCCGCTGCCTAAAACAAAAGATCTCACTGATCCTAACATGTTCAGACCTATTTCCCTGTTGTCAACTGTATCCAAAACGCTCGAAAAACATATTCATACGCACTTACATCAGTTCCTAGAAAAACACAAGCTCTTTCATCCACTACAGTCTGGCTTTCGTCGGAAACACTCATGTCATACAGCACTAATACACTTAGTTGACAGATGGCTGGCCGCCATAAATAGCGGACAAATGAACGGAGCTGTATCTTTGGACCTGTCAAAAGCGTTTGACCTAGTTAATCATGATAAACTGATTCAAAAGCTTGCTGTTTATCAGTTAAGTGTTTGTGCCCTTGCGTTTTTTTACATCATATCTGCACGGGCGTACACAATACGTGTATGCAAATGGAACAAACTCAGTAGAAGGGGTGATACAGCACGGGGTACCACAAGGGTCAATTCTTGGCCCATTATTGTTTTCTATTTTTATCAATGATCTTCCTTTACATATATCTGACCCCAATGTCACTTGCAGCCTCTTTGCTGACGATGGAACATTTGACCTTTCATCATCAAATGTAACCTGTATGACTCAGTCACTACAGAAAAGCTTGTACGATGTATCTGAATGGTGTAAAAACAATTCCATGATACCGAACCCTGATAAAACTAAATGTATGTTAATTACAACCAGGCAGAAACATCAGCTGAATCCACCTCGCCTTATGCTCTCGTTTAATGGCCAACCTGTTGAACAAGTCAGAGAACAGCGCATGCTTGGCATCATCATAGACGACACGTTGTGCTGGCAAAGTCACATAACTAAAGTATGTAAAACAGTATCTAAAAATTTATTCCTTTTATCAAAATTGAGATATTTCAAACTGATGAACCAACAAGGAAGCTCTTCTATTGTGCCCATATACAGCCACATTTAGATTACGCCTCCACTGTTTGGGACGGCAGTAGTGACGCAAACTTAAAAAGGCTGAACTCGCTCCACAGAAGGGCCATAAAACTAATTGTTGACAGATCTACAGAAGTCATAAGTACTGACGACAAATTCAAGCTGCTAGATATCCTGCCACTTGAGCAGCAATTTAGTTACAACAAGCTGATACTCGTGTACAAAATTACACGCTCGGAAACGCCAACCTATCTCACTAATATATTTCATTTCGCTCACAGGTCTAGTCGAGCACCAGGAAACAATCTGGTAGTGCCCATGCCACGTCTAGATATTTCTAAGACATCCTTGTCTTATTCAGGAGCTAAGATTTGGAACACGATTCCCGCAGATATTAGAGCAGCCTCTTCAGTCAAAACGTTCAGGACACAACTGCTGAAATATCTTAGAAGTAGATAAAATACTATTTCAACTGCATGTTACATGTGGTGTGTCATGTCTGGCATTGGTATACCAGTCTGCGCGTCGAACCCTTGCGTTCGTGTGTGTGTCGCGTTTTTGCTGTTTATTAGAATTATTATTTCATTTTCATTCATGTACATATTAACTTTTTACCCCGATGTGTGTGTGTGTGTGTGTGTGTGTGTGTGTGTGTGTGTGTGTGTGTGTGTGTGTGTGTGTGTGTGTGTTTATTCCTGTACATATTAACTTTTACTCCGATGTGTGTGTGTGTGTGTGTGTGTGTGTGTGTGTGTGTGTGTGTGTGTGTGTGTGTGTGTGTGTGTGTGTGTGTGTGTGTGTGTGATGATGATGATGATGATGATGATGATGCGTATGCGTGAGGTCTATGGCCTACATTTATCCTTGGAAAATAAGGTTTCATTTCATTTCATCTCTCTCTCTCTCTCTCTCCCCTCCCTCCCTCCCTCTCTCCCTCTCTCTCTCTCTCTCTCTCTCTCTCCTCTCTCCTCTCTCTCTCTCTCAGTGCGATCGCACGCAGTTGATTTCGCTCTTACTGAGCAGTGATTTGTGTAGGCTATACAAGGTGCACATGCTGGAATTTTATACCTGTGGACTTGTGATATGATCCTCTACACAATGGTGATGTTATTTTCGTGACATTCTACGATTCTCGTGGATTATTTATACTTTTCACAGATTTCTTTGTTCAGTCTTCACTGATATGGGCCCGGTCTACAACGGCTGTACACGGCGCGCAGTCGAAAACCGCGCTTCCTATATTTCTCTGTTGTAGGTGGTTTATCGTTGCGCGCACTCAGCGCATGGAATTGGGGTCAGTGCCGGTCTGGCATACATCACACCGCCTCTGAGTCTGTCAAACGTAGCCGAGTCAGAGCTGATAACGCCACACAAACGCTACAGTAAAACTCGGCTCTGCTAAACTCGGCTCTGCTGTTGACTCGCCAGTGTTTACAAACATCGGCCACGATCATGCGGATGCTGCGCCACACTCTCCTCACGCTTCGTGTGTGATACAACTCTGGCTTAGCCGTGATCTGTGAAGCTGAGTGGCATCATGGTTGAGTGACCTTGTAAGACTGACGGACGCACTGACTTGTCGGCCAGCTTTGGCTGGCGACTTATCCTTTCAAGTAGGTGTCCAGCTGATTAGCGACCAACATGTCGTCACACCTCGAGTAAGTGACTATGGCGACACCACCATCCCCTTACAATGGGCCCCTCCACACGCTCCTCTTCATCAAACTCTCGCCTTTCCCTTGAAAAGATTATCCGAACGAGAGACCCGATCCAAGTAAAGTTTGAGTCCGACATAGCAAGAGTTCCCCTATGGCGACGTGTCCTGCATACGCTGTATGTTGAAGAGCTTATGCCCACAGGTGTGAATCTGCGCTGGGAAGACAGAGACAAGAAGCAAAGCGTACTGAGTGCACCTGTTCCCATTGACCCTCCGTACACCAACAAACTGTTTGAAACACTTGTGCAACTGTGGAATGGATCGAAGAAACTCGTCACAATAACTGTATATTACACCACAGGGACTGTTACTATTCAAGGAAACTGCTGCCAAGAATGGGTCGATGAAGAATTTCGGATGTTAAAAGACACTGTAGACAACATGGCCTCCTCTCAATCCCAGTCCGCACCTGAAATCCCGTCACCTCTACCCACTGCCCGCGATGTTCCGTCTGACTGCACTGATGAGATTAGTGCGGTCTCATCTCTGACCAAAGATGCCGTCAGTGACGTTTCGGCTGAATGCACAAAGGAGATTAGTGCAAGCACTACCCACATACCGCAGCCACCAGCCACGGAAGCGAAACACACTGCATCTGAATCTGACAAGACTCACATAACTCCAGCCCAGGCTATCGAAACTAATCCTGACGTGTCGGCCAGTGACACGACTGACGCCAGTGGATCCAAAGATGCCGACTCTTCAGTCCTCAGCAGCGCCTCGGGAGATGACGTGTCGGCCAGTGACACGACTGACGTCAGTGGATCCAAAGATGCCGACTCTTCAGTCCCCAGCAGCGCCTCAGGTGATAACAGCAGTCCCTCTTTATCTGACCTGATTACTCATGTGTCCTTAACCCAGGTCAGCCAGCCGGCCATTACATTTTACCAGCCTTGCGACCTCTCGACAACAACCGCTGATCAGCCCATTTCACTCGCAACTCTAGCACAAATAGCACAAAACCCAGAACTAACGTGCGTTGCGCGAATGCAGCAGCAACTAGCCCTGAACGTAGCTACTATTAGGTGCCTCCAAATCCAGCTACAAGAAGTGCAAACTGAACTGGCTAATGTCAAGAACCAGTGTGCTGCACACACTAAGACCCTTGCAGAGATGGACTGCCTTGTGCGAGATAACGAGGTCAAGGCGAAAAGTGGGAGAAAGGCAGTTGAGGAATATGCAGAAAGCATTAACTCAGCTGTAGAAGGACTCTCAGCGGACCACGTCAGGCTAAATGAGAAAGTGACTCAACTGGCTAGCAGTAGAGACAACCATGCCAGTAGACTAAAAGACCTAAAAAAGCAAGTGGAATCCCTGTCTAAAGCCAGTGCCTGCAGCAACACCCAGAATTTTGAACCAGCCAACGAAACCCCCAACGCCCCCAAATGCTCACCCCAAAAAGATAGTGTCTCACAATCCCTCATGTCCCCTCCCCCTAAAGACTCTACCACGACCGACAACACACTCCTCGTGCAAGTTCCAGTTAAAAACCGGTATTCTGTATTGTCTGAGTTGGATGAGAACAGACGAGGCCACGATACCTCCACCCGCATTACCAACGACAGTAACATCAGCGCTAAGGAAAATGCACCCGAGAACAGACGAGGACACGATACCTCCACCCGCATTACCAACGACAGTAACATCAGCGCTAAGGACAATGCACCCCTAGAACAGCTTCAGCTCCTGCAAGTACGACCAGGTGTCAACACGCTGTTAATCGGGGATTCTGTGCTGAAAGGTGTTGACGAGCGCAGGATGTCTGTCGACGGTGCCCTTGTACAGAATCTGTCTGTCTCCGGCCTGACTGTAGCTGATGTCACTGAGTGGCTCCGCACTTTGCCACCAATGCCCCACATCCGCCGTGTGACGACGCATGTTGGTATCAACAGCTGCAAAGTGGGCGCCGTCAGCAAGCAGTCCTGGGACCAGCTCTTCCGTTTCCTACGCTCAGCCTTTCCCAGCGCCGCTGTGTACATATCCTGCATTATTCCAGGTGGAACTGAACATTACCTGGCAAAGGCTGTGTTTGCTTCCAACGACAATCTCAGGGCTGTGTGTGAGCAGGTCAAGATCCCCTACATCGACCATGTCCCCCGTTTCTTGACAGCTAATCTTGCGCCGCGTCAGACTCTGTTCCAGAGAGACAGAAGTCACCTGACAGAGGAAGGCACCAAGCGACTGGCACTCGCCATCAGGTTCGCCGGAGCAGCACGCCGCTCACCGGGATGCGATGTGCCGAAAGCGGATCGTCATGCGCCTACCAACCCTCAAAATCGAGGACCACAGCACTACCAGAATCAGGCTTCTGGCAGGGGCACAGGATGGGGACAAGCAAATGGAGGAAACAATTTCAAAGTCCATACCCATCCCAACCATTCCCACCCCAACCATGCCCACATCAACGCCCACCCCCACAACAACCAAACCCCTCCCAGCCAAGCTAATTCCAACCACGTTCAAGCCCATTTTCAACAGTCTCAAATTTGCCAAGCCCATTCTGCTCAAACCCAGTTCAACATGTCTGACAATGCCAGTTACAACTCTGCCCAGCCTGGTTACCCCCCGACATTCTGTCCCCAGCAAGGTCACGCCGGGCAGTTCACTCCGTCAGAACGCGAATTTCCGCGCATTCCACACTCCGACCAAGGCTCTAACAGCGCCCTTCACGCCCTCGCCACCGCTAATCCCACACCGACCAGAGGGTGGGAGAGCCCTGCCATTACACCCGGATTAGACGCAACGCAGAGGATGCGCATGCTTGCGCAGCTCCTACAGCCATTCATTCAGGGCTTTACCGGCTAATAATCTCATTAACCCTCCTGTGCATGCAACCACCGGTGCTGCAAACAGTACATGCTGCAAACAGTACATGCTGCAAACAGTACCGATGGATGCATGAACAGGAGGATTAATTGTCCATTGTTGGGTTAATAGGTGGTGTCTACTATTAACTGATTAGCTGCGATATCAACTGACAAGTTAACCGCAGCCTTTCCTACAGGGATTTATCTGCCACTAACTTGCTTAACCCCGTTGTGCATGCAACCACCGATGCTGCAAACAGCACCGGTGGATGCATGAACAAAAGGGTTAATTTTCATTTGTTGAACTAGTTCATCACTGATTTACTGACGCTTTAATTAGACGTTTATATTTGGTGATTGTGAACACGAGCACGGCAAGCTGACTGCTATTGTTACAGATGTAACTTGTTCTTACCGTAAATCAGTTAGAGTGACTACCAACGTTATTGTCTGCATCCACTGTGCTGTTTATTGATTACTTTGGTTCTACCTTCTAGCCGCGTTGGTCATAAACTGATGTGACAGTAACATTGAGTGTTACCACCAGAGACTGTGTTAGTTTACACTGTAAAGATTGTGCTCATTTAAGAAAGACTTAATTTTCAGCCTCTTTCGTGTCTTTACAGTGAGACAGACTATTAGCTTGAGTGATTTAATTAAAATTGTACTGGAACGACAAAGAAGGGAACTTAGTGACAGCCGAACATACAGGTGTTCCATGCGGCGTTTCAAGTTGCGTCACTTTTTTCTTGTGGTTCAGTCACTCCCGCAGCGAGTTTTTTTTGAGAGCTCAGTAGCTTAACTGCTACTTGTTCTCTGGAGGACTTTTATTCAATTACGTGGCCTTTTATCGTTTTATAGTTTTATAGTATTTTTTATTTCCGTGTTTTTCTGTATTCAATTGTTTCTTCATTGTTTATCTTGTGCACTCTGTATTTTGTAATAAGTCCAAGCGAATTTTCCATCAAAGGTGCAGTTATGAGAATAGGGCACCTCAATGTGTTTCATTTGTACAACAAACTAGCCGACATATCTGTATATATTAACGATCCTACACCGTTCCACCTGTTTGGACTCAGTGAGACGCGTCTGAGTTCCTGTGTAAGCGATGCAGCAATCAGTATCCCCAATTTTTCAGTTATTAGACGAGACCCCTTGTCTCCCGGTCAAACTGGCATCGCTGTCTATATTCATAATTCTATCCAGCATTTAGTTCATCGACGCGTCGACCTAGAAATGATGGGGGTGGAGTGCGTATGGGTCGAAGTCAAGTGTCCGAAATCAAAACCGGTATTAATTGGGTTCTTATATAGAAATCCCGCCTCAACTTTTGAGTGGTACGATCAGTTTAGTCATAACCTTGACAGAGCTTTAAAAAAGAAGGCCGACATTCTTCTATTGGGCGATTTTAATATAGATTTACTTAAGCCGCACCCCGCCTGGGGCTCAACGTCATCTCTGTTTGGCTTAGTACAGTTAGTGAAATCACCCACCAGAATTACTCCAACTACTTCCACGCTTATTGACCACATATATACTAATAAACCCAAAGCCGTCTCTGACGTTGATGTCTCAAATCTTAGTGTTAGTGATCATTATCCTGTGGCTTGCTCCTGGTCTTCTAAACTCCCTAAACCAAAAAAGAACGGCCATACAACTATAACGTATAGGACATTCAAACACTTCAGGAAAGACGAATTTCTATTTGATCTAGAAAATACTCCTTTTAATGACGTGCTCCTGTCCTATGATCCTAATACCGCCCTCAGTATTTGGTACTCTCTTTTCCTAAATGTACTTAATAAACATGCTCCTCTACGCGAGAGGAGGGTAAAATCTAACACTCTTCCTCCCTGGCTTACTCCGGAAATCATGCAGGCGATGGCGCTTAGAAACGATCTACGTAGCAATAAAATGTTCACTGAATATAAGCAACAGCGTAACCGTGTTAAATACATGATCAGAGAGGCAAGAAAAAAGTTAGTTCGTGACACGGTTAAAGACAGCAAAGATACCTCTACTATATGGCGCCTTCTAAACACACTTACTAGGGGGTCTCCAAGTACCGCAACTACCATTCCCACTAATCTTACTGCTGATACATTCAATGACCATTTTCTTTCGATTGCCAAATCTCTAATATCGCCAAGCCAGGATAACACTTATCACCGTTCAAATTTGCTGTCTGAGTTTTGTCAACAAAGAACAATGGGCACAGCCCCCTTCAACATCCCTATGTTAGCTGTTCATGAAGTGGGTTTACTTATAAGTAACCTTCCAAATAAAAAGTCCTCGGGGCCTGATGACATCAGCCCGAAAATACTTAAACTGTCTCTCCCATACATTGTAGAATCCTTAACTTATATTTATAATCTCTGTATCCAGCATAACACTTTTCCTAACGAACTTAAATATGCCAAAGTAATTCCACTTCCAAAAACAAAAGATCGTTCTGATCCTAATAATTATCGGCCTATTTCTTTATTATCTGTTTTGTCCAAACCACTGGAAAGGCACGTTCATAAACACCTGCTTGCTTACCTAGAAAACCGTAAGCTCTTCCACCCTTTCCAATCCGGATTTCGTCCGCAGCATTCATGCCACACAGCACTTACACGCCTTGTTGACACATGGCTCAAGGGTATGAATAAGTCACAGTTAACAGGAGTAGTCTATCTGGATTTTAAGAATGCTTTTGATCTGATTAACCATACTATTCTGACTGCTAAGCTTCACACATACCTCAATAACGGAGACGCAGTTGCTTTTTTCACATCTTACCTTACTAAAAGAAAACAAAAGGTTCTTGTTCATGGCTCATACTCCTCTCTCAAAGATGTAAGCTTCGGTGTGCCCCAAGGGTCTGTACTGGGCCCTCTACTGTTTTGCTTATTTATCAATGATTTGCCTCTACATATTACTTGCCAAGATGTACAATGCGACCTTTTTGCTGACGACACCTCAGTTCATACTACTAGTAAAGATATACAGGTAATTTCCGACAACCTACAACAAAGTCTTCATGAAGTATCAGCTTGGTGTATAAACAATTCTATGGTTGTTCATCCAGCCAAAACGAAATCGATGGTAGTCGCCACGCGCCAAAAACAGCAGATAATGCCTCTATTACTTAACCTTTCACTTAAAGGTAGTCAGGTAGAACAGGTAAATGAACATCGAGTACTGGGGATTAAAATCGACAGTCAGCTAAAATGGCAAGCTCATACAGACGCCTTATGCAAAATAGTAGCCAAAAATCTCTTTATGTTATCAAAACTGAAATATTATACTGATTCAGATACCCGTAAACTATTTTATAACGCTCACATACGTTCTTATATCGATTACGCGTCATCGGTATGGGTGTAGTGAGGTCCATTTAAAGAGACTCAATTCCCTACACAGACGAGCGGCCAAAATAATCTGCCCTGATCAACACCTTAGCACTGAAGAAAAGCTCTCAAAAGCAGGTCTCCTGCCACTTCAAGATCATTTTAAATATAACAAAGCAATCTTTATGTTCAAAGTGTGGAAACGCAAAACACCTGAGTACATCTCCACTTTGTTCCGTAAGTCTGAGTCCAAGCTTGGAAACATCAGAAAGCTTTTCATAGTCCCAAAACCAAGGATCGATCTATATAAAACTAGCTTATCCTTCTCAGGGGCACTTATCTGGAATGCCCTTCCAGACCATGTAAAATCCGCCTCCTCGCTAGCCTGTTTTAAAAAGGGTCTCTTCAAATATTTTGTGGATCACTCGTAGGGATGACTCAACCACTTGTATTATATGTTTCTTTTTATGCTGGGTCCAATTTATTCCCAATTAAGTCTGTTATCCTTTTCAATTATCATTTGGACTACTTAGCTCTGTCTATGTGTGAAGGGGGGTGGGTGGGGTGGGGGGTGTCTGTGAGTCTATGAGTATGTCTGTCTATGTGAATAGTGTTGTCATCTCTTTGCAAGTATTATGTTTACTTATATGTATGTATATTTGTAGTTAGTCTTGTAGTTGTTAGCAACGGCAGGTTTGTAAAATGGCTGTGTCGATGACGATGTCAATGCCTAAACCGTTGTAAAATAAAGTTTCATTGATTCATTGATTCATTCATTGATTCTCTCTCTCTCTCTCTCTCTCTCTCTCGCTCGCCCACTGGGCACCGGCCTCCACGTGGCGTGGGTGGGTAGTCTCCTAGGTCCCTGACTGAGTGGGCTAGCAGAGGGGTGCCATCTTTGTCCAGGATTAGGACTTGATGTCAGCAGATATGTTGTTCAGTCTTTTTCACTGGTCCGGTTTTTAAGGAGCTGTGCTTACCCAGGTCCTACCATGTTGGATTGGTCCTTAAAAATACGCGTGAGCTTTTGGTCCTTTGGATCCCAAGTGTTTGCCGTGCTTGGAGACCCGTGTCGGGGGAGAAGAGGATCCTGGTGGCTGAAACACTCCACTTTGGCCTTGACTTCTGCCTAAACGGGAGGCTAGTCGTACCGGCCTAGTCAATCGGCTCTTGTCACGTCGAGCCCTATCCCCCTGTTGACATGCGGGTTGTTATACGGAGCACCATGCTATAGCCTCGGATGCTGACTAGGTGCTTTACGCCAGTATTCCCCTGCATTCAACAGTGTGATAGAAGGCGGTGGCTCAAACGGTTCAATCGGGCTTACCCCCTTAAGTATATCTTTCGGGCAGTCTCCATTGTGCGTCGGCTGGAGACCCGCCGACAATTGTACTTTCCCTTGTTGGGCTCGGTGGCGGGCGGGGACCCCCGGGGGATGAATATCTATCATACTATAATATGGAATATATCAAAAAACCAAAACTGGCACCAAAGCGGCACATAGCCGCCGACATTGTCATTGAGAACGATAGTGACTGACTGTGAGGAAGCGACGCCTCAGGCGTCAGCCGCCTGGCCTCGCTTTCTCATTATCCCCCTCCTCTCTCTTGGCTTGACTTCGCGAACGAAGATTCTATAGGGTTTGCCCAAGTCGTCTCCACAGCAAAGTTAAAGAGAAGCCTGTTTCCAAGCTGCACCCTTTCCTGGTAGGGGAGACCCTCAGGAGCCGTGTTGGCAGGCCTGAGGCCCAGCGCCTCAGGTCTGGTGACTTGCTGGTAGAGTGCCGTACCCGGGCACACTCCAATGAGCTACTGAGGCTCTCCTCCATCGGAGACACTCCAGTGGAGGTCACTCCCCACAAAACAATGAATTCCTCTAGAGGAGTGATTAAAGATCAAGCACTGGCCGAACTGTCTGAAGATGAACTTGTACGGAACCTTAAGTCACAGGGGGTGACCTACGTCAGGCGCTTCATTTCCAAACGAGGTGGTAGGGAGATCCGTCTCCCTACCATCATCCTGACGTTTGGCACCCCCACAGCTCCTACTACCATCTGGGGAGGTTACTACTCCCTAAAAGTGAAAAAGTACGTCCCTCTCCCCCTCCGGTGCTTTAAGTGCCAAAAGTATGGCCATGGGCAGAAGACATGCCGCCAGGCAGAGGCTCTATGCGCCCGTTGCACTAAGCCCACTCTGCTGAGTCCTGCACAGCCATCCCCTTGTGTGTGAATTGCCAGGGGGCGCATAAATTATGGCTTCGGACAAGAAGTGCCCTCGTTGGATCTCCGAGTGCAGGATTCAGCAGGTGCGAGTGGAGAAGGGGCTGTCCTTTGCGGACGCCAAAAAACTGGTTGATGGCCCTGGTGCAGCTGAGGCTGCGCCAAACTCAAATAACAACTTTGTGTATACTTTCAGTGCTGCGGTGGCAGGCAAGCGCCCCACCAAAGACTTCTCTTGTCAAACCCCAACTTCTTGGTTGGGGGCGGAGCCTCGGATCCTCTCGCCCCTGGAGAGTAACCCTCCTCCGGTGGTGACGAGGAACCAGGGAACGCAGAAGGCGGACGCTACCGGTCCGGTGGCACCGCCTTCTGCTGCCCCTAAGCCTCAGCCCCCACCCAAACCTGCTAGTTTGTCAACGCCAAAGGTTTCTGGCTCTGGTCAGCATTCTAAGGCCGCTAACTCTAGCGGCAGGACCGCTGCCCAGGACCAGAAGTCTAAGAAATCTATGGGACCGCCGTGCGCACGGGCCCAGAATGGGAACACTGATGTCCCCCTTCAAAACAAATATGCTGCATTGGAGGAGCAGATGGAGGGAGTGGAAGTTGTCGTTGCCGATGCTGCGGCAGCTCCACCCCCTTCATCTCCTAAGAACCAGAGGAGGCCCGGGAGCCGGCCCCCCTCTGTTTCTCCAACTCCTTCCAAGGCAAAGGAAAAAGGGGGAAAAAACTCCGCACCCCCAGATAAGACATAATCATGGACTCTCTGCTTCAGTGGAATTGTCGTGGTTTTCAAGCTAACTTTGAGGAATTACGTCTTTTAGTCAAGTGCTATAACCCCTCAGTAATATCTCTTCAGGAGACTTACCTAAAGACTTCTGACCCTGTGTCCTTTAATGGTTTTAACATTATACATAAAGGCTCTGATTCGGAGAGGCGCTCGGGTGGAGTGGCTCTTCTCATTAGTAGCCAAATTTTATGTAGCCCCGTTAGCATCGACACCTGTCTTCAGGCTGTCGCAGCTCGGGTTACCTTGAAGAAGACCATAACCATATGCAGTATTTACCTGCCACCATCCCTGCGGGTCTGTAGTAATGATTTTTTTAATTTAGTAGATCAACTGCCCCCTCTCTTTATTCTCATGGGGGGTTTTAACGGTCACGCTCACCTTTGGGGTAGTGACCACTATGATGGCAGAGGTCAGATGTTAGAAGATGTTTTTTCTCAACTTAACCTATGTGTCTTTAACGATGGCTCACCTACATACTCTAACTCAGGTTCAGGATCTAGTTCTGTTCTAGACCTCACTGTGTGTGATCCTTCTCTCATGCTGGACTTTGACTGGAAGGTTCACGACGACCTGTGTGGTAGTGACCACTTCCCAGTAGTCCTATCATCGGTCAGCTGTGAGGAGGATCCGCCGGTGGGGCGCTGGAATCTCAAGAAAGCTAACTGGCCTCTGTTCGCCTCCCTCTGTCAGTCTCGTATTACAGAGGAGGTGGTCATGTCAGCTGAAGAACCTGTTTCTTCTTTTACTACTATTTTGTTGGACGTAGCGGGTGAAACCATCCCTAAAACTTCCGCATCAGTCCCTCGGAAGCCGAGAGTACCATGGTTCAATGAGGAGTGCCGCAAGGCCCAAAAAGCGCGCAAATCTGCTCAGCGACGTGCTTTCCGTACTCCGTCGCAAGTGAATATTTTAACCTTTAAATGACAGAGGGCAAAAGCCCGTTACATTTTTAAACGTGAACGCCGTGCTTCCTGGAGACGCTTCGTCTCATCTTTAACTTCTCGGACTCCGTCCCAGAAAGTATGGAGGGCTGTTCGAGGAATTAGGGGCAGGGGTGGCTCGGCTTTTGTCGGCCATCTTAGAGATGGTGCCAGCTTGGTCACAGATAAAAAAGCTGTGGCCAATTTGCTTGCCTCCACCATTGCCCATAATTCTTCAACAGAGCATTATTCACCCTTCTTCCAGAGAGAGAAGGAGAAGCGAGAGTCTCGTATTTGTGATAACTCAGAAGACTATAATGCCCCTTTTACATTATCCGAATTGCAGCAAGCCTTGCAGAAATGTAATGACTCTGCTGCTGGCCTAGATACCATCCACTATCAATTCCTAACGCATCTGCCTGAGAGGTCACTCCTTGTACTTCTCAAGGCCTTTAACCATATCTGGAGAACTGGTCATTTTCCGCCGTCTTGGCGCCAGGCTGTGGTTGTACCGATCCCCAAGCCGGGTAAGGATCCTTCCGACCCGGGCAACTACCGGCCTATCGCTTTGACATCATGTTTATGTAAAACTATGGAGCGCCTGGTCAACGCCCGCCTGGTGTGGCATCTTGAGTCACAGGGTCTCCTCACAGACCTCCAGTGCGGTTTCCGGCGCTTTCCGTAGTACAACTGACCATTTAGTCCGCTTTTAATCATTTATTCGAGATGCTTTTGTCAACAAGCAGCATGTCTATGCAATTTTCTTCGATCTTGAGAAGGCATATGACACTACCTGGAAGTATGGCATAATGTCTGACTTGTTGGACATGGGTTTTAAAGGGCACATGCCCGTTTTTATTCACAATTTTTTGATTAACCGGTCGTTCCATGTCCGTGTGGGCTCCACCCTCTCCGACTCCTTTGAACAGGAGATGGGTGTCCCACAGGGCAGCATTCTATCTCCTGTTTTATTTAGTATTAAAATTAATAACATTGTAAAGGCCGTCAAGGATGATTCTGAATGCTCTTTGTTTGTTGACGACTTTGCTTTGTGCGCACGTGGTCGAGGACTTGCGTCCCTTGAAGCTGTGCGTTGATCGCATCCAGCGGTGGGTGTCTCTCAATGGATTCAAGTTCTCGCCCTCCAAGACTGTCTGTGTGCATTTTACTAACCAGACGAAAGTTTTTTCCAGAACCTAGCCTGAGCATTGCTGGAGTGCCAATTAAGGTGGCCGAGGAGGCAAAGTTTCTGGGGGTCATTTTTGACAAAAGACTTACCTTCCGCAACCATATTAATTACATTAGAACCTCTTGTCAGAAGGCTCTCGACATTCTTCGTGTCGTCGGTCGTACTGACTGGGGTGCGGACCGTACTGTCTTACTTTGTCTGTACCGGGCCCTTGTTCGGTCCAAACTGGATTACGGCTCTGTGGTGTATGGCTCAGCTTCCAAGTCTGTGCTACAGCGTCTGAACACAATTCACCATCAGGGTCTGCGGATATGTCTTGGGGCCTTCAGGACGTCTCCAGTTCCTAGTCTGTATGCCGAGGCAGGGGAGCCTTCTCTCAAGCTCCGCCGCATCCGCCTCGTGCTCAGCTACGTTCTGAAACTGAAGGCCCATCCAGACAATCCTGCCTATGATTGTGTTTTTAAACCATCGTTTGCAGAGATTTACGATACCCATCCGGGAGCTGTCCGTCCAGTTTCTTTCCGTGTCCGACCTCATCTGCAGGCGGCCGGATTGGACCTGGACAGAGTTTCGGAATCCCTGCAACACATCACTCCACCTTGGCTCTTACCAGTTCCTGACATCTTGCTGGACTTGACTGCCCACAAGAAAGACTCTACTCCACCAGCCATATACCAACAGAGCCTCAATGAACTGCTTTCAATTTTTCCTGGCTATTGTCGTATCTATACCGATGGGTCAAAGTCTGAGGATGGGAGAGTGGCTGCGGCCGCAGTGTCCTCTCGCCATCCTAGACGCCCATTTAAGCACCGCCTCCCAGACCACTCATCTGTATTTAGTGCGGAACTGCAGGCGGTTCTGCTGGCACTCAGGCATGCTTATCGATCTAGAGAAAGGAACTTCCTGATTCTGTCTGGCTCTCTTTCTGCCCTGCAGGCCCTTCAGGGCACGGGAAATGACCACCCACTGCTGGTGCAGATCAGAGAGCTCCACGCGGACTTGATGAAGGAATATTATGACATCATTTTTATTTGGGTGCCAGGGCATGTGGGCATCGAAGGCAACAGGATCGCAGATTCTGCTGCCAACGATGCCCGCAATGACCCTGTCCCTGACACACAGACTGTTTATAGTGATTTTAGACATGTGGCTAGTGCGTACATAGCCCATGAGTGGCAGTCCGAGTGGGACAAAGAGGAAGCTAACAAGCTGCATGAAGCCCTTCCTAAGTTGTCCGACGGTCTACCTTTTATCGCTGCGGCAGCCGCCGTGAGGAGACTGTCCTGGCTCGGCTCCACATCGGCCACACGTATGTTACGCACTCTTATTTACTTAAACAGGAGGAGCGTCCATGGTGTTATGCCTGCGACGAGCAGTATTCTGTTCAACACTTTTTGTTGTCTTGTGCTGATCTAATCGACACAAGGTATAAACATTTCACGACAGACTCCTTGAAGGTTTTGTTCCGGGATGTGCCCCCGGACAAGATCTTCAGTTTTCTGAGGGAGTGCCATATTTTTAATAAGATTTGAGCGTTTATAGACTATGATATTTCTATTATTTTGACCTTTTTGAGAGTCTTTCGACGTTTTCTTTAAAGACCTGTGCGACATTTTAGCCTGATATATTTTTAAGGTATATTTACATCATGTCTTAAGACCTTTCTTTTAGTCTGGCTGACCAGATTTTTACCCTTCCCGCCGTGAGATGGCCTTAGTTGCGTGCTCGGCGTTAAACCCAAATAACTAACTAACTCTCTCTCTCTCTCTCTCTCTCTCTCTCTCTCTCTCTCTCTCTCTCTCTCTCTCTCTCTCTCTCTCTCTCTCTCTCTCTCTCTTCCCCAGTCTCTTAAATCGTACAAAGGTGCCCGGCAAAACACTACTCTTGACCCATCATGAGCTATGATCATCTATCTGTATCCAAACGTGAAGGGTAGTGGGTGACTACGTAAAGATATCTGACAATTCTTTGGTCTCTACTTCTTCAGTGTGTAAGAGTCATACGTTTGGCTAGCAAGGTCTCAAAACATGCTTAACCCTTTGGCTGTCGGTCGCGCTTTCTGTTGCGGTGATTGCTGCAGGAATCACCTCAACAAACAGTCACAGGGTTAACTAGAGCCCGCACACCGATCGTGGTATACCGTGTGTTACGGAGTCAACCCGAAGGCCGGTTCACGGCTGCGAACTGGAGGCAGAGTGTACGTGTTTTTTGGACATTGTAAATTCATCGTGAAAAATCCCCCGCTGTCAAAGAAACATGGACACAAAGTGGTTTCTGCAAGAGGCGTAGATCCTCATGAGCCCCCGCAACTGACGGTCTGTGTGTGTGTGTGTGTGTGTGTGTGTGTGTGTGTGTGTGTGTGTGTGTGTGTGTGTGTGTGTGTGTGTGTGTGTGTGTGTGTCGTGTGTGTGTGTGTGAATACTGCCGAAGTGTGGCGTCACGAAACCATGGTACAGGGGACAAAACTCATGTTTCTGACGTAGAACACACTCCCTTTGCTATTTCTGCATGTGATGTATAGTCCAGCAGCTTTTCGCAATTTCTGCAGACTAAGTAGTTCGTCAAAAGAGTAACAATGGTTTGCAGGTACGAAACGAAAGTACTAATGCCATATAGTTTATGCATGGCAACAATATTTGTCCTTAGGATGGAGACATTTTTGTAGAAGTGTTTTTCGAAAGCTATTTTTCGATGTGAGGGAACCAGTCCTCGTACACCGCCCGGATAAGGTGCAAGACATTTTTTGTGCATAACATTGAAAATTTCAAGCATACAAGTTACAAGTTTATTCCAGTGAGTAAATTAAAATCATCAGCAAGTAAACGTGCATACATATATACGATAAAATAAGTTTAAAAGTATTATTTTTAATGCGGTAAGCATAGTCGCGTCGCTAGTTTCAAAATGGCGGTCAGCGAGAAGCCTTCTAAAGAAGTCAATCAGACGCGCACGGTTGATGAAGTTTTACTTTGCTCCTGAATTGAAACAGAGATTATTATCGATTTGAACATCTTATCAACGTCAAATACGTTATTTTTCCTGGTCTTGAAAACAGCCTTTTCCACAGAACTCGGTCTTTTGTGGGAGGAAAGCATATCGAAAGTAAACTCCCTTTGTGCATGTTGTGCAATGTGTCAGCCGACCATCTTCAACATTCTTTGGCCGGATACAACATGCATGTTGTTCGTCTGTTTTTCAGCCTAACGGCTCTAAGTGCAGGTCTGCTCTTTTTTTAATTTATTTTATTAGTGGATATGGGATTTTTAACTGGTCAAGCACACTCGTATCCGACTGGTCTTAAGCACAAGCCAGGCAGAGTGAAATCCATCTCCGAACCGTTTCCATCAAAATCACCATGTTCAGCTAAACACCTAAATATAAAATTTTAGTTTTTGCAACCAATTCAACCAATCCGCACTCAAGTACTCACAAGGACTCTTATGATTAAGCTTTATCAGGACTGCATGAGACACAATACAGATAGTAGCCCTCTCTATTATATTACAGGTTTTATTTATTTATTTTTATTGATTCATGTATGTATTCACTTACATATTTATTTATTATTTATCCTTTTATTTATGGATGGAAGGAATTCCTTGATGCACATGATCACTATAGTGGTATGGTAGTGGTCACCAAGGAGAGGAAATTTGTTTTCAATATGCATACATCTGTGCATATTCATAATCTATCCTTTACTTAACATGCATATTTATAGGTCCCAGGTATCTCCAACTTATTTTATTAATTTATTATTTTTTTTGTTTGTTTGTGATGTATGTTTGCACATACACATCAGCATAAAATGATTGATTGTACATTGTTTAACGTCCCGACAGCAACAAGACTTTCTCAGGACGTGCCTGCACTGCTTGTGAAAAAAACCCAAACTAAACAGAATATTGAATGTATGTCGCCAGCTGGTCTAATACACTAAATAAACCTAACTAGACCCTTTAGCAACACACATCCAATATCAAGAGCTACAAGCAGTGCAGACAGTAGGAAGAGTTTAAAAAAGGTAAATACTGGTGAATGTACCAAGGGTAGACAGAAACACACGCCCATGAATAGAGGGGAAAACCCACCCTGTGGGGCTGACCAGGGTCACCCTGGGAACTAAAAAGTAGTTAACCCCGCCCAAGTCCCCCAGGGTAGACCTGGGTGGGTATGAGAACATACATATACACATATATGATGTGAACATAACATGTACACATATGGTAATAGGTGCATACCACCCGCTCCTCACCCCACATACAAAACCACAGAACAAACATCTGTGCATGTTCATAATATATCCTTTACTTGGTATTCATATGTCCTAGTTATTTAAATTTATTATTTATTTTTATTTGTTTGAAAAGTAGGTTTTGTTCATATGCTGATGTTTACATACACATATATGGTAATACTGCCCACTCCCAACCCCACTCCACAACCAGAGAACACCCACCAAACGACACTTACATCTGTGCATGTTCATAATCTATCCTTTAGTGAGCATTCATATGTCCCAGGTATCTTGACTTACTTTATCTTTTTTATTTAACCGCCATGAGATGGCATTGGTCGCCTGCTCGACATTAAACCCAAATAAGTATATATTTAAATTATTTATTTATTTTGTTTGCTTGTAATGAAGGTTTTGTACATACACATCAGCAAACAATGATTGATTGATTGTACATTGCTTAACGTCCCGACAGCAACAAGGCTTTCTCAGGACGTGCCTGCACTGCTTGTGAAAAAAAAAAAACTAAACAGAAAATTGAATGTATGTCACCAGCCGGTCAAATACGTTAAATAAACCTACAACATGGGGCCTAAATAAAGCTAAGACTGTCTAGCAACACACATCCAACATCAAGAGCTACAGGCAGTGCAGACAGTTGGGAGAGTTTTAAAAAGACAAATACAGGTGAATGGACCAAGGGTAGACAGAAACACATGCCCCAGAATAGAAAGGAAACCCACCCTGTGGGGCTGACCAGGGTGACCCTGGGAACTAAAAAGTACCTAACCCCACCCAAGTCCCCCAGGGCAGACCCGGGTGGGGGCATCAGCAAACAAGAAAATATACACATATATAGATGGTAATAGGTGCCATACTGCCTGCTCCCAACCCTTACCTAAATACACACATAACACCGCAGAACACCTACCAAAAGAAGGACATACACATATTACATCTGTGTATGTTCATAATTTTTAATCTATCCTTTACCTAGCATGCATATGTCCCAGGTACCTTAGACTTACTTTATCTTATTTATTTAAATTATTTATTTATTTTGTTTGTTTTGTTTTGTTTGTTTGTAATGTAGGTTTTGTACATACACATCAGCATACAGCTCAAGAACATACACCATGGTGCCCCTGTGCATGTGGCCACCAGTACTATTCTGACAGATCTGTCACACCCAGCCAATCATCTCTTCGAGCTTCTGCCCTCTGGCCGGCGGTTTCATGCTTTTAAAGCCAGAACCTCTCGATTCAGATGCAATTTTTTTTCCAGAAGCTGTCCTCAATACATCACCATGCACGGAACAACGTGATTCCATGATTTGTGACATATGACTGATTTGTGTTTAATATTGTGTTTATCTATCTTTTAGTGCTGTATATAGGATGATCGCCAACTAAGTGTATGACATGATGAATGCCCTACAAGTGAGGACATATTTTACTGTCGCCATGCCACACAAAAATCCTTGTAACGTTTTACTTGGTGAATAAATGTCTTATGTCTTATACACGTACATGGTAATAGGTGCAGTATCACTCGCTCCCAACCCCAATCCAGTTACACACACAAAACCGCAGAACATCCACCAATGTACATCTGTGCATGATCATAATCTATACTTTACTTAGCATTCTTATGTCCCAGGTATCTTTGACTTACTTTATCTTATTTATTTAACTGCCATGAGATGGCCGTAGTCTACCGCGCGGCGTTAAACCCAAATAACTATTTATTAAAATTATTAATTTGTTTGTTTGTAATGAAGGTTTTGTACATACACGGTAATAGGTGCCATACCGCCCCACTTTCAACCCCAGCCCACATACAAAACCACAGAATACCCACAAAAGACATGCACAATTGTATACTGATGGGCATTAGTGGACTGTAAAATCTATATATAGACACTTCAGGTTAAGCAAGTGGCTTGTATTGACTGCCTGTATTTTAGCTGCCCACCTACAAATTTCATGTGTCCAGTTAACCACACTGCACATGCAGCCATCAGTTCTGTGAAAAGTACTGTTGGCCTCATGCACAGGGGCACCAAAACTTAGAGATAAGGCCACACCTGATAACAATAACAGTACTAATAATAATATGCCTACTCAGCCACTAGTTCTGTAAACAGCACCTTTGTAAACAGTACCAGTGGCCAAATGCACACATACATCATGGATGTTGCTACCACTGATCACTTCAAACAATAGGCTGCCCAGTTCACATTTTGATACCGTGAACTAGCCTGCACATGCAGTCATCAGTTCTGTAAATAGTACTGGTGGCCACATGCACAGCGGCACCAAACTTAAAAGTGAGGCCAAAACTGCCACCTCAAACAAAACCAAACGCTACCTACACACACATATCAATGATACAGTCAACCTCTGTGTGCGTTAGGGGGAACACGCTTAAAGTATGTGACTGTAAATCTTACAGCGAAATGTCAAAACCAGTAAGAAGATAATGTAACAGCAACAAGTACATGTATTTTGTAAACCACTCAAAACATATACCTGCGTATTTCTCTGTGGGCTGGCGATTGGGTGCCTGATAGGCGGGGGCAGGGGATCTAACTGTTGTCTGTCCAGCGCTGTGATTCCCCTTGGTTTGAGTACTGACAATTCTGCCAGCGCTAGCCTCACCTATCTGGTTTGTGAGTATCATGTATAACTCGAGGCAAAATTTGTATCGTTACATTGTTGTGTAATGTTCTGTGCATCTACTGTGGGAAATCAGGGTATTTACCCGACCACATATAGTAGCGCACCTTCATGTTTGTGTATGTATGTTTCTCCTGCCTACTTCCTAAGTTCCGGAGAAAGACATGGGTTATATAAGAGACCTGATCCATTCTTATTAGGAATGGAAATGATTGTCTTATTCTATACCTGCGTATTTCTCTGTGGGCTGGCGATTGGGTGCCTGATAGGCGGGGGCAGGGGATCTAACTGTTGTCTGTCCAGCGCTGTGATTCCCCTTGGTTTGAGTACTGACAATTCTGCCAGCGCTAGCCTCACCTATCTGGTTTGTGAGTAGACACTCAAAACATGACAACTCATCGAGTCTAATGGTGTTATGAATGGGTGATGGAAACACTGAAAAAAATAGTACGTGTACATTATAAAGTATGTGCCTCCTTCCCCCCCCCCCCCCCTCCCATAACTAGCTGTTTATCATAAAACATAGATATCTCATTCATTTGATCACTTGACTGATTTATTAAATCATCTCTGTGTCACCTTTCTCCGTTTTCTTTGTCGTTTTAATCCCAATATGTCAGTGCTAATGTCAGCTGCTAAGAATCCTTGCAGCGAACTGCAAATGTCTATATGCAGACAAACTGCAAATAACACAGCAGCAAAATAAGTTCCTCTTTTGTGCAGTAGCAAAATAGTGCTTTTGTGCTAGCAAGATAGGGTTCAATTTTAAACAAAGCATTGCATGAACTTCCAAGCGTGTTCACATTGTACTGTGTATTTTTTTTTTTTTTTTTTTCAGTGTGAAGTGTACTGTACCATCAGTGATCACTGAGACTGCAAAATTGGCACTGGCAGTGATCGCACATCACAACATAGCTTGTCAGTGCAACTGATTAAAATAAATGTTACTGCTGCATAAAATAATTAATCAAGTTCCGAAACTTTGCTCAGCCATGACAGTTAAAACCAAGTGGTGTGGCACTCTTTTTCTTTTACAGAATGCAGCATAGGTTTTGAAGATAGCGTTTGTGTTGTGGGTTACGCTTTGTTTTGGTGCTGTGTTGTCGAAATGAAACGGGCAAAGCGATGGTAAAGTGAATGGAAATAAACGTGACAAACCTTTATCAAGCCGTAAAAATGCACACAGCAACTTGACACGTTTGCTTTTTTTTTAAACAAACAAGCTTATGTAGAACAAATAAAAAAGAACCCGTCGGCATACAGAAATTCACGTCCGCAGAGGTCGTGGCGTCACGTGATGTTTTGATCACGTGATTTTGAGATACCTTATTGTTGCGAAACGATATTAATTTTGCGTTCAAGGCAAGCGTTTTCGTAATTGTTTCTTCTCTTAATATATCTAAGTGTGAAAATATTACTTTAAAAAATGAAATCCTTTTAAGTGACATATAGTGCATACTACCACTGAATACAGGAACAATGAGACCCGTGTAAACTACTGATCCCCTGTAAACATGGCGGCGGTAAGGTCCTGGTTTCGTCTGCAGCCATACTGGAAACAAAATGTGCTACAGAAAAATGTCTCCATCCTCCGGCGGTTTAAAACGAGTGCGCACTGCTTTTATTCATACTAGACTTCATTTTGATATACCCAAACCTTTGTTACTCTCTAGAAAATCACTATCTCGTAAACGGCTGATCGTACAAACCTGGTTGACCACATCGGGGTAAAATCCGGAAGACATCTCTTTACTGCCACGTGTTCGGTAGCTGCTAGACGATTCAGGAAACACATAAACTATACAATATAAGAACAGAAAGCAATATCAGTTGAGTAAATGGCCGTGTAGACAGAAAACCGTGAACCACTTTTGGTTTTGACAGTCTTGCATTTCTGTTGCATCAGGTACATAAAGAAGAATCTTGGTCTTACAGCTAATTTGTTAACGTCATCTCATCGAATTATCAGATTGGCATACTGATTTGAAGTGATATTTTACGTTTTTTATGATCGAAGTGTATGATCTGTGATTTATTTTATGATCACTAAGTCGTATTAATAATATTATTAGTGCAGTGCAACAGTTAAAAGGGGTGTGAATTTGTGCATGTGCTAGCACGTGTAGAGGACTTCTACAGCAACCATATGTATCGAAGGCATTATCGGCAAGACGACTCCACAGAAATCATCATGCCTACAGAGCTGAAGCTTGAGGAATATATTAAGGAGGTAAATAATGTGCTTGCTATTAGCATTTTCCCTGGTATTACAATGTTTCTACACTAATTTATGTACTCCTGGAACCTAAAGTGCTCACATCTGGAAAGGTGGTTTACCCCTGATAGTTCAAAGGTGCGGTAGTGTCAGATCGTCACCTCAATTGGTATCATGTACAGTCATCAGAGGATGATGTCTGTCAAAGCGCACATAAACTGTATGCATTAACCCTTTCATCCTGCCTGAAATGAATTTGATAGTTCAAGGATGGTACCAGAATCGCTTGGTGCCCTGGGGCCAAGCTATTTTGGCACCACCCTTGAACTAAAGCAGTTGATCGATCTCCTCATCTGTAATGTAGCCTTCATAGGACAATAACTTAATAAGCAAATTTACAGAATCAGCTTCAGCTAGGATGTTATGGGTTAAAATTCCCATCTCCAATGTTCAAAAACTAAAAGGCACATACAATTAGGGCTGTTGGGTTGGAAGATTGACTAACTATTTTAAATCGGGGCAATAATCTTCAGAATCTTGAAGTTGGTCAATAAACAGAAGGAAGAAATGGAGGACAAGTTCAAATTTGGGAAACGTGGCATGAATAGTTTAGAGTTGTCGTCTACCTGAGTTCTAATTTAGGAAGTAATTTCGTTTTTAATGTCTTTAGACAAGACAGATCTGTGAATATTGAATTATGCATATGGGTATTGGCTGTCGAGGAACATTTCTGTTTTTTCTTACAGGTGTTGGAGGATGAGATTGAACGCCCAGACTGTTTTGTGGACGACACAAAAGCCCTGCTCGTGTGTGAGGGGGAGGAAGAGGTGCGGACATCTATTTTCGGCTACCCCACGTCACCTCTTTACAGGTGTCTGGCGGCCATGCTACAAACATGGATGGAAACAAAGTATGCAATGTACTCCTCGTGATTTGCATCCCAGTGCACAAAAGGTCATGCGGCCAGTGTCGGCCCGTTGACTTTTTGTGCAGTAATGTCATGTACATTTGTGTGCTGGTACGTAATTACGTAATTTGGGACCTTGCAGCTTTCAGCCATAAGGTCCAAAATCATAAATCAGCACGCATGTATTCAGATGCCATTGCTGCTGTAGTCTTGAAAACTATACTTTTTATGAACCATGATCAAACACAATATTATATGTGAATCTAAGTATTTTGTCCAACCAACTCACTTGGTGAAATGTTACTTTTCATGTTTCTTTACACAGTTATATCCTGAACCGCTCGGAGATTACTCTGAACTGAGGTAGTCGCTACAGCTCCAAAAACACATGGCCCCACGAGCTCCTTAGCATCCGCGTTATCGCGGAATTGTTTATATTACAGCGGACGGCAGACGCAGCCCGCGTCCCCGTTAGTCCCTTCCTTTTTCATCTTTTGTCTCCTTGACTGCATGCGCAAAATAAGGTGAACTTGTGTGAAATCATTGAAAATTCGCATCAACTTCATTTTAAAAAAATGAACTTTAGAATTTTTTAGTGCGTGTACGGGTTACCGCATTTTTTGGGAAACAATAGGCGCACAGGCCTCTTTTCGTGTTTGTCCTTGCTAAACTACAACATTCTCACAGAGAGAAAGAGAGATGAAATGAAACTTTATTAAGAGAGAGAGAGAAAACAACAGCCTAGTGATAATAATGTGTAAAAATGGTTATAACTAAATAGTGTATACACGGCCAAGTGAAGACACAGTTGTACTATCCGTGAACTGAAAAACTCGAAAAGCTTTTGGTCAGGGAGTCGCAGGAGCAAAAAAGGAGGGGAGGAAATACGGTCGCGGCTAGTTTGATATGTGCCAGATATCTCTCACGACAGCTTGATGATAACTGACTCGCACTCATACTTGCCGGAATTCAGGGACCTTTTTTCGACTGTACACATGCCATGTGATTCTGTATGTGCTTCATGATTCTGGATGTTGCATAAATCAGTGGCCCTATCATGTACTGTCTTACACAGTCAGAGATACTGAACTCTCAGTGTGCACTGCATATAATATGAAGGTGGTTGCTTAACCCATATCATACTGAGGCTAAAAGCTTCAAATTTGTACACTGCCATATGCAAGCTACATTATTGTACTTACAGATAAGGATATAGACCAAAAGCTTTAGTTCAAGGGTAGTGCCAGAATAGCTTGGTGCCTAGAGGCGCCAAGCTATTCTGGCACTACCCTTGAACTATTTTAGTCAAACTTTTTTCACACACTGGTGCATTCCGAATGATAAGGGTTAATTTCAGTGTTATGTTTTTAGGGATGGCAGCTGCATAAATGTAAAAAAATCAACATAAACCATCATATGAGAAACAGTTGTGCACAGAGCACCATAATGGATAATATAACTTTTTTCTGTGTGCAGATATTGTCCGGTGCTCAATCTCCCAAAGTATGATATGCTGGATGAAAAGACATACACTGAATTTAGGTACATACTGAATTGTTCTTCTGCAATTTCTGTTTGCTATTTGTGCTAGTCTGTAACTTTGGACCTTAGGTTGCTCGATTACTGCAATTCTGTACTGGCAGGTTTACCGGCAGACCAGATTTCACGCTTGCAGATGATTCAGAACAATGCAGCATGTCTCATCTTGAAGAAACGAAAGAGAGACCATGTTACGCCTCTGCTGAAGCAGCTGCACTGGCTGCCCCGTGAAATTCCGCTGCCAGTACAAAATTGCAATTTTCGCCTATCTGCATTTTGATGGCTCTTTCCCGCCGTACCTTTCTGCCAAGCTGTTTGTTTATCAGCCATCACATACCGTCCGTTCCTCCAGTGAAAAACTTTTTAAAATCCCAAAGCTTAACATGAAAACTGTCGGGGAGCGTTCTTTCACCTTTTTAGCCCCGAGTGTTTGGAACTCGCTGCCAATTGAAATGCGGAATCTGCCCACATTGTCACAGTTCAATGCTCACTTAAAGACTTTTCTGTTCTGTCGGGCATTAACAGTTAGCTCACCTTTAGCTAACTGTTGACTGCCTTTTATTCTGATTCTGGGGGAAGTGGATGTAAGGTCCTGGGAAGGGATGGGGTGGGTTAAAGTAGTGTATAATTGTGCGTGTGTCTGAGAGAGAGTGTGCTGTTGAGCATGCGCAGTGAGTCCAGTGTTTTCCTGGAGAACAGCGCTATACAAGAACTATTTATTATTATTATTATTAGGTTGTAAGCACCAAAATCACAGACCAGCAAATAATTTTTTTGTTTGCATGACCTTTTTATGTGGAAAGAGCTTGCAAACATGAATGAAAACGAACTGTCAGATCATTAAAACTGCCATCACTTTCAAGCCTATAGGACTGGCATCTGCATTGGCTATGTACTAGGGACCAGTTGCATGAGCGAGCTTAGTCCTGCACCAGCCACTAAGCATGATGCGCTGCTATAGCGGCATGAGTGAGCTTAGTCCTGCACCAGCCAGTAAGCATGGTGCGCCGCTATAGCGGTACACCTTGCTTAGTGGCTGGTGCAGGACTAAGCTTGCTCATGCAACTGGTCCCTGTATTATAAAACAGATTGACCATACTTATTCAAGGGTAACTAATCAGCTTGGCACAATCCCTAGAACTGTTATGCTCATTATACTTCTATCAGGTTGCCTGATTAATTTTTCATCTTCCCCATGAGTAAAAGGTCCTCATGATGCCGTCAGCCACTGTTGGCCCACACACAGCAACAGTGGCTGATGTCAGCCCAAGGACCTTTTGCTTATTGGCTTTAAAGGATAACTCTGCTTGTTTTGTATCCTGACAGATCGGCGGTTATTGCTTCAGTGACTCCGCTGCTGATGGGACTCCAGTCTCTGTGGCAGTACTGGTCACGTGAGGAGATCAAATTCCGCCTTCGCGAAGTACTTGTGGTACGTTTATGTGTTTGTGGTTTGTTGTGTTCGGTTCCAGTGCCTAGTCACTTTAGACTTAACTTTGAAATTCTTCTGTGATGCTTGCAGATTTTTCAGTGCAATCTCTTCTGTTGTTGTTATTAATTAGTGTACAATCTAATGATGTATTTTATTTTTTGTACATGGGGAGCTGGGTGGCTCAGGTGGTAGAGTGTTCGACTCTAGTCCGAAAGATCACCAGTTCAAACTCAACTGGGGTAAAAATTTGTTCAGACCCCATATTCAGTGCCCCATCTTTGAAATCACCCTTCTTGATGGACAAAAAACATTAAGCCATAAACGTTTAAGCTTTTTTTTTGGCTCAGTATTTGTTTAACTTCATATTGTCAGGGATACTACATAAATCCCTGGTGTATAGTTCATTGACCCTTTGTACAAGTGCAATTTTTTTTTTTTTTTTATGTGTTTAGTTGCTGGGAAAAAGAGGCATCATGGATCTTCTAGGTTTGCGGAAAACAGTGGGTAGTCGAGAAGTGTTTCCACCATCCCGTGAGCGCCTCATGGCATCATTCAAAGAAAAACACACGTCAGTAAATTTTGTAATTTCTTTGGTTAACACCTTATCCGTCTGCTAGGAACCTGTACAAGTTCATAGTGATGTCTCAACTGTAATCACACATGCATGTAGTTCCTGCTGGGTTAGACTGCCTGACTGGCACATCTACAGGCTCCAAGCTCATCAGCTTGATTTGTCACAGTTATCCCAACTCTTCAGCAGGTATTTAATCCCAAGGCTGAATTTCTCAAATTTGAGATGTATCACCTAACAACTATGTACAATTCCAGGAGATGAATTGACCGTGACATTTCAAGGGTAGTGCCAAATTAGCTTGGCTCCATCAGGCGCCAAACTAATCTGGCACTCACCTTAAATTATCATAGTCAATCAATCTCCTGCTGTGGTGTGTCAGGGCTAAGTGGGATAAGACACCACAGTGGGAACTTGAGCGGCCATCATATTTCAGTACCCTAGCTTTATTTGTCATGTCTGATTCCATCTCCCACACCTGACACCTCCTTGTCCCCTCCACCAAAGTTGTCAAAGTCAGTAATGAGTTAAGGAGATATACCATAGATGTGTGATCAAACTATCCTTTTCCTCACAGCCCTAAGTCTGAGCTGTGGGTGGGAGCGAGAGCATTGTCCAAACATTACCACCGTGATGAGTCCACCTCTTGGTGGGGAAACTGCACTGGAAGTGAGTACATGTGTATGCGTGATTGTACTGTACTAATTACCTTTCCTCATTTGTCATCCATCCCAGTTCCTGCTGACTAACCAGGGGGAATTGTCAAGATGCACGTCATGAAAAAAATAGGTCAGCTGTGCTGGTACAAAGGTAGAGTCAATCTATTTAGTGCTATGGTTATTTTTAGCTCATTCAGCCTGACGCACGTATTTCCCAAATTTTGGAGGAGTCTAATTCAAGGGTAGTGCCAGATTCGCTTGGCGCCTGTTGGCGCCAAGCGAATCTGGCACTACCCTTGAATTATCATGGTCGGCCCACCTCCTGCAACAGGTGCATAGTCATTAGATGATGCCTCCAAAATTTGGGAAATAAGTGTGTCTGGCTGAATGAGTTAAGCAATGGGTGTTGGTGAATTCGAGCATCGACTTGCTTTTGACACATAGTTCTGGCTCCTCAGAGAACATCAGGACCAGAACGTATGTGTCAAAAGTAAGGCTCGGCTTGTAATTCACCCCCACCCATTGCTTTACTCATACTTACAGTCTACAGCTATACAGTGACAGATCAGTTTGGCGCTATTTCAGATTTGTCAATTGCAATCCTCTTATTTCATTCCCCAGAGGAACAGGAGAAAAATGAACATGCACTTGGCAGGGTGACAGACATTCTGGATAACGCTCATTGGATAAACATCCACTGGTTACCGGTAAGTTAGCGTTTGTGAAGCTGCACACACGCAGCCGGTGTAATTTTCTTTTTAAATGAATATTCTGAAAATCCTCAAACTCACCTGGCCATCATGCATGATGATAAGTAGAATATGGAGTTTTAAAATGCTAATAACAATGTTTAACTATTTTTCTTCAACCTACACTGGGGTTGCCTATGCAGGGTAACATTTGCCAACAATAATGTTTATAGGTTTTTAATATAAATTATTCATGTCAGGCATAAGTGTGTGCTGATCTGTGATTTTGGACCTTATGGCCTGAAGCTGTAAGGCCCAAAATCATGGGCCAGCACACAGATTTGAACATGATCTTTATTCAGTCAAACCTGCATATATCGGCCACCTAAGGAACAGGACAGACGTGGCCATGCATGTACTGTAGACAGGCGATGTTTCATGCACATTCTCCATATTGTAAAAATGAAGGCATGTACCGATATAAAGATAGCCATACAGCTGCTAGATAGGCCACGACTATATGAAGTTGCCTACATTTTTTTATGAAAAAGGAAACAACCAATCAGGCAAATCTTATGTTTTCCAGAAGTAATGCAAGCCCCCCCCCCCCACCCCCCCTCTTGCTCTCTCAAAAAGGTTTCTGTTTATGTTCTCACCTTTAACCCTTATCATCCTGACACACCCATTGCTTGAAATGAATTTGACTGATAGTTCAAGGGTGGTGCCAGAATAGCTTGGCACCTAAGGTGCCAAGCTATTCTGGCCCCACCCTTGAACTAAAACAGTTGATCTATCTCCTAATCTGTCATGTAGCCTTCAAAGGACAATCAAAGACATTTGCTAAAAACGTGCGCTCCAATGTCAAACGACCTATAGGTCCTTTTCATTTTTTAAGGAGCTCGCGGCTGTGAGAGCCAAGGGCAAATAACTTGACACACATTATGTTCCTGGCATTGCGTGCTAGCTTGACACAAGTCATGCCCCTTGAGTAGGCTGCTGAATACATTCTCAGTTATTTTGGGGTTGTATTTGTTGTTTTTTCACCCTTAGTGAAATAAGTTTGGGATCAGCGTAATAAAAAACAGAATTGATCATGCAACCAAAAACAATACTTTTTTCTTCTGCTTCTTTTTTTTTTTTTTTTTTTTTTTTTTTGCGGGAGGGGGGGGGGGGGGGGGGGGGGGGGGGGTATCACTAAGGAAATGACAGCACCTCTAAAGAGGGTATTTTTTTAAGGATTAAGTGGGTTTTTTTTTTTAACATATTTAGGACATTTTAGATTTATTTTTATTTTTTTTATAAGAAAATGGGATTTACCTTTTTTTTCACAGCAAGACAAATACATCCTTGAGTGCAGACAAGGAGATGGTGAGTATATTTTTTTCCCCAGGAATGATACACTAATTTTATAAGAAGGCTGGCTGTATCTGCTTCTAAGACAGAACAAAAAGACAAAAATAGCCTAGTGCACTTAAGATCCTAAGGCTGACATCGGTCGCTGTGTCTGCCCTAATACCTTGTGCTTATAACTAGACTTTTGACAGTTTTAGCATTGTTACACAACCCAACTCATGAGGATTTACTCCACCTTTCACTCACTTCCACCATCATCCCTTCCACCCATTCTTGAAGCGAGGACAAAAGAGATCAAAGAAAATAAACTCTGGTAGAAAAAAGTGAGGCACTGTCCACAAAGTAATTGACATGAACATGATAATCCCCGTTGTCTTTTCCTGCAGTTTGAGATGGTAAGAACATGATACAGACAAGAGCAAACAGCTGTGTTTCTGTCTGTTGGTTCCTTTTTGTTCTGTCCCATCTATTCACCCAATGCACAAGAAGCCATCGGGTCGACGTCGGATGCCGTTTGCCCACGCACAGACGTGCGCGGGCCAATGGTGGCCGACATTGGCCCAATGTCCTTTTGCACATTGGGTCAATTTGCATCTGCAGGAGTCATGAATTCTCATAAGTCCTGCATCTGCAGGGGCTCATGAGAATTTATATCTCTTGCTGGGTAACGATCATGCGCATTTACCTCTGCTTCTCCTTAGATGGAGCAGCAGGTGACTGTGTCCAACTGAATCAAGAAGTGCCTTTACCCATTTATCTGCAGAAAGCATAGATTCTAATAAGCGCGTTAAGGGCTCATGAGAATCTATGCTTTCTGCAGATAAATGGTTAAAAGCTCTTCTTGATTTAGTTGGACATGGTCACATGCTATCACCTAAAGGAATAGATTCTCATGAGTCCTTGCGGTCGCAAGGACTCATGAAAATCTATTCCTTTTAGTGGTAGAAATCTCACTGGGGAGTCCAAAGCTGGGATTTTTATGATGGCTTTCTGTGATGGCTGTGACAGGTCACCGTGCCTGACACTTGGCCACTTATGGTTCCTGATATTGCCTTTGGCCTTTCGCAAACCCATGCAACCCCCCATAACTAAATTACATGTGTGTTTTGCCACTTCGCTTTGAAGTGCAAGGGTTACTGATTGTGTTTGCTTGCCTCTGGCTGTGACAGGTTATGGTGCCCGATGGCTGGCGGACGGATCCAGTTTCCGAGGTTTCCTAGAGCCGCAGATGGAGGGCGGGCATGATGCAGGATGGCGGCATTAATGGCATGTTGATCTTGATTTTTGTTGTCGTGTCTGTCTGGATGTTTGAATCAAATTGCCTGTAGAAGTTATCCATTTGCGTGTCAGAAACAAATCGTCTAATGAGACGTTTAAAATCAAAGTTACTTTTTTTTTTAGTGGGGATTAACACATTCACGTATCCGGATGCGTCACGTCATGAATGAGTTAACTCTTTCTACCCCAGACACACCACCGGAAGATAAGGATCGACCATGATAGTTCAAGGGTGATATCAGAATAGCTTGGCGCCTATGGGCGCCAAGCTATTCTGACATCACCCTTGAACTATCATGGTCGATCTGTGTCCTGCACTGCAATGCAGTCTTCAGAGGACAACGGCAACATTTAAGGATTTCGGTGTTGGGGTAGAATGAGTTAAAATAATGTCATTGTGACTGTAGCCTCACACCTCCCCTGTGCTATGGGGAGAGCTCTTTTACCCCTTCCCTTCCACTGGACATATATTTTGTTTCTGAAATCTTTGTCTACATTCAGCGACTGCAGGCCACACTTGTCCAAGGAACATGGATACAAATTGGTCTCAAGCAAGGGGTATTGATACTCTTGAACCCCCACAGTCGCTCTCTTGTAGTTGGATCACTTGTAGTTGGATCATGTTTGCTTTTTCTCAGCAGTGAAGGTGTTAAAAATCACATAAAATTGTCAGTGTCCCTCCAGTCGATTGCTTTAGCCTATGAAGCCCTGACTGGTGCTATGGCAGGCTGTGGATCAACTATGATAGTTCAAGGGTGGTGTCAGAATAGCTTGGCCTGTAGGGGCCAAGTTATTCTGACATCACACTTGAACTATGATGGTCGATCTGTCTCCAGAACTGTGATGTTGACCTCAAAGGACATCTAAAAAATTGATAATTTATTCCTCAGGATGAAATCAATTAAGAGCAGAGAAAGCACTTGCACAATTCCTATTCTATAACTGACTTCCATTAAAACACGAAAAGTGTATGTAAGTGTACCCGCAAACAAAGAGCCACCCTGACAGCAAAACAAGAAAATTTTATTTGTTGCTTACTTTAGATGTTCAGCTTACTGTCTGTATAGCTACCTTCACACAAAAATTGGATAGAGATAAAGAACACACCCATATCCATTTGATCAGGTAAATATGGCCACTAACCTAAAGATAAAGACATTTTTGATTTTTATGTTTGTAGGTCATGTTGATTATTTAGGTGCCTTTGACAAACGAAAAGTATGTAAAGACCAAACAGGCCGGATTTTCATTCATATGGACCCTAGTGACACTGCACATTGGTTGGCTTTCAGCTGTGTCCTCTACAGATGTTCCCCTTTTCACTTTCAATATCCTGTGATGGTAGTGTCACTGATGACGTCATAAGTCATTGATGTCCGATTTTTAAGACTAAACATTCTATTTGCACATGACATAACACACTCTTCATAACATTTTCTAATAAATGACGTCAAAATAACCCGGATTAAAGCATATTTATGAAGAAAAACACTATGGTGAAAAATTCGCGTTTTTAATGGAAGTCAGTATATATAAGACACTGCATAGTGCTTGACTAAACTTTATTTTAATCCTTTCCTTTAGCCACCAGTAGCTGGCCCAGGCGACAGAATCACCTCAACAATAGCGCTGTTGACAGCCAGAGTTTACAATTTTTAACTGTTTATATAAAATTTATGTATGTATGAAAGTCTTTTTTGTTTAGGATACTTTATGCTTCATTGTATGCACTTGTTTATGTGTGTGTGTGTGCACACGTTTGTGTGTGTGTGCGTGTGTTTAAAGTGACCTGTTCCAGGCAAGGAACGGTTAACAGTACGCAATAAATGTTGTACAGTAATGCAGCACAAAAGGGCTGACTTAACTCTTGTTTAACCCTTTTCATCCCGACATTGCTTGAAATGAATTTCACTATGACAGTTCAAGGGTGGTGAATAGATTGGCGCCTGAGGCGCCAAGCTATTCTGGCACCATCCTTGAACTAGAATGGTTGATCTATCACCTAATCTGTAATTTATCTTTCCTGAGACAATAAGCAATTTTTTTGTAAAGTCAGCCTCAGGATGTAACGGGTTAACTCTTTCGAGATGTGCCGCATTCGGATTCGCATTGTAAAAGCGCAAATCCGGATATGGCACGTCTCGAAAGAGTTAATCATGTAGTTTGAATGTCCTAAAAGGAAAGGCTGTTCAGCTCTTATTTTCCTTTGTACTTATGAGGGTTTTCCTGGCACACACCAGAAGCAATAGAAAACCTCTTTTACATGTTCCTACTCACAGGGACACCTGGATTGTGTAAAGAAGGGTAGAAAAGGCTTTGTTGAGCCAAGACAACATTGAGAACCCAATGAATCATCACATTTTACCTATCAAAGTCAGCCCTGGAGCAGATCGATGTAAATGACCTGTTCCACTGCAATGCGTGTGCACTTGAAGGAGCAAATAAATATGCGGCATAGTGTGTCTGTGGTGTGACATTTTTCAAAATGTATATCATTCGATGAACACTCTCATTAGGATGCAGCACCAAGTTTATTATGTTTACAATATTTTTTTTTTTTCTATTTGCAAGTTGTATCAAAAGTGTAAAAATGTATTAAAGCTGCTTCTGTGATTGCTGTTAGGATCATTATTTCTACATTTATTTTTTAATGTAGTGTTTAGTCGTTTCAGTCACATTTTGTATATGCTTCTCATTTATCAATGACCAACAGCAGTAATAAAATAAATGTTTTGTGTGGAAAACTTGGTTTTGTGTGTGTTGTGGGAATTTTGGTTGTCGTATATGACACTTTCCTTTTATCACCAATGTATAAAATGTATACATGTGCATCATTTGCTTAGTCTTCAGTTGTTACTAATGCCAGGGATTCTATATAGTATCCCTGCTAATGCTCCATCCGTCTTCCACAAGGAAATGTTCTACAACGTTTTCCAGCTTGCAATCCATTCTCTCAACGGACGATTTCAGAAGTAGGCCCAAAAAACTGCGCGTATTTTGACGCTAACAGTGGATTAAAAGCCCGACAAACATGCGATATCGCATGTTTGTACGGGCTTTTAATTCACGGTTTGCGTCAAAATACGTGCAGTGTTTTCCTACTTCTAATTTGGAACGTCCGTTCTGCTAGTCATTGCAGAGGCAAGCGACTAGTCATCCAATACCAGGAACAGAAAACACAACTTCACACAACACCATATATATTCACGTAACACTTTTATTACGATCTGTCCATTTGAGTACAAGAAAAGAAAAACAATCAACGACGTATTCGATATTGGCGATGGAGGTGAAAGTGTACTTATTGAGTTCAAGAAAACGGTGCAAATATCACGAGCATTATGAAAACGTGTATTCCTTTCACTTCCAGAACCAAGTCCTCGCATTTTAAACATCTTTGCTGAACTAACCGATACTGCTCGACTGTGAGACCCCAGGACTAGTGCAAACTCAGCTCGGCGCCTCAAAACATGCTAATCAGACAGCCCTCGAGCTATCATGGTTGATCCACCTCCCGCAGTAGGCCTGGAAGTAAAACAAATACATAAATGTCAGCAAACGTGCAAAAATGTAAGAAACGTTTAAACGGGGAGATACGTCATTGTGAATATGTTTACTTGTGAATATGTTTACTTGACATCATGGAAAAGAGGGGGGGGGGGGAGGGGTCCAATAATTTATGCCCTGTATGTGACATCCCTTACTGCTTGCGGGTTTACTCCCCCACTGACTCGGGGAGTACGCCACAAGTACACCTATTTAAATGAGATGCTTCAGCATCTAGTCATTTAAATAGAAGTGTACTTGTGGCGTACTCCCCACATGGCTATACCTGGGTAGTGCTCCAGCAAACGGGATGGGACGGGTCGATTTAAAAGCTTCGTGCGGCGCAGGGTTGAAAAAAAGGGGAAAAAAGACGACGGACATAGTTTGGGACTGAACTGCCGCAAGATGTCAAAAAAAAAAAAAAAAAAGGTCACAGAACAGAATGCTGAACACTTATGCATAATTATGACAAACTGCAGTGGGAGACGAGACGGACCGTGACGAGTCAATAGTAGAACGAGATTAGCTTGGCGCCTCTGAGAAGCCTGGAGGCTAATCTGACTGATCTATCAAGATCGATCCATCCTTCTCCAGCCACCCGGATGCATGGCCAGTGATCAAAAGGTCGTCGGGCCGGCGTCGGCCGATGGCCTTATGCGTGTTAGGTATATTCGTCAGTATATGGCTAGACGCCTCTGAGGTTTGAAGAAGATACAATCTACTCTGCTGCAATAGGCATAGAGTGGCCGAATCGGTCACACCCCCAATAGTTTAAGGGTAGTGCCTGATCAGCTTTGCTCTGGAATACTAGGAGGGCGAAAGACGGTAAATCTTTTTGTGGGAAAGTGAGATTTTTTTTCCACTGCATTCCAATACCAATCTCGCTTCTCACAAACACACGTGCCGTGTTTTGCTTTCCAGGCGCCCGGTTAATCTCGCGTTAACTATAGACCTACGGTCTCCAGGCTAGCCTGGCACTCAGCCTTTATTGAAACAAGCATGGTCGATCTGTCTTCGACTGGCAAACAGTTGTTGAAGTATGCTGACGTGACTAGAAGGGGTTGGGCGCTCCCAATTCATGAAAAAAGCTTAATGGGCATCAATTGTCGCCGCGTAACAATTCTTACGCATACATTTTAAGCAGTTCGCAAATTCAGACTCCTTGCCGATAGGTTTGGGTGAAATGTTCCACAAACATCTTGCCAATAGTATAATATGGATTGGGACGCCTAAAAAAGACAGCAATAGGTTATAAATACAGGTGACTGTACAGAGAAACTCATGGAGTTCGAAAAATGACATTCAATTATGTACAGACAGACACACATGCAGCAATATCACGAAGCAGTATGAAAAAAGAAAGTGCACATTTTTCTCCTTTTTTTTCTCTCTCTCTCTCTCTCTCTCTCTCTCTCTCCTTTTTTTTTTTTATTACGAAAGGAAGAATTTCACTTCTGTCATTGCGTTTTCTGTCTTTTCTTTGGCAGTATTTCCTGTATAGGCTCCTAAGGTCGTTTGTCTTCTGTCTGTGTTAATTCTGACTTCCTTAGCAAACATTTTCGACAGAAGCGGAGGATGTACGACACACAAATGATCTGGTCTTGATTTTACCGTTTACTTCCAAAACCTACGGTTAATTCAGTTTAAATTCATTGTTTGTCATCTCCCGCCAGTGCGGCGTGTCAACTCTCGGGAGAGAACGGAAACAGGAAATGCCCTGAAAGAGCATTTCCTGTTTCCGTTCGCTCCTGAGGAGTAAAATTACAGTTTATTGGAACTGTCCTCCCAGGCAGATTTCTCTGGTCAGTTGAGGCGGTCATCGTAGCGTTGCTACATCTACACTGTCCTATTACATTTGTACCGCCGGAATCTTTTTCAGTGCCAGTTATGCTCGCACCACGACACTGATCCTAAAAGTCAACCAGCATCTTATGTTTATTATTTCCACAGTGCATGTGACCGCTGCCTTTTTGTGTTCGTGTTGAAAAGACAAACTGACGGCAACCCAGTAAGCAAAGGTCCTCGGCCACAACGGCCGTCGTGGGCCCGAAGGCGTTTTGCTACTTTGGAAAGACGGTATATGAATATACTCAATATATAAGGTCTTTGCTGACGGAGAACATTTATAGTTTTATACTGCAACGACAAAGTCTCAAAATGTCTTTCACTCGTTCAGATCTGCACCACAGATCGGCAGGCGGACCAAACATGATCATTCAAGGGTAGGTCCTAATTACATAATTACATGGCGTGGTGCTTGGGAAGTTAATTTGGCACTACCCTTGAGCTTTCATAGTGTATCCATTTCCGGTGCGCTGTCTTAACCCATTCAGCCCTGACGCACTACAGCAGGCGATGGGTCGACCATGATAATTCAAGGGCAGTGCCAGATTAGCTTGGCGCCTGTCGGCGCCAAGCTAATCTGGCACTGCCCTTGAATTATCATGGTCGATCCATCTCCTGCAACTGGTGCATAGTCATTAGATGACGCCTCCAACATTTGGGAAATACGGCCGTCGGGCTGAATGAGTTAAGAGAACGCATCTAAGAATTATGAAACTCGGTCGTAGAATCAAAGTGCGAATTAACAGAGCAGATGCGAAACGTTATGTGATGCAACCAGGCATCAAACAAAAGGAAGACAAATTTAAGTCAATGTACCGTACGAGTGCAAAAACACCGCAAAACATCCATCACAAACAAACGGCTGACAATCAGACCAACATTGACGTCAGCATGCACATTTTGAAGATTCGGGGGAGGACAAATCCGTTGTGATGCATACATATAAATATGAAATCATAAATACTCGGCTGTGACCGTTATTCACATCACGCCTTTTAAATAACAGCACGCCAGTTTACCGGTGACCTAAGCTGATTTCGCCATCGATGGTGTTTTTTTGTTGTTGTTTTGTTTTGTTTTTGTTTTGTTGGGGTTTT
>BTPG01000008.1:165026707-165059207 GCA_036245525.1 Semisulcospira habei
TTTATCACGACAAACGAGTAGCGAACCCAATGAGGCTGAATGCAACCAGGGAAGAACCAGTCTTGCTTGCTGGCACCCCGTTGGAGGAGGTGGAGCCCTTCACCTATCTCGGGAGCATCATTGACAACAAACAAAAAAAAAAGGCGGCACTGATGCAGATGTCAGAGCACGAATCGGTAAAGCCAGAGCAGCCTTTCTCCAGTTGAAAAAAAGTGTGGAGTTCCAGAGAGCTGTCACAGCACACCTAAGCCCGGATTTTCAACTCCAACGTGAAAGCAGTTCTCCTCATATGGAGCAGAGACTTGGAGATTGACAAAAACCACAGTCAACAGAGTACAGATCTTCATAAACAGTTGCCTTAGAAGAATTTTGAAAATCCACTGGCCAGAGAAGATCAGCAACGTCAGACTCTGGGAGAGAACAGAGCAGATAACAGCAGAGAATGAAATTGGGCGAAGAAGATGGGGATGGATTGGTCACAGTCTGAGAAAGCCAGCTTCCAGTATCACTAGGCAGGCATTGTCATGGAACCCCAGGGAAAGAGGAAAAGAGGCAGGCCGAGAAACACCTGGCGTCGAGACCTCCAAGCAGACAAGAAGAGACTGGGAACCACCTGGAGTAAAATCGAAGGAGAAGCACAGGACAGGAGTCGCTGGAGGTCTCTCGTCGACGGCCTATACCCTGGGAGGGGTGACAGGCGTAAGTAAGTAAGTAAGTAAGTAGCAAACCCATATCCGTGATACTGACTACACGTGCCAGTGGCCCTTCGGCAGCGGGAGTAATCACGTTTGATCTGAGAGCCCAGTAAGCAAAGGTCCTCGGGCCCACGGCGGACGCAGTGAGCCCGCGCACGGCTGTGCACGGGCCCAGTGCGGACGTAGTGGGGCCGAAGACGTTTTGCTACTGGTCGGGGAGGCGGCGTCCTTTTGGAAGGGTCTCGTGACCCCAGCAAGGACGAACGTCCATCAGGAGGCATGACAAATGTAGGGGCAAATCACTGCAGCAGTAAAGCGTAATAATAATACGGGGAAAGTGCAGAACAAATAAATACTTCAGAGCGGACATTGCAATCGACAGCTAGCATGATAGCGTCACGTGATTACAACAAACAACTTTAAAATGATAATCGCCATCAGTGTGAAATGGGAAATGAACAGTCCAAAATGTCAGTAGAGCCGGAAACCTGCCTGAAGTAGACGAAAGAAATACACAGCTTTGCTCAATCTCATATAGCGACTGAGTTTGGCCGAAGACGGTTGTCTCGTCACAGTAGTTTTCCGTGTGCTCAGCACAGGGAGGTAAAAACAGCACACGCTTAACTTCCGGTTGGCTCCCATATGCGTTTCTTCAGCGGCGTATATACTGACTATGGACTGCACAGTTGCGCAGGTGTGTGTGTGTGTGTGTGTGTGTGTGTGTGTGTGTGTGTGTGTGTGTGTGCAGTGTGTGTGTGTGCAGTGTGTGTGTGTGTGTGTGTGTGTGTGCAGTGTGTGTGTGTGTGTGTGTGTGTGTGTGTCAGTGTGTGTGTGTGTGTGTGTGTGTGTGTGTTCAGTGTGTGTGTGCAGTGTGTGTGTGTGTGTGTGTGTGCACGGGGGTGGGGAAGGGGGAGGAGGGACTGAAATATAACACTATGTGCTGTCTACTCAGCACAGATTTCCTTCTATTGACATTTTCAACACGTTTCGTACTCAATAAAGCCCCAAACTCTGGAACCCGCCAAAGTTGGTTCACAAACAAATTACCAGCTACATTCATGGTCCGTTTAAGTTTCTGTCTCCACGCGCACATATATATTGTACTTAAAAATAAAACAATTTAAAAGCAAAATTGAGGCATGTGTGCTGACCTGTAATTTTGGAAATAAAGGCCGTAGGCCGTAAGGTCCAAAATCACAGACCAGTACACATTTGACACTGAAAAGCAAAATGTATTTGCACTTTTAAAAAAATCAGCGTCACAACAAAGAGATACCGTGTCTGTTCCACTTTAAAGGAAGACAACAGCGCTTTCCAAACTGCCTGTCCAAAACACCAGCGTCTCTTCGAAGTATTCTTCACATGCGAGTATCAGCATCACAACAGTATAACAATCACTTGATCAAAAAGCTGAAGTCAGTTTAGAAACATAGGCAAGAAACAAAGACGAGAAAAAAAATCACGATCTACAGTTTAACCCCCTTTTGCATACAGCCATCGGTACTGTTCACAGTACCGGCGGCTGCTTGCACAGGTGGTTAAACAATTATTTTTCGCAAAGTCAAATCAGCACGATCAGCATTCCGTAGAATTCTCCTTAGAAAAAAATCTCACTCAAACGTCTTTGTCTGTTCAAAACAACAACAGTACATAGAAAAGTTATCACTTGAAACAAGAAATCACAACCAAACAACGGTTTCGCCATAGTGTTACAGGTAAGGGGCTACAAACAGCAACATGTAGTAATATGTAGTGTAAATGGCAAATACACACACAAAATCAACGTCTTACATGTATTATGTCACTGGAAGGAATGTTATATGCCAACAAAACATGAGCCCGTGGTTATAAGTATCAGAAGTGTACAATAACAAGAAATGGAATGAGGCAGTTTAAAAAGACCTCTCTCTCTCTCTCTCTCTCTCTCTCTCTCTCTCTCTCTCTCTCTCTCTCTCTCTCTCTCTCTCTCTCTCTCTCTCTATCTATCTCTCTCTCTCTCTCTCTCTCTCTCTCTCTCTCTCTCTCTCTCTCTCTCTCTCTCTCTCTCTCTCTCTCTCTCTCTCTCTCACGCACACACTCACCATCATACACACATCGCACACACACACACTCACCATCACACACACACACACATAGGCACACACACACACACACACACATACACACACACACACACACACACACACACACACACACATTCACGGCACACACACACACACACACACACACACACACACACACACACACACACACACACGTCGGCGACGACATTATGAGCAAACTGTGTCCAGACAGACGAAAAGGGACTTAAATTTAAAAGGGTTGAAGAAACGAAAAACAACTAAAGAATCACACCAAACGCCACTCTTGAAACCCATTTACGCAGGTGGTCATCGGGCCGACGTCAACCAATGGCCTGTTGCTTACTGGCATCGCACAGTCAGGTAAAGACAGTGAGACATGGAGACGAACGTTTGATTAATTAAGCGTCATGCAGTTGCAGCCAAACAATGACACAATTTGACACGGAATGTCCATGAACGTCACAAAAAGTGTGCTGATTCGTGATTCTGGACCTGGGGCCTAGAGCCATAATATAAAAATCACACGCCAGCACAAAGTTTTCTTGAACTTCGCAGTAATGACACGCGTAAATGTTTCCCTTTAACTCATTCAAGGTGTCTCGCAGCAAAAGCATCGGGAGTGCCGAATAGCGTTAACGCGTTGCAGCCGGCAACATTATACGACACATTCGCAGCTATTGATGCGGGTGCCTTGAATGAGTTAAAGGTACAGTTTTCCTGCGGCAAACCTGACAACAAGCCGCAAGGATGGGTGAAAATGGGTCTTTGGGACATTCTGTGCTGGTACGTGATTTTATACTTTATGGACGACAGCCGTATGGTCTAAAATCACAGACCAGCACACACTGTGCACGATTATTCTCAATGTTGTAACGAAAATGACGCCCAACACACATTGCAATGTATTCTCACTGTAAACAGTTCCCGTCGGCTGTCATTGCAAAAAATGGAGGTCGTCACAACGCATAAAGCTAGTATTGACTCAATCTGCTAAAGATACATGTTTTTCTCATTGTCAGAACTTTGATAGAACTTTTTCCACTATGACACTCTTTTAACTGCACAACTGTTCTTTGCATTCATTATTTCAAACTTCAGTTCTCATTGCACAAACCCGCAATGCACAATTGCCCGTAGTTTCATGAAACATGTCTTTATTCACAGACATGGAGGTGGCGGATGTCACGCAGTGGTACTTCATTATTGCAAGAATTTCTCTGAGTTCTTCACGGTGACTGACTGCATGTCATCTTTGATGTTCCGATAGCACTGAACCATCGACGTCGTGTTATTACACAGCCTGAGTCCAAAAAGAGCGGGGAAAAAAGGAACTACTCAGGCTCCAGTCAGCTACTCCTGGCATAGAAAACCATTTCGCCACTTCCAAGGAGATGATTGCGTCCCTTGGTCTCAGGCTTTTGATTTGAATGTAAGATCCCGGAACGCATTTTACTTCACAGTGTTAGTCTTTAAAGACGTCTGCCTTTTGTGGGCATAAAACAAAACAAAAAAAATCGTGTGTGTCCTGTTACGTGATATTAGACCTTATGGCTCAAAGCTGTAAGGTTCAAACTCATATATCACAACTCCCACATTTCACTGCGATGGTCAAACGGCATCGTTTTTTCAGCTGATCTAATTCGTCTAAACTAAGTTCGCTTCGATGCTATGGAAAGTGAAAATCTCATCTAAATCTAATTCCCGTACTAGGAACACAAAACGAAAGGTGGCACTAGAACCTTTAAAGTTGCATTAACGAGACCTCCTTTTGTGTGTGTGTGCAGCCAACGTTTACGGTTTAATGCACCGGTGGCTGCACGCACAACGGGGTTAACTCAATCAAGGCGCCCGCATCAATAGCTGCGGAAGCAGCTATTGATGCGGGGCGCCTTGAATGAGTTGATGTCTTTTCTACTTCTGAGAACACACACTGTTTTCGTTTCGACAATAAAGGCACCGCTTGAATTGTTGCTAAAATGTCTCGTCTCAGAATGCCGTCAATATCATTACGACATTCATTTACTGTACTTTTTCCTGTTAGTGTCGAATCGAGCCCCGTTTCTGACCATGCCGAATCGCTCCAGCTTATGTCCAGCTTTGTAAATGTCTTTTGATTATGGAGGGGCGAAGCTTTTATTCCAGTGTACAATACAAATCACTTTGGACTATCTCACATTTCACTGAACGAGAGTGTTTGTACTTTAATTAACGCGGCAGAAACGATTTGTTCATGCAGACGTGTCCGCCAATGCTGCAAACCGGTTCAGTTTAGAGACCCGACATGACCCCTAGGCTACGGTCCAGATTTGTTTTCCTGATGGTGCACATAGTCATACTGTTATCGAACAGTATCAAACTCGTCGTCGTCTGCTCTACCATTAGTGGCAAACATTGTAGTACAGCAGATTAACCCTTTTGGTGTCGGTAGCGGTTTTAGTCGCGATGATTCCTGCCGGAATCATCGCGACTAAAACCGCTACCGACACCCAAAGGGTTCAAATACATATCGAGAAAAAACAGATGTCTCGGCAGTAGCCTGTCGACATGACCAGAAGAATCTGAAGAAAGAATAATAGTCAGCGTGGCTCTTGCACATGGAAAGATAGAACAAATGAGACGATCCAAATGCCAGTTCGGCTGAGGCTAATTTCGTGCCTGGCCATTCTTCTCCTGAAAGGAAAGCGTTGTATCCTTAATTTACGAAACGTAGATGTAGCTGTCAGAAAGTTTTGAATCCGTCCATGTTCAAAACAAATACAACACTATATTTTCATCACATCTAGTCGTAAAAGACGCAGTGATAGTTCAAAGTTGTTCAAAATTATATTGGTGCTCAGGATGGCGTGGTTTATTTAGTGGCACTGGCCTTGAACAAACATGACTGGCGGATCCATCTGCCCGTGCACAGACGGTACAAGTCTTTGTAGTAGAGGCCTTCCAATAGAAGTTGCGAAGGTCATTGTTAGGTGTGATTAAGTTAACCCTTTTGCAGTCGGTAGAGATTCTTGTCGAGGTGATTCCAGCAACAAAAAGCGCTACCCCGCCAAAAGGCCGGCTCACATGACTGTACATCATGTTTCAAGCCAAAATCATTTTTCAAATCATCCACTTCTCGCGTGTCTCAAAGAAAATGGAAATTTCAAGAACAGTTTTCCCCAGAGTGCGAGAAAAAGGAGTGATTCCATCACGAATGAAATGCGACACTTTGGGTTCTTGGAATTTAAGGGGGGAAAAAAACGGAAATGGCAAGAGTTGTGTCCCTTCGTGTCAGAACCACCTCCAAGGGTCGCTAGCTGCCAGGGGCGGACAATTCTGCCACACGAAATCAAAAGGCCACGAAACACTTTGAGCGAGAATGAATGACAGAGGACGTGCTGGGCACAGATGGTGGGGGAGAAGGAGAGAGAAAGGACGGGCAGAGAAAATAAATGGGGCTTACCTTTACCAACAAACGAGGCAGAGAGCCTCGGCGGCTGAGGGATTTATGTCACTGCACTGACCGGCGTCTGCGTCGTATAGAGACGAAGTAGAATCTAAAGCGATGCGTTGCTAAAGTTAGCCATCTGGATATTCCCAATTAGTAAAATTCCTCGGGCCCACGACGGCTGCAGTGGGCCCGCGCACGAATGTGCGCGGGCACCAACTTTGCGGCCGTCGTGGGCCCGAAAACGTTTTGCTGCTGAGTTTGAGCCCACAGCAAGGCGACTCACAGCAACTTGGCCCGCGCACAAAATCTTTTGGTATGGCCTTCAAACCATGGAGCTATCTGTATAGGTATTTAGTATCTACTCGTTAACATGTTTGCCTTGTGAAAGGAAAAAGACAGTAAGTCATTTTTGTGAAAAGCAAGATTCTCATTGTAATATGAAGTGAAGTTCTTGCTGTTCACAGAAGTAGAAACACTTGCTGTGTTTTGCCTTTACAAGGCATCCGTGGATATAAAGACTGAGCAAGACTTTCGAAAATAGTGAATAGGAGGCATTAGGGTATGCAGAGAGAAAGAAAGTAAGTGGCAAGATAGGAGGGTAGACTTCGAAAGGAAAGACTGAGGGTGGGTGTGGGACTAAGCACTCAAGTAGTATGGTGGTAGAGAGAGTCCGTAGAGATGTTTCGAAGAGTTTGGAATGGAGAGTGAAAGACGAAGACTGACGGCTGGGAGACTGTGGACTTCAGACAGGCGATGGGTCCCTGGAGGGTCCCTCCCCGTTGACGAGGTGCTCACACTCCTGAGAATCGTCCCCTCCCGCCACATCCGGGGCCCTGTCCACACGAATGGCGACTGGTGGTGTGGAATGCCTGAGACATAAAGAAAGACTTCGTTGAAAGTTAAACTGAATCCAGCCTAGTTCTTTTTGTTGTTTTGCTGCTTGCTTGCTTGCTTGGTCGTTTTCTGCTGTGATGAGTTTTGTTGATATCGTTTGTTTTGCTGTGTTTTGTTGGGCTTTAATGTTATTCATTCATTCGTTCGTTCGTTCGTTCGTTCGTTCGCTCGTTCGTTCGTTCATTCTTTCATTCATTCATTCGTTTGTAATACATTTCCAACTTACTTTTATTGTTTACTTCAAGTTAAAAGAAAAGTATCAAGGAAACCAGGCACCACTACCGCTAACTTACCTCTTTCACGAGGTTCATTGTGGCCTTATCGCATTTTAAAATATAGCCCCTTTCGCTCCGACAACGAAAAGCCACCAAAATGCTGCGTCCCATCATTCCGCCGTATAAACGAGACTTCAAAACACTGAGCCCTAAGGAGCTGCCCACTGATGACTATACTGACACACCAATCAATAAAGGATTGACCATGATAGTTTAAGGGCGGTGCCAGAATAGCTTGGCGCCTTCCAGGCGCCAAGCTGTTCTGGCATCACCCTTGAACTATCATGGTCGATGTACTATCCTGAACTGTAATCTAGTTTTCACGGGACAACACTCCGAGTCGGGAATTAAGACGCGTTGAGATGCCTGCAGGACGCCGCTGATCATTAGTGACAAACCAAGCGTGATCAGTGCCTCCAGACTTCACAGAAAACGTGACACGGCGAGGGGTGAAGAACCTCGTTAACTCTCTCGCTGCCAGCGCCAACAGCCGGAGATGGAACGACCGTGATAGTAAGGCTCTGTGTGTCTGGCATCATCATCTCAACAAGCCTTTTCATAGACAGTGCCTGATTACCAAGCTAATGAGGCGCTATCCTTAAGCAGGCGGGCAAGATGATGATCTCCCGTTACGTGTGTAAGGCCCAAGCTAATATTTGTCAACGTGTGAGCCGCATGGCCCTGGAGGCCAAATGTTTGGGAGAAGTGGAACTCGGCTAAAGTTTTAACCCATTCAGCCCTGACGCACTACAGCAATAGATGGGTCGAACATGATAATTCAAGGGTAGTGCCAGATTAGCTTGACGCCTGTCGCGACAAGCTAATCTGGCACTGCCCTTGAATTAGCATAGTCGATCCATCTCCTGCAACGGGTGCATAGTCATTAGATGACGCCTCCAAAATTTGGGAAATACGGCCAAAGATGTTAATAATGTGAGTTGAGTCTAAAGCATAAATGTATTAATCAATTTCACACGATTTCTACACGTTAGCTAACCGTTTTTTGTGTGTTTGTTTGTTTCTTTCTTTCTTTCTTTCTTTGTTTCTTTGTTTTTTGTTTGTTTTTTAAGATAAGAATTTCATAAGTAGTTATCCGTGTGCGTACATTTTACAAGATTAAAAAAAATATGCCATATATGTTTATTCAATTTTGTTTAGACTCCAACGGTAAATGTTTATCGTCTGCTAATTATTCTGATTTCTCAAGGATGTTTTTCATCAGTCATACATAAAGGTGAGTCTCCCTAGAAAAGAACAAAACACTTCTTTTCAGTTCAGTTTTGATTATATATTTCAATGCAAATCAAAAGCATGCTTTTGACAAAACTGTATGCAGGATTAATTAAATTACCTCATCGATTTTCTTTTCTAAACGTTTTATCAGCTTTACAATTATTAACATGCTGCACTAAAGAAATCACCGAGGTATTACAAAAAATAGACGAGGAAAGAAAACACAGCTGAATTTATACTGAACTGTCACTGGACATGCCAGGCCCACTGAGAGCTTGCAAGCAACATCTTCAACGAGTGGGTGGCTTTTATGATAAACACGCACGCGGCACTTCAGATTCGCTTGAGAACTTTCGCGCTGCCGCTCTTATCTCATATTTGCGCTCTCAACAACCCTCATAGCATGCACGAAAACGCCTTTAAAACTGTGACAGGAAGGATGTTTCACCCTTTCACTGTCGAAAAAAAAAGCGGCCACGACTGATCCAGCTGCAAGAGACATAGAGTCCTCATGAGCCCCCGCAGTTGCGGGGGCTCATGAGGATCTATGTCTCTTGCTGATAACACGTTTCTAGGACGGCTGGGGCAACATTTCAGAAGCGTAATCTGCATTGACTGACGGTGAAGCGGTTAAGGTGCTACGTGAGCACGTTCAAGTTTTGCAAATGCATTATTAAAGTAATCTACAGGTAATACACAGAAGAAAGAAAGAAAAAATCATATTGCTGTTGCTTTTAAAGTCCGCTTTGTTTTCACGATGACCGGCGCGCTAGGTTATAGATAAAGGCAATCTTAACAAAGAAAGAAAGCCGCAAGACCTTTTCCTGTTAAACAACCGTTAGCCGTTAAAGAAAGAAAACGCATGTCGACATGATTTATGTCGACTTTACGTAGGGTGTTTATGAGGTAATGTTTGGAGTACGTGGCTTGTTGCACTCAGTCGTATCGCAGCGCTGACTAGCGTGTTAGATTTAAAAAAAAACAATGTAAATCCCATTAAAGAATAAAAGCACATGTCGACATGACCTATGTTGACTTTACATATGATGCTTATGAGGTAATGTTTTGAGTACGTGGCATGTTGCACTCAGCCGCATTAAGGTATCTTGCAAGTAGGAATCTCTGTGGATAACAGTTTGGCTCATGGCACATGATTGTGAATCTGAGTGCGATGGCCATCATCACCATCTGTTCTTCCTTTCATTTCCTTTTTCCATGATAAATGAATGAATGATTTGACAGGGAAGTTTGTTCCTCCTCGAGATGATTTCACACTGGGAGTGAGCAGGGGACGAAGGGGGTCTTGCCGGGGGGTGGAGAGGTTTGGGTGGGTGGAGAGTCCAACGTGCGATTCGAGCACTCAGCACCTTGCCGCTTTCGCAAGTGTGGTGGATAGTCTGTCCGCCATATAACTCGTCTACTGCCTCTTTCAGTATATTTGCACAACGCATTTTCTCGTATCCTTAACCCCTTCCCTGCCGAGAAAAACTGAACGCCACCCAACCGCAAGAAGTATACATCCTCATGAGGATGTATACCTCTTGCTGACACCAGTGTGTGTGCATGTCCTTTGGACGTTTGTGGTTTTTGGACGTTTAATTTCTCAGTGTTAGAAACAGCTAAAAATAGATTGACATGTCAACGGCTGCGATGAATTTTTTTTTTAATGTGCGATTACGCATGTGTTTTCGCTGCGTGTCCCAACTGCTGTTAAAGTTTATTACGTGTGTCGACGAGGCATAACAAACACAAATGATGTTAAAATGTGTCTTCAGATTTATGCGTAATGGTACTTTAAAGGCCGCGTAAAACTTCGGGATATTCAGACGCGGCCTTACAAGGCTCTATCTTATCATACGCACTCTTCTGGTGCTGCAAGCGGGACCTCCTCCTCCCTTTGCGCCTCGTCCTTCTCGTCCTTGAAGCTGAGCCTTCTGACGGAGCCGTCGGGCGTGTCGAGGTGGTTGCCGTTGTTGTGGCTCAGCAGCGATTGGTGGCGGTGACCGTGATGGTGATGGCTGCTCCCGTGATGTTGATGTAGTGGGTCAGAGTTGATAGAACCCTGGTGAGAGAAAGAGATGTGTGATTTTTTTAAAAATCGTAGATCTGATTGGAATGATATTCTCCCTCACTCCGAACCGCCATCCGCCTACAGTGTAAATGTGTGTGCTGCGCTATGATTTTGAATCTCATGGCGTAGAGCCGAAAGGTGCAAAACCACAGACCCACTAATGGCTTCAGTGAAAAAGTTGTCGAAATTATCGGTCGTATAATTCACCCATTATGCCCCGAAGCCCTACAAAAGGACATGGATCGACCACGATAATTCAAGGGTAGTGCCAGATTAGCTTGGCGCCTGACGGCCTGTATATTTGTAACGTTGCCTGCAGCTTTTGTTTGTGAGACAATCAAATTTCCCACAGGGGACAGTAATGAAAACACTGGCTTTGGAATAGCAGATATATCAAAAGAAATCACTCAGTACTGGGGAAGCCAAAGTTGGATCCTTGACCCATTCCTCAAGTTATGGCGCCCACAAACAGCTAGATACCTTGACTCATTCCTTATGGCACCCACAAACAGTTAGATCCTTTGACCCATTCCTTATGGTACCCACAAACAGTTAGAACCATTGACTCATTTCTTATGATACCCACGGACAGTTAAGTCCCTTGACCCATTCCTTATGCCACCCACAGTCAGATCCTTTGGTCCATTTCTTACGGCACCCGCAAACAGTTAGATCCTTTGACCCATTCCTTATGCAACCACTAACAGCTAGATCCTCTGGTCTATTCCTTGTGGCACCCTACTTGGGTGCCATAAGGAAAGGATCAAGGGATCTAACCGTCCGCTTTGGTTTGTAATGCACTGGCCTGTGATTCACCGGTTCATAAACTCGACGTACTACCAATATCACGGTGCTGGATGTTTTTAAAAGAAATAACCAGGTGTCAAAAAAAAAAATCATCAACGGCAGCAGCTTTGGCACATAGGTGTACGTGCACACTGTTTACTTGCCTGGTGTGATCCACTCGTCAGGTGGTTGGTCTCCCCAGTACCGTAGCAGTAGTAGTAGACGCACGAGGAGAAGAGGAAGGCCAAACCTATACTGGTCAACGCCGGACCGACGGCCTGGTACATTCTGAAACAAACGTATGAAACAAAAACAATTAGACGTACCTCAAGGGAAAATGTCTCAAACTTCGCCTGAATTAACAGTGTTTAATCCCTTCACTGTCAGCGGACGCAGATTTTGTTTCTGAAATTTAATTAAACGCCAAAGAGTCTCAGCTGTCCAATGAGTTTGGATACAAAGTGGTGTCAGCAAGAGGCATAGATCCTCATGAGCCCCCGCAATTGCGGGGGCTCATGAGGATCTATGTCTCCTGCAGCTGGATCGTGTTCACGTTTTCCCGGCAGTGAAGGGGTAAACAGTGCCGGTGGTTGTATAAACATGGGGGTTAATGAAAGGTGTGCAGTGTCATGTGTGAGGAAGAGGAGCCAAGGCAATCGATGACTGTCCGTGTGTTACCACGACGGATCCGTCTTTATTTGGATTTGAAAGCGCCCAACGTTTTCAGCTAAGTAACAGTACTCATTCTAAGGAGATGTATATGATCGTCTTGTTATTTATCTGCGTATTTTTCGGTGAGCTAGCGATTGGATGCCTGATAGGAGGGTTGCAGGGGATCTAACTATTTGTATGTCCAGCGCTGAATAATTCCCCTTGGTATGTGTACTATTCTACCAGCCTCATCTGTCTAGTTTGAGAGCTAAGGAACATTTAATGTTTCCATTTTCTAATACATGACCAACCAACTAACCAAGCAGCCAGCCGGCCAACCAACCAAACAACCAAGCAAAAAAGAAATGTCTTGACAAAGAAAACACATTTCATTGCAAAAATGCAAAAGCAAAAACTTCAAAGAGTTAGATCAACGTTTCTTCACTCCAGCCTCCTGTATGTTCACTCCACAGACAGGTCTATGTTCCTACATCCATAAACCTGCGCCAGGGGGGCTGGGTACGTAATGTAATTCCACGCTTTGTTGCCTACAAATCTCGTCAGCTTTTCCCCATCGTGTCCAGTACACCTCCACAACCAAAATGTTTTGATTTGAGAATTTTAAACATTGATTGAAGTATACTGGAAATTGATCGACCAAGATAGCTAAAGGGTGGTGTCTGATCAGCTTGGCGCCTGGACAGGCGCCAAGCTCATCAGGCACCACCCTTGAGCTGTTGCTGTCGGTCTATCTCATGCAGATGGCGCTGAATTGAAACAAACTAACGGATGTCGGCAAGGTAATCTTGCAGAACGTGAAAATGTTACAATGTAACCGCCTGGAAAGCGCCGTAAAAGGGTTTTAAAAAAAATATTGACCACTGTCAGTAAAATAACATGGCTTAAAGTCGGCTGGAAAATGGGATTTTAGAAATGGAATGAGGCAAATTTTTACGCACATAACTAAATCATATGCTTAGCAACTGCATTTTCATTTTCAAAGGATATCAAAATATAAGTTCAGCTCAAACCAGTTCATAAAGTTTAAAAAGCAGCAAACCGTTCTTGCGGGAAAAATCGAAATGTAAAAATGAAAGACAGAATCGATTATTCAAAGGTTCCTAAACAATCATTTTCGACTTGTCAAAATACGTTGAAATACGTCAACATGCAGTTCTATAATTAAAAATTAATCTGCAAACAAACCGCCATTGTATATGTAACAACAAAACTGGAATTCTTTTAATAATATTCTATGGAGGAGTTTTGCAGGCTTCTAGTTGCTCTTAAGAGCTTTTCCCGATGAAATTATGTGTAGCAATCTCTTAGCAACAAAAAAAAAAAACAGCCACAGCGTTACTAATTTATAGTGAAAGCAAGACGCATGAGCCCCCGCAAAATGCGAGAGGCGGGGGAGGGGGGGGGGGGGTTCATGAACAGCTCTCTTGTAATCTCAACAACATTTTTGTCCATAGCATAGTCCATTACCATTAGACGACGTGGACCTTTGGTCGAGAGGCCACAAAAGGAATCTGTTTTAAGCAACTACTTACTAAACAAGAAAAAAGTGCTCTTAAAGACAGGTATTCTCCCAAGAAACATTGAAGGGGGAAAGTGTTACCTGTCATTAAAGACCATCATTTAGGTGGCTGTAAACACCTAAATGATGGTCTTTAATGACAGGTAATTTCTCATAAGGACGTTCTCTCAAAACAGTTCTGTTTATTCTCTTAACTCATTCTGCCCGCGACACACAACAGCAAATATGGCTCGACCATGATAGTTCAAGGGTGGTGACAGAATAGCTTGGCGCCAATCGGCGCCAAGCTATTCTGCCACCACCCTTAAACTATCATGGTCGATCTGTCTCTTGAATTGTAATGCAGTCCTCAGAGGATAACTAAATCGGCGCCAAGCTATTCTGCCACCACCCTTAAACTATCATGGTCGATCTGTCTCTTGAGTTGTAATGCAGAGGATAACTCCAAAATGTGGGTATTTCGTAGCTCGGGCAGAATGAGATAAGAGCCAGCGTTGTGGGTTTTCATCAAGATCTACACCTCTGTCAGACGACGAGATCCATTTTTCTGCGATATATTCCTTGTGCTTAGCAAATGGAATTTGAAATAATTATTGTAAATTTTGACATCTTAAGATACTTTTGGCTCTGGGTTTTAAAGGAAAATACTCCGAAACTTTACAGTTCTAAAAATAAGTTTTCAGCAACCAGCCAAGACTGTTGAAGGCAGCTTCCATTCCGTGCCTTCTGTTCATTTGGCCTTTTTCCATTCCGCTTTATAATAACGTTGAGAGAGATTAGTTCCCGAGGAAAAACATCTCTTACGAAGACAATCTTACAACCAGACACCATACCCCTCCTCTGTCTTATAAGAGTCATAGAGGTAAATTAGGTTCTATCTTTGCCAGCAAGAAGCATCGATCTAAGTCTCTTGCCGTCTGCAGATGAGAAAGGCTTTTTGGCGGCCGGGAGAGACAGACGAAGAAAGGGAAGCTTACGGTTCTTTGGTGCAAGCTTGTCTGGGCGGTACGTGTTGCGTGTTATAACTCTTTAAGCCACAGAACTAAATGACTTCCATTCTGTCGAATGGAAGTCATTTAGTTCTGGGACTTAAAGAGTTAACATCGAACTTATAATTACAAGTCGTGACATACCTTGAAACTTTGGGGGGAAAGTTGTTTTGGCCTTTTGCAATTATACGTTTTTTTGTGGCGTTGGACTTCTTTTTTATATGTTGTATTTTTGCATTTCCATTGTTGACAACAGACTGTTTAACAGCGTATCGACCTTTGAGGAAAAACAAAGACTTATGCGTGTTGATGCTACGCCGGTTTTAGGGGCAATGCAGTTATGTAAATTGTGCGTCGTAGTCTGTCACTGCATGATTGAAATAATCATTCCTGAAACAATTTATACCATCTAAAACATCTCGTATTCATTTTTTTAAAAATTCAACGATATTTATAAGGAAAATAAAAAGATTATTTTAAATGACGAAGAAGATTATGAAGACGACGACGAAAATGGCGTTGGAGTGATGTCATGACGGCAATGAAAATGTTTATAAAACTGTCTAGAATAGACGTGCGGAAATCAGAAGCAGGTCAAAATTGCACGTCTTTCAACAGAAACAGTGGATTAAAAGCCCGGACGAACAAGCGATATCGCACGTTTGGCTGGGCTTTAACACATTTACCTCATGGCCACATTTCCCGAATTATGGAGGTGTTATATAACGACTACATACCAGCTGCATGATATGGATCGACCATGGTAATTCAAGGGTAGTGCCAGATTAGCTTGGCGCCTAACGGCGCCAAGCTAATCTGGCACTACCCTTGAATTATCATGGTCGATCCATCTCCTGCTGTAGTGCGTCGGGCCTAAATGGGTTTAATCCACGGTTTGTGCGCTGTTTTTGATCTGTGTCTAAAAAGCAAAGGTCCTCGGGCCCACGACGGCTGCAGTAGGCCCGCGCACGGCTGTGCGCGGGCCCACTGCGGCCGTCGTGGGCCCGCATGCGTTTTGCTACTGGGGTGGCACGTACATTCTCCTGTTGGCCTGCATTTCGTCAAGCTCCTCCGGCGTTTTCTCCAAACCCACAATGAAGAGTACCACGCCGGGGATGAAGAACAGTGCCCCTATGCAGGCCAGCATCAGCAGTCGTCGCATGGAGAACGTGTGGGGACGCTGCACCCGCCGCGACCGCTGGGAGCGGTTCCGCAGGATGCTGGCGTGCACTGCAGGCCTCATGGCGAAGGGATGTCGAGTATCACGTGTGTAAAAACTGGAGAGTTGTTAGAGGACGTTATAGATGACGTTGGAGTAACGTCAGAGTCGCGAGTGATGCGAAAAATGTTTCACTGTATAATGCACTAGACTTTACAGCCGTTTGAAAAAAAAAGAAATAAATAAAGTTTTTTAACGTCACAATTGTCGCTTACAAGACTTCAGGAGTGATGTCTCCATAATTGTATAAACCACTCGGACTGTTTTCTCTGTGAGAAAAACAAAGTGTTTGACGTCACAATTAAAGCTGACAAACAACCTCCAGTGGAATGACGTCACGACAACAGGACTTTTAGACGTTATTCCAGTATTTTCATCGCTTAAATCAAGTTATCCAGCATTCACACAAACCAGTTTTCAAGAAATTCAACACCCATGAGCTGTCTCTTGATCTATACACCTGAAACTGGCAGTGACCACTGAGATGAATGGTGTTTCAAAAAGGAGTATCACAAAAACGGTCTGTGTGCGTCCGTTTACTACACTACGTCGTTAGCACTCGTACAGAAAGTCAGAATAGCCTAACGTCTAGAAACAGTTGATCTATTTCTGTCCCTCTATGGCCGATCTTTAAGTGTTCAGGTCTGTTTGCCATAGAGGTAAATTGCAGCACCTCCTGCGAATTGTAGTGACCGTACGATCACTTGCTACTCAAACGCATTCCAGAAATCCAGAGACAGGAGCCAGATCTGTGGGCAAACGCTGGTGTGGCGATCTTCGTGTCCATTGAGAAAATCTGAAAATAGACAGGACGGGAAAATTAGCTACAAATTTTTTTCAGTCGAAATATTGACGAGAAAAAGAAATGTGACATTTTTTACATCCAAAAATGTCGTATTGCTTTTTGCTCATCCGTATGGTATAACCTTCCAATCACTGCACAAAACTCTTCACAATGCTGCTCTGTGAAGGCAAAAGATAGTATGTCCATATTTGTGAAAAGCGAGATTTTCCTTGTAATATAATGAAAATCTCGCTTTTCACAAAAATGGACTTACTGCCTTCAAATGGCTCAAAAGGAGATGCTGATGGCGTGTTGCTCGGCTTGTATGCTGGACATATTTATGCTAAAAAAAAAATCTTCTTTTCCAGATTCAAATGTTTCCTGTTATAATTGGAGATGGACAGATCGTTGAATTAACCTACCAAAAACTCGTCTACTCAATATTTAAATCTACCATAAATTTGTTACAATCAATATTCCTTCTCAAATTACTTCCTTCATATTTCAGACTGGTGAAAGATCACTCCCAAAATGTTTCCGATTTTCATTCTGATTTTCTGCTAAGTTCTGTCTGCACGCTACTATTTTTCCATCAGTTTTCCACCCTGCAATTTCAACTTTCTTACTTTTATACTCTTAGCCCCCTTGTGCACGCAGCCACTGGTATCAGCATACAGTAACGGTAGCTGCATGGAGAAATATGTTAACTGAGGTACCTATAAGGAGAACTTCCGGGTTGACGGCTGTCTGGCCGCATGGGTTTTGCGTCGCGCAAGCAAAGCAGACATTACCACGGTAAAGAATTAACTCATTCATCCCGACGGCTGTATTTCCCAAATTTTGGAGGCATCATCTAATGACTATGCACCAGTTGCAGGAGGTGGATCGACCATGATAATTCAAGGGCAGTGCCAGATTAGCTTGGCGCCGACAGGCGCCAAGCTAATCTGGCACTACCCTTGAATTATCACGGTAGACCCATCTCCTGCTGTGGTGCGTCAGGTCTGAAGGGGTTCATTCAGTGAAAAAATAATTACAAGACATAAAGAATGCTGCAGGGCCGTCCTTGTCTGCCCCATTTGCGTCCATCATTGTGTTCATGAAACATTAACTAGTATAAAAAAAAAAGTAATTTTTCCCATCTGCAAGAGGCATAGATCCTCAAGAGCCCCCGCATTTGCGGGGGCTCTTGAGGATCGATGCCTCTTGTCTGCCTGGTTGACCTCTGTTCCGGCGCATACCATTTTGTGTTTTACTTTGCATTAAGCCTAACAAACAAACAAAAATACATGAAAAATTTCGCTCCAGACGAAACTGATTTAGGAGATGGAATCATATGTGGTTTTAGCTATTCCTGCCATTGCATTTCACGCTAAGGTGAGTTTGCATGCCACGTTTATGTCGGAGGCTGAAAACAATGTCTTTTATGTGCGTAAGACAATTCCAGAGAACAAGGGTATTCTTTTCTCATTTCCCGCGGGATAATCCCATGTCTGACTAATGCATAGAACAGCACATGTTGAAATATCTCTTTCAGACTCCGAGCACAATGGTACGCCGCATAGGCAGGCACGAGCTCGCTCACTCACACAAATACGAACTGACAAACACACACGCACGCACGTGCACTCGCTCGCTCGCAGGCATACACGTAAAAGCAAACAGGCATGCATGCACGCACGCACGTACACACACACACACACACACACACACACACACACACACACACACACACACACACACACACACACAAAACACCTCCAACAGCAGAAAAACGCGGACAACCACATTACAACACACTGCGGACTCATCCCCGCTCCATCATTATCTTTTCCACATTCAGCGCCAACATCGGGAGACGGGTCGACCGTGATAGCTCAAGGGTAGTGCCTGATCAGCTTGGCGTCTTGCAGGCGCCAAGCTGATCAGGCACTGCTTTTGAGCTATCACGTTCGATCCATCTCCCGAAATTTTTAAAAAGTACGCAATCATCCTATCCTGAAAATCCAAGCAACGTGGCCCTGGGAGTGAAACGGTCACAGTTCACGGGTCACGACTAACGGATCAATGGAAGCCATCTACAGCCGTGAACGTACCGAGCCACAAAGGAGGTTACTTTCGACTGACTGAACATGGATTGATTTTGTCATTAATTTCCAGTACAAGGCAGTGTTCGCTTCGTGCAGGCAGCAGGCACGAGCATTTTTCGCGTCGTCCCAGCACTTTCCATTTTCAAACTGCTGTTGCGAGGTCATCAGCTGGCAAGGAGAGTTGTTTGTTTTTTGTTAGTTGTTGTTGTTGTTGTTGTTGTTGGTGTGTGTGTGTGTGTGTGTGTGTGTGTGTGTGTGTGTGTGTGTGTGTGTGTGTGTGTGTGTGTGTGTTTGTTGTTGTAATTGTTTTTTGCCCGTACGTATACATTCTGCCTTCAAAGCTGAACTACAGAAAGGGGGGGGGGGGGGGGGGGAGAAAGAGAGAGAGAGAGAGAATCACGACAGCGCCCGATTATCTTAGAGCCTCCCATATTATAGTGCAAGGGTAGTACCACTAGCGTGGCGCTTCCCCAGCTGTCAAGCTGTTCTGGAACGATCTTTTCACTGTCACAGTCCATCCACTTCCCGCTACTATTGCGTAATTGACGACTTTGACCTCATAACCCCCTAACTGCCAGGGCTGGGCGAGCGCTACCCAGCTGCAAGAGACATAAATCCTCATGAGCCCACGCTGTCGCGGGGGCTCATGAGGATTTATGTTTCTGGTTGGTCCTATGTTCTTTATACCCGTTTTTGGTCCCATTTAGTTTGTATTCTTTACACAAATGTCGATCAGTGTGCAGTGGTTTCTGTCGTAAAGAAATCCGTGATCATTGGCAGCGAAGGGGCTAAATTAAAACTGGAAAGTTAGTTAGTTAGTTAGTTAGTTAGTTAGTTAGTTAGTTAGTTAGTTAGTTAGTTAGTTAGTTAGTTGGGTTTAACGCCAAGCAGGTGACTGAGGCTATCTTACGGCGGGAGACTTCAAGGAACAAGGGCCAAACAAGCACGTTTTTGCACCAGCTTGGGGCGAGAAGCGCGCAATTAATATTTCTTACGTTCATATTTAAAGGTGTGTTTTTTTTAAGTCCCTTCTATTTACAAAAGGGACTTTTTAGGACGGGTCGCGGTGGGGCGAATTTAATAGCATGTCCATTATGTCAAAGGCGGCCAGGCTAAACCTCTAACAATTCAAGTAACAAGATAAAAATTACGTCATGTCTAGTTACGCTAACCTCGCTGCTGAACGTACATTTGGCGCGAAGCGCCGTATGTATGTGCGTATGTATGTATGTGTGTGCGTATGTATGTAAACAAGAGAATCTCCGATATTTCTGTACACACAAGCTTGGCGAAATACTTTCTTAAGTGGGTGGTTAAGAGAGCCTCCGAGCATATTGCAATTGAATGTCTCATTGAAGACATAAACAACCGTTTATAGGAAGTCGGTTGACCCAGATTAGAGTCCGTAATTTTTGTCATATTTACGTGAAATTTTGCATATAGCTAGTTTGGAGAAAGACATTGGATGAGTTCGTTAGTCAGCTTTGTATCATTTCAACTTCTTTAGTAAAAATTAATGCTTTTTAGAAAAGAATTAAAACAATAAAAAAAAAACTTGACTTCTAGAGAAAGTCAGACAGTGGCGGTGACGTAAAAGAGGCCACTCCGTCACCACTCAGACACTGACATAATACTCTAAATATGACGGCATTCTCTCTCTCGCGCGCGCGGTTCTCTCTTTCTCTCACAAACATGCGCGTATCTCCAGGAGGAATAGATCCTCATGCGTCCTCCAGGCGCATGAAGATCAATGCCTCTTGGAGATTTTGGAGCGCGCGCGCACGCACGCACTAACACGCACACACACATCGACGCGCTTTCAGAAGATCATGAAGGTGACCGGTGTACTTAGTATATCATGTAGCTAGGTAAAGTCAGCCTGTTTTCACACAAATTATAGCAAGACTGAAATTGTACCGTGAAATTCTTGTTTTATCACCATTTTCTCAAGTCTATAAAGCGAAAGTGAAACTCATGTCACGTAAAATATAAAATTACGTAAAAACTAAAACTTACGTCATGACAAATGACGTTTGACAAATCAATGACGCGTATGTCCTGCGCCCCTTATAGAATTCACTGACGCATTGGCAGATCTGCAAGACTTTTTCAATAGGAGATAATTCAAAATCAGAATCAGGTCAAAGACAAAAGGTAGACCATTGACAGCGAGGACAGCTCTCATATAGAAGGGACTTTGTGGGTTATGGTTCATCCCATCTTGTTTGTTTTTTTTTAAGTGCGCAGAAAAGTTAAATATAGGATATAGATACACGCCGTAAAAATGCGTTTCTAATTCCATCCCTGTGTCTTCTTTGTCAGTAAAACGACTTTTTCCACTCAGATCGTTCGTTTTCTTGTTTCCCTTTTTAGGACAGCATTGCCGAAGGAATGGTTAAAATATTAAACTTTAGGGTTTAACGCCTTTTGTCCACCACGAAGGTGATTTCAAAGACGGGGCACCGAAAAGAGGTGTGTACAAATTTTGACCCCAGCTGGGTTCGAACCCACAACCTTTCGGACGAACGTCGAACGCTCTACCGCCGAGCCACCCAGCTCCAACCCCCCCCCCCCTCCCCCCCGCAGAAATGGTGCTTAGAGAACAGTGTCAACATTAGGTCAGAAGAGACGCTTCTAAAACACACAATGTCAACACGGCTTTACAACACATAGTGTCAACAGAGTACCGGAAGCACTTGGTCGCCAAGAGGGTCGCTCGATCATCTGTGTGGATAAACATGCGGTCCCAACCACAGTTCTTCGATCCCAGTCAACCACTACGTGTGAGTAGGAGAGGTGTACATAAACTGACTCAATACGAAGAAGGTGTAAATTTAACTCTGTAGCAATCGCATCATGAAGTGTAGATTCTCATGATCCCCTGCGGACGCATGGGCTCATGAGAATCTATGCTTCTTGCCCCAGTGGTAATGTCCGGCTGAAATGGCATCGGTAGCAAAAAACAATGAGATTTGTTTTAACTACTGCAGCATGAACAGACGCGTGGATTTCTCGAGCCCCTGCACTAGCAGAGGCTCATAAGAATTTAAGAGATGTCCCAGCACGCAAAAGGCTATCGGGCCTAAGTCGGCCGCAGTGGGCCCGCGCACGGTCGTGCGCTGGCCCACTGCGGCCGACTTAGGCCCGATAGTCTTTTGCGTACTGCGATAAATCTTGCAGGACTTGAGTGGCTGGCGGAAGTCGTCTCCTGTGGCTTATGAGAATGTATGCCCCTTGCTGGTTTGCAGATGTGGAGACAGTCAGCTGAAGGACTGTTCAAAGAATCCCTGCTAATCTGGAGGGTTGCTGGCTCATGGCTGACGAAAGGGCCCTCCTCAGTGGTACACTTATACGACTTAACCCGGATGATTCCCTCCATCTGGGCCCGTCAGTGAGCTATATCTCTGCGGCCAACAAGACAAACATATTCTCATGAACCCTTCCTGGGGCTTATGAGAATCTATACGCTTCTTTGAATCGGGAGTGGGCTGGATGAGCGACTGTCTTGCAAACTTTGTCCTTTTGAATCGCGTTTCTAGTGGTCCCCTCTCAACTGGCGGTTAGTGGACACAGCAAGAGAGCAGTGGACACAAGCAAAGAGTTTCCTACCTCCCTCGCGAGCACTACACCTCCTTCATGTCCAGTGCCAATAATAGGAAATGAGATAGGAGAGGACATTAATTAGTCCCTATCCGGGCTTAAAACATCACACACGACGCTTTTCACAAACTGTACCCCCCAACAACAAAAAACAGGTTGTATTGAAACGAGACACTGGCAAAGTAAAGTGTATTACTAGTAAACGTTCGATATGGCTCGCTTCAGTCATGGCGAACATTCAATGGATATTCCTTGCCAGTGCGTCCACATATCACGCCTTGCATGAAAATGTTAAACGCTTGACTGCTACTGACGTTACCGTTCGGCGGAAAAGACGAGTAACTAAACACTATCTAACTAACTACGCGTCTTTCCCGCCAAGCGGCATCGTCAGTAGCAGTTAACAATCACGGAAATCCAGATGTCGGCCTATCGTTTCCTGGATATGTACAATCACTGGCCATAGTGAACCCGTGAATGGAAGATGGTAACTGGCACGTACATTACAGTGACCGTGAATTAACCCTTTTGATCCTGATACACTCATTGCTTGAAATAAATTTGAATAGTTCAAGGGTGGTGCCAGAATAGCTTGGCGCCTAAGGTGCCAAGCAATTCTGGCACCACCCTTGAACTAAAAGTTGATCTGTCCCCTAATCAGTAATGTAGCTTTCGTAGGACAATAAGCAAATTTTACAAAATCAGCCTCAGGATGTAATGGATTAACGTGCTTCGGCTTCGGTTTAGTGTCTGGCGTAAGATGATCAAAGGTTCTTCGACTGTCGGAGTATGCTGATTGCCCATTGTCTGTCTTGTGATATTTGTGAACCGAGTGCGGTTCCCAGAATAAGGCAAATTCGACCAGCAATGGTATGAACAGAGTGAAATTGGCCTCTTTCTTCACTGACCACACTGACCGACATTCGGGCTAAATCAAAGAAAACACGATTATTCCCCAGATCATTAACGGGAAAAGGACACATCTGAAGAATCACTAAGTAGGCCAGACTTTTAGTCCATAGCTAGTGTCTGCTGGGTGCAGAATCGATTGTGATAACTCAAGGTAGTGTTAAATTGGCTCGGCGCTGTTCGCAAATGACAGGTCAAGGGTAGTGCCTTATAAGCTTGACTTCTCGCAAGGCGCCAAGCTTATCAAGCACTACACTTGAACTATAACTGCCGTTTACACTCGTGTCTGAAAATTGCTGTGACGCCAAACTAACCAAGCACTATCCTTGAGCGTTCATGGTAAATCCAAAGAAAAGAGTTCTCTTAGATTATTATTTCCCCGTACATCCTGTTCACAAGCAGGGCACATTTCCAGCGTTAGTCTAAAAGTTTGCAAGCGAGACTACTATTCCAGACGTTTCCATCACTGTCCAGTACAGTCAATAGCTACGATTCAAATGAGTACGTCAGGAACGCCCATGAGGACTAGTGCCTCTTGCAGACGAACGAATTTCATTGGAGGGATGGGGGGGGGGGGGGTGTGGGGAGGTGGTTGGGTGGGACAAAACCATGCTAATTAGGCTATAACCTTGGGCTATCGAGGTCGATCTAATGATCGCCTTAACCCGTTCAGTGCTAGTTGATGCAGACTGTGTTTCTGCCATCTTCGTTATTTCAACACCAAAAACCTTACCTGTCCCAGGAACATGGATTCAACGTAGTGTCAGCAAGAGGAATAGATCCTCATGAGCCCCCGCAGTTGCGGGGGCTCGTGAGGATCTATACCTCTTGCAGTTGGGTGGTGTTCAAATTGTCTCGGCACTGAAGCATCGAATGGTTTGACGAGTCTCAGTGACGCCGTTCAAGCAAAAATGGTGGTTCGACCATCGTTCTTGAGAGGATCAACGGAAAATTGAGGTTATCCTTAAATCAGGAGTAGGTCAAACATTACACGGACTTTAGCATTCCGTGGATTCAGCCAGCCCGCTCCATCTGCAAGAGGCGTATATTCTCCGGAGCTCATGAGATCATACGAGTAGGCCCTTGGCTCGCAAGAAGTTGCCTCCTTGACATCTGTAGTATCAGTAGTATGACTGCTAAGACGACGCATGCCAAGGTGATCCGGGCCAACCTGCATAAAGGTCCCTTTGGTCCTTACTATAAATGGGAGCAACCTAAGTCACTCCTTACTATAAAAAGGGCTCAGCCTACCCGATTTTGCTGTAGAAGTAACTGCTATTGTTCAGGAGAAGTTTCTTTTCCGTAGGAGAAGTGCGAGATTCAAGTTTAACACCTTGTCTGCCAGCGAACGCAGCTTGTCAGTGTGTCTGAAATCTTTGTTCATTCAACTCCACAGAACCCCGGCCGTCCAAGGAGCATGCGGCTACACAGTGGTCTCAGCATGAGGCATAGATCCTCATGAGCCCCCGCAACTGCGGGGACTCATGAGGATCTATGCCTCTTGCAGCTGTATTGGGTTCACGTTTCCTCGGGAGTGAAGGGTTAAATAAAGTCCATTACATCAGGAATGACCCATCACATCTCCCACAGTCGGCGCTAGAATCGAAAGTGTTACAACAACAATGGCACCAGCTGATGGAAAGGATGCATCTCTGAGCACTTCTCATATTTAACCCTTTAGGCTGTCGGTAGCGCCCCTTTGTCGCGAGGATTCCTGGAGGAATCATCGCGACAAGGAGCGCTACCGACAGCCAAAGGGTTCATATTCATTCTTTGCTGATCGATTGAAGCTTGTTTTTCCGAAGTGGACAGCACACTCAAAACTCCTCGAATGCGCCGGCATGCAGCCAAACAACCGAGGCATGTTTTGTCCGCAGGCAGGCGTTTAACAGCCAATTACAGCAAAATTGATCCGATCTGCAAACACGAAAACTACTAGCCGCGCCAAGAATCAGATCGGAGAAAAGGTCTTGGACACAACAATATAAGAATAGCATACTTTTTCACTTTTCTTTAATAGAAGATTCGCCTCGTGTTTCACAGAAATGTAATGGCCAACCACGGTAAACACCTATAATAAATAAATACATAAATGGCACGGAAGTATGCGTATAAACAAGTAATGTAGAACCAAAAATTGACTGCCACGCACGTAAAATGCAAGGAGAATCCCAACAAAGAGAGAAACACGCTTAGACAGAATAATTACAACACACATTCATTCAAGATTCCGAATATGTTTTTTACCGTATTGACAATGCCAATAATTGGACTGTGTACTGGTGCTGAATACACACACACACACACACACATCATCATCATCATCATCATCATCATCATCATCATCATCATCACACACACACACACACACACACACACACACACACACACACACACACACACACACACACACACACACACACACACACACACACACACACACACACACACACACACAACCGTTCAAGAAAAATACATACATAAAACAGTTCGTTCTCTTAGGAAACGACTAAATGAGATCAGTTGTTTGTAACGACTAAAAGAACTTTAACCCTTTGCGTGTCGGTAGCGGTTTTTGTCGCGATGATTTCTATAGGAATCATTGCGACTAAAACCGCTGCCGACACGCAAAAGGTTAAATTGATATAACTTCACACCCGCACACAGACATACATACACTACTTCTCTTTTATGACATGTACATCTCACACAAGAAAGATGACTAGTGCCATGTGCTTGTGCCTTGTCTAGTATTTTAAAAAAAGTTTTCAACGCAAGAATTAAATAAATTGTGTTGTCATTGTCCTTCCTAAGCGTGTTTCTTTCTTGGGGTTTTCTTTGTAGAAACAAGTGAACACCCTTTTCGTGGACAAAAACGCACGGTGTGCAAAGATTAGTTCAGTATGCAGTCTTATAAAAGTGCAAAGATTAGTTCAGAATGTAGTCTTCTAAAAGTGCAAGGCCACAATCAGGTATTAGTAAAATGGACTGTAGGCATTACAAAAGCCTAGTTTTTATCAGTAACGTGAAGCTATTTATATAAAAACATATACCTGTTTGGCCCTTTGGGTAGCTCAAAGGTAGTGCTTCATATGCTTTATCGTTAACATAATCCACTTGCCTAATACGGACAAGAAACCAGCAATCCAGACCAAAAAGGTGACTGCCAAGCGTGTAATATGCAAAGAAGTACCCAACGGAGAAAGAAACACGCTTAGAAAAGACGGGTACAACACAAATGTTGTACAGCATATTGTGTTGTACCCGTCTTTTCTAAGCGTGTTTCTTTCTCCGTTGGGCACTTCTTTGGACAAGAAACCCCCGACAAAAACAGAAAAGAACGCGCTTTGAAAGGACAATTACAACACAACTGCGTTGTAATTGTCCTTTCTAAGTGTGTTTCTTTCTGTTTTCGGAATTTTAGCGCATGGCAGTCACCAATTTGATCTGGATTTCTAATACGGCCATTTGGCGTGCACAGTGGAAGGCTCGCCCGAGAATGTGGGGCAAACATCCTCCAAGCTTTCTGAATCCCATCGCTAATCATGTTTCTATCAGGCTGCATTCACCCGATCAGAGAGCACCCTTAACCGGCCCTTTTTTTTTTTTAAAGGCCCCCACCCTAAACTTCCATCCATTCCGCCAGGCGATTTCCTCGGCGTAAAGAACAAAGGAATGAATACGACTTGCAAGAGGCATAGATCCGCATGAGCCCTCACAGATGCGGCGGCTCATGAGGATCTATGCCTCTTGCAGATGGATAATGCTTGTTGCAGGGCTGTAATTGACGACTCCGCTTAACGAACTCCTTCACTTGAGAGAAACAAAATGTAAAAGTCCCGTGCAACAGGCATTAATCCTTATAAGGTATTGACCTCTTGCAGACAGGTGGTGCTTGTTTCAAGACTGATATCTTCGAGTTCCTCTAGACCTGTCGAAGACAGATATAAATTGAGTCTTGTAGGAGGCAGATATCGTCATAGTCCCCCGCATGTACCTGGGCGCTTGAGGATCTATTCCTCTCACGGAATGATGGCGCCTGTTGTAAGCCTGTAATCTTCGATTCCGCCCTAGGGTTGCAATTTTCTCTGTAAGGATACCGGGGCAGACTGAAAAGGACAAATTTAGAGAGTTTCGGGCACGGAGAAGTGCAATTAGAGATTTAAAATGAAACTTAGAAATGTATCTGCGTTGATGTTAGAGTAAAATAGTGACGTATGGTAAGAAATAACCGATAAAGAAAGAAACGCGATTTGAAAAGACGATCACAAAACAGCTTACTAAATTTTCGGGAAAATTGATTAAACTTTGTTTTTGCTCATCCTTTCAAACCGTGTTTTTTCTTTGATTTTTTTTTTTTGTTGTTTGTTTGTTTGGGTTTTTGTTGTTGTTGTTTTGTTTTGTTGTTTGTTTGTTGTTGTTTTTGTGTTTGTTTTTATCTCTTACCATACGTCACCATTTTACTCTTTGTTGCTTATCTATTTGCATTTTGCTGTCACCATTTTGGTCTGGATTTTGTGACGTATAGTGTATACAAAAACAGGAGTTAACCTGTCAATACCACTTATCTCAGTCGTGCCTTTGGAACAGGTCATATGCATTTCTCTTCAAAACAAGCAAGACATCAAATGGAAGCCTTATAAGTTGGCCAGATGTATAGTAAATACATACATGTGCTTGTCTGTGTGTTTGGACCGTGTGTCCTAGAAGCCATAAGTTCCAGAATAACAGAACAGTACGCACATCTACTCATGCGTTCACAGTCCTTCTTTTTAAATCAGTGTTTACGTTGACTAACTCTCACCTTCTCCAAATAAATGCGCAACGTGTGATCATAACTTAATAAGTATTTCTTTGAGACAACATCTCATGAGCCAAGATCGATAGATCTTGCCATCATGTAATTAATTAAGTTTCTTTGATTGTGCAGCACAAAACCCAAACATTCAGATCGACCTTGCCAGCTCAAGGGTGCAGCTTGATTGATCTGTTAGTGCCTATTACATCAACAAGAACAGAGCAAGGTTTGGTTGGTGTCCAGATATTTAAAAAAAATAGATTCTAAACAAAATGTTGCGACCGCTAGCGCAAGCAGAACGCCTGGAGGTACAGCCCAAAATATGTTGAGTGTTGGTCTCAAACAAAATGTGTGCACGGTCTGTGATTTTGGACCTTACGGCCATAGGCCATAAGGTTTAAAATCACAGACCTGTACACATATTGTCTGCTCCAGTCAGACATGAAGCTGCCAAGGGCTCTCATTAGCAACGTTCCGTCTAGCCTGCTGTGGGCGCTTTAAAAGTACAGACATTCTGCGCGTCAAAATTGAGCGGAACCTTTCCCCTTTGCATAAAAGGTTCATGTTGGAGTCTATACGTTACGAAAGACATATCAGTAGTGATTGCCCAAGGGTACTGCTTGATTAGTTCGTCGCCTCTCCAGGCGGCACACGTATTAGGCATGACCCTTGTGTACCGTTGTGAAATCCGGCGGGACCCGTTATGCCCTCGCAAGGAAACAGTAAGTACAGCAATGGCATTACACACTGGCTGTCTCCCTGGATTGCTGCGCGGTAGCGGATCGATGGAGATAACCAGTGTGAAAAGCGAGATTATTATTGTAATATGATGGAACGTTCAAAAATTTAACTCAGATAGAACTGAAAGATATGGATGCATGTGACATTTAACCGCAATCTGTGAGCAAAGTCATTAACAAGAACTTTGATAATTAGTTGTTAACAAGTGATATCAGTGAAGATGCTTCGCGCTGCTCGTCACACGACCGTATTTGTATTTAAATTTCGCTGGGACGTCGTATCTGCCCTTTGGCAAAAGACAGCGGATAACGACGGGTAACCAGTTTCTACCATAAGCATAAACAACTTATGACACCCCAAACGTCTCCAAGAAGCACAGATCCGAGCATCTATGCCTCATGGGGATGTTTGGAGTGTTGTCTATGCTTGCGGTGGACGCTGGTTTATCCTTTTCCTTATTACTCGCATGCAGTGAGGTTATCTTTGCAACCAACGCCGCCCAACAACGAACGTTCGTTGTTGGGAGTCGTTGGTAGCAAACGAAACCTCACTGTATGCGCGTAATAAGGAGAAGGATAAACCTACGCAATATTAGCTGGGCACACTAAAGGACGGTCCGGAGATTGGGAGACGTGGCCATCCTACAAGCAATATCTTAATCAATAAAAGAAAAAAAGGCCTGAAATATCACTGCACTGCAATGTTATTAGGCATAAACCCGCCTCTGCATCGCAATTATCCCCCCTTCACTGCCAAGAAAAACTGGAACGCCACCCAGATGCAAGAGATATAGATCCTTTTTGAGCCCCTGCAGTCGCGTGGTGCTCGTTCGTGATGATCTATGCCTCTTTGCTGAAACCTCTTTTCTTCCATGTTCCGTTGACGGCTTCGGGATGATTTTTGACGTTGGATTTGCCATCATTTCCCAAATAACCCAGTGCGCAAAAGGCCATCGGGCCGACGTCGTCCGCCGTTGGCCCGCGCACGGCTGTGCGCGGGCCAACGGCGGACGATGTCGACCCGATGGCCTTTTTGAGCATTATGTACAGTCTGCGTCCACTGGCTGTGAAGGGGTTAACGTCCATGAACCGCCTATGAGGCTCTTCATAGATACCGCGTCGCGCCTTTCTCTGATGTCTTTCACAAACAGGTATTGCCAGGGAATATTACAACTATTACTTACAGCTGTTGTTGTCGCACTGTTCTTTCTTCTTTTTTGTTTAGCGTGACCAACGCTTTGTTGTGCTTGTTGGGGATTTTTTTTTTTTTCATATTGTTTCTGTACTAGATTAAGTGTATAGGTTTTGGAGGTGGCGGTTGATAAATTCATGACACATAATTTGACATTTGCATTCTCGTGATTCGTCAGAAAAATAATAAACCGCAAGCATTTGCATTTCGAATGTGGCATTATTATAAACAGACGTCGTGCCAGCCAGGCATAAAAAGCGCGACATGCTCAATCTGGCTTGAAAAGAACCGTTTGCTGCTTCATTCCGCCTTGATGTGGCGCTTCCACGTGCAAGGATGTCCGATCGAGTCAGTTCAGAACAGTAATCTGGAACATCTGTTCCAGCTTACTGTTATAAACTGGCTCGATCGGCTATCCCTGCACGTGTGAGAGGCGGCACATCAAGAGAAAATGAATGAAAAAGCTTCTGTATTTAGTCCGCATTTGGCAGCCTGGAACACTCCACCGGAAAGAAAGCTGATCGATGTGGCCTGACCAAGTCTCAAGCTTCGGCGACCGTACGTCAAGTACCGTTTGCGCGAGTACACCCCATCTAGACCCTTTCGGGGAGTACGCTACGAGTACACACATGAAAAGCTAGGGGAGTACGCCACAAGTATACTTCTATTCACGTGAGATGCTAGGGGAATACGCCACAAGTACACTTCTATTCACGTGAGATGCCAGGAGATTACACCACAAGTACACTTCTATTCACGTAAGACGCTAGGGGAATAGGCCACGCGTACACGATTACACCACAAATACACTTCTATTCACGTCAGATGCTAGGGGAATACGCCATAAGTACACTTTTATTCACGTGAGATGCCAAGACTGAGATTACACCACAAATACACTTCTATTCACGTGAGATGCCAGGAAATTACACCACAAGTTCACTTCTATTCACGTGAGATGCTAGGAGATTACACCACAAGTACACTTCTATTCACATGCTAGGGGAATACGCCACAAGTACACTTCTATTCACGTATGCTAGTGGAATACGCCACAAGTGCACTTCTATTCACGTGCTAGGGGAATACGCCACAAGTACACTTCTATTCACGTGAAATCCTAGGGGAGCCCCGGTACGCCACAAGTACACTTCAACTCAAACGAGATGCTAAGCATCTCGTTTCAATAGAAGTGTACTTGTGGCGTTCTCCCCGATTGAGTCTGTCTGGGGTGTACTTAATTAAACGGTAGGGTTTCTACAGATTTTGCTATTGCACCTTTTGCTGTCGCGCGTGGGTCAGACATTACAAAACCGTAAACTCTAAGAATTCGTATTCGGGAAAAAGTAACTACTTTAAGCTCGCGCTTAAGGGGGACAACTTACTGTCTTTCCTTACGACAATGGGGCTCAACCTACTGACTGATTCTGATTCAGGAATGACTGGTATTTCTACTCACTGTTGGTCATCCCCTGCCCGTGCTTCAGATAGCCGAGCCCTGTGAAGTCAAGACAGAAAGGCCATAGCTCTGAAGAAGCGAGATTTTTTCGAGATTTCATTTTCACAAAATAGACTTAATGCCTATTGCCTCCGCAGGGCACAGTTGCCAAAAAGCTTGAAGACAAAACAAAAGGCACAGACACTGTGCTTTTAGAGCTAGAGAAGAGCTTTGTGTAATGTTCTGCGACGGTTTGGAAGACACTTGGCCCTCGTAATCCACCAGACGACGGATCAGTAATGCTAAAACCTGAGCAGACTCAACCATGTGCGGAGCTTAACTCATTCAGTCCCGACACACCACAACAAGATATGGTTCGACCATGATAGCTCAAGGGTGGTTCCAGAATAGCTTGGCGCCTATAGGCGCCAAGCTATTCTGGCACCACCCTTGAACTATCATGGTCGATTTGTCTCCTTAATTATAATGCAGTCCTGAGAGGACAACTCCAAAATGTGGGTATTATGTACCTGGGAAACAATGAGTTAAAGCGACCTACTCCAGGCCGCAGTACAGGGTTAATAGATCGCAATATCTCCTGCATAAAATGATCTTAGTAATAGCATGTCTTATAATAATGCTGTACAAAAGAGTTAAATTTTGAAGTCTGAATGTCGCAAAAATGAAAGACTTGACTGCCCTTCCTCAAGTTGGACGCAGGAGATTTCCTTCCGTTACGCTCAGACGGCAGCGGAAAACCTTTGACACCCACGTGTGCCTACTCACGTGTATTGTGAAACGTTTTGTATGAGGCCGGGCAACACTGATAACCCGTTGTATCGGCAAAGTTTAGCACCAAAAGTCCGCATGGAGCAAATCGTTTTAACTCATTCGCGGCATACCGCATCCGGATGCGGGGCATAAGCCGCGCATCCGGATGAGGCTGGTTTGCGAATGAGTTAACCCCTTCATTGCAGAGAAAAAGGGAACTCGATCAAACAGCTAGAGACACGGATCCTCAGGAAACCCAGCGACTGCGGCGGCTCATGAGGATCCATACCTCTTGTTGAAATCAATGTTTCTTG
>BTPG01000008.1:165064207-165364207 GCA_036245525.1 Semisulcospira habei
GAATCACGTCTGGACTCAAGAATTAGCGACGAAAATCTGTGCATTCCAAACTTTTCCTTAATTCGTCGTGACCCAAACACCCTCAAACACACAGGGATTGCTGTTTATGTTCATAACTCGATTGCACATAAGGTACGCAGACGTGATGATCTGGAGTCAACTGAGATTGAGTGTGTATGGCTAGAAGTAAAAATTAATAACTCATCGCCAATTATAATGGGTTATGTATATAGAAATCCATCGTCCACTGTCGAGTGGTATGATGACTTTGTGCAGATGATGGATAAAGTGAATGACACTGACAAAGATGTACTGCTGTTAGGTCATTTTAACATTGACTTACTGAAAACAATTCCCACGTGGCAATCGACAACAACTCTTTTTGGGTTGAAGCAACTAATCCAAGCTCCTACTAGAATAACCAAATCATCCGCTACACTCATTGATCACATCTATACCAACAACTGTAAGTCAGTACTAGAGACCAGCGTCCCCCCACTAGCTGTCAGTGATCATTTTCCCCATCACCTGTACATGGTCGTGCAAGATGCCTAAACAAAAGAGGGATCAGCATGTGTACATTACCATTAGGTCTTTTAAAAAACTAAACAAAGATGCTTTTTTACACGATCTTAGCCTTACACCGTTTCATGATGTGTACAATTGTACCAACCCAGATAAGGCTGTCTATCTCTTACCTGATCTGTTCCTAGGGGTGCTAAACAAACATGCGCCAGTAAGAAGAAAGCGAGTCCGATCCCGCCAGCCTCCCTCATGGATAACCGACGAAATCAAACAAGCAATGGATGATAGAAATAAGGCTAAGAAAGAAAAGAACTTTCATGAATTTAAAAGATTGCGAAATAAAGTTAAGTACTTAATTAGAGAGGCGCAGAGATCGTTTGTAACCAAAACAGTCGAAGAAGCCCTTCCTCTATCTGGACAGCACTTAATACGCTTACCAACAACAAGCGTAAACAGTGCAATACCATTCCAGAAAACCTCTCCGCTGAGGAGTTTAATAACCACTTTCTATCAGCCCCCAAAGACTTACTCAGTTCTCACAATCGCAATCAGTTGATATATTCCACACCAGAAAAACTAACTAAGTACTGTAAGCAAAGATTGTCCTCAGATGATATTTTCGTCATCCCCTGATATTGCTGTACAACGGAGGTAGGGCCAACTACATTTCTATCCTAAAAAAAGAAAACGTCTTCCGGGCAGAGATGGTATCACACTGGGATATATCCTTGATCTGTCCGCTGTACACGAGGTAGGCAAATACATTTCTATCCTAAAAAAGAAAACGTCTTCGGGCAGTGATGGTATCAATGGATATATCCTTGACCTGTCGCAAACCATACATAGTGGAACCTCTTGCATACGTTTATAACCTATGTATACAAAAAAATGTCTTCCCAGTAGCTTTCAAAAAATCAAAAATAGTGCCTGTTCCAAAAGCAAACGATTCTTCTGAAATTAATAACTTTCGCCCCATTTCCCTTCTATCAGTTCTCTCGAAGCCTCTGGAAAAGCATGTTCACAAACATCTTCTGGAATTTCTTGAAAAAAGGTCCCTATTATATCATTACCAGTCAGGTTTTCGTCCCAAGCATTCATGCCACACTGCACTCGTACGAATAGTGAATTCGTGGGTAAACAGCATAAATGATAATAAAATGGCTGGTGCTGTCTTCTTGGATCTAAGAAAAGCGTTTGATCTTATCGATCATACCATCTTATTGAAAAAGCTAGTCACCTACTTAAACAAAAAGAACCCCTCAGCTCTTTCGTTTCTGAACTCCTATCTTACAAAAAGAACACAAACAGTCTACGTCAATGGAAAATGTTCTTCTGAACAATTTGTGGAGTATGGAGTGCCCCATGGGTCTATTTTAGGCCCACTACTGTTTTGTATCTTCGTTAACGATCTACCGTTACATGTAACGTGTACTGAGACTGAGTGTGACATGTTTGCCGACGACTCAACATTACATTCCGCTGGTAAAACTGTGCCTGAAATTGCAAATAATCTTCAAGAGAGTCTTCATGAAGTCTCTCGGTGGTGTAATGAAAATCGCATGCTTGTAAATCCCACAAAAACAAAAAGCATGCTTATCACAACCCGCCAGAAACATCAGCTCAAACCTCCAGCACTCAACCTTTCTTTGGACTCCATCTCAGTTGAGCAGGTCAGTCAACACCGCCTGCTTGGAGTAATAATAGATGATGATCTAAGCTGGCATAACCACCTATATTATATGAGAAAACATTTGTCCAAATAGTTGTTTCTACTTTCCAAACTTAAAACGATCATTGACCTTAAGACGCGCCAACTATTTTTTAATGCCTACATTAAACCACACATTGATTATGCCTCAACAATATGGGATGGCTGCAGTGAAAATCACTTCAAGAAGATAAACTCATTATACAAGCGCGCTGCTAAGCTTATCCTCCCTGATCCGTCTTTATCCACTGATGCCAAGCTGCAGACACTCGGACTTCTCCCTCTGGTTAAGCACCTCGCACTAAACAAATGTGTACTGATGCACAAAATTTTTAAAGGGGAAAGCTCCACCTTACTTATCTAGGCTTTTTCGCCAACTGAAAAAAAAAATACAGCACCTCCAGGAACAGTCTCTCTATAAAAAGGCCCCGTATAGACCTGTTCAAATCTAGCCTGTCTTATTCAGGTGCTCTTTTATGGAATTCCCTTCCTCCCACTATTCAACAAACCACGTCCCTCTCTCTGTTTAAAAGTAGAGTACTTGATTACCTTTCTAAGACATCGTTATGCTGATCCTTTCTTCTTCTTTGTTTTTCGACATAATACGCTTCATGCTTTTTTTCTTCTTTTTTTCCCCCTCCATCTAGCTTCCAAATTGTTTGTTCAGTTTTCTAACTTGTCTTTGATAGTACACAAAATATCATACCTAATTATATGTTAGATAATTATGTGCGCACGTACGTGTGTATGTGTATGTACAAAAGTGCGCATGTGCACGAGTACATGTATATGTGTGTCTGTGTGCGTGTGTGTATGCGTGTGTGTGACGTTTATTATTAGTTAGTTTTTGTTGTTTGGTTGGTGTCCCTTTTTTTTTTTTTTTTTTAAGTAGCTTAGAAAAGACAGATTGTAAGAAAGGCCTGCGCGCCTAATATCTCAATCCTTGGAAAATAAAGTTTCGTTCGTTCGTTCGTTCGTTCTCTCTCTCTCTCTCTCTCTCTCTCTCTCTCTCTCTCTCTCTCTCTCTCTCTCTCTCTCTCTCTCTCTCTCTCTCTCTCTCTCTCTCTCTCTCTCTCTCTCTCTCTCTCTCTCTCTCGCGCGCGCGCGCTCTCTTTCTCACACATATGCGTGCATCTCCAAGGGGCATAAATCCTCCGGCCCGGAGGGCGCATGAACATATAGGCCTCTTGAGGATGTTTGAAGCGCGCGCATGCACTCACGCACACGCACACGCATACATATACACACTCATCGACGCGCTTTCAGAAGAGCAGGCAGGTGTAGTTAGTATGGCATGTAGCTAGGTAAAGTCAAGCTGATTTCACACAAATTATAATAAGACTGAAATTGTACCGTGAAATTCTTTTTTTGTCACCATTTTTGCAAGTCTTGAATCGAAAGCGAAACTCAATTCACATTAAATATAAAATTACGTAAAAATACAAAATATATTTCATGACAAAAGACGTTTGACAAATCAATGACACATATGCGCGCATCTCCAAGAGGCATAGAGCTCAAGTGCCCGGAGGGTGCATGAACATCTATGCTTCTTGATGATGATTGCAGCGCGCGCATGCACGCACGCACACACACACACATCGACGCGCTTTCAGAAGAGCATGCATGTGTTCTTAGTATAGCATGTAGCTAGGTAAAGTCAACCTGATTTCACACAAATTATAGCAAGACTGAAATTGTACCGTGAAATTCTAGTTTTATCACCATTTTCCCAAGTCTTGAAGCGAAAGCGAATCTCATATCACGTTAAATATAAAATTACGTAAAAACAAACAAAAAATACGTCATGACAAATGACGTTGACAAACCAGTGCACTGCGCGCGCCCCTTATAGAGTTAACTATGACGCATTGGCACATCTGCAAGGCTTTTTCAAAAGGAGATATTTCAACATCAGAATCAAGTCAAAGACAAAAGGTAGAGACCCTTGACAGCGAAGACAGCTCTCATATAGAAGGGACTATGTGGGTTATGGTTCATCCCATCTAGTTACTTTTTAAAATGTTTATGCATAGAATTAATTTTTACTGAATAAGTTTAAAAGATACAAAGCTGGCTAACGAACGCATCCAATGTCTTTCTTCAATCTAGCTGTATTCAAAATTACAAGTCAATATAACGAAAATTACAGACTCTAATGTGGGTCAACCGACTTTCTATAAACCGCCATTTAACTCTTCAATGAGCAACCATTCTCAAAATGCTCGGAAGCTCTCCTAGAATGAAGCATATTCCCTTAAATTCAAGCTTGAACGTACGCAAACTTCGGAGATTTTCTTGTTTACATCAGTACATACGCACACGCATACACGCACACACACACACACACAACACACACACAGACACACACACACACACACACACACACACACACACACACACACATCGGAGTAAAAGTTAGTCACTGGCGAGCTAACGGCAATGCTTTCAGGCAACTCCAGTCTGAACGCTACGGCTTGAAGACTTCGGGCAAAATGTATATGTTCAAGTAGTACGCACTAACCCAGTCCGCGAAAGCCCTCGGGCCGACGTCGGGCGCCGCTGGCCCACGCACGGCCTTCGCGGACTAACGGTGGCCAACATCGGCCCGAAAACAACGCATTGGGAAGTAAATAATAATCTATAATGTTTCATCCTGTTCGGGATTGACGGAAGACACACCTTGAATGAGTTAAAGGGAGTAGTTAAAGTTTTAAATGTCAAGAAATCAACGCGAAGCCATTTAAACTGCTCGAGGGGGGGGGGGGGGGGGGGGGGCGGGCGTTTCTGACTTTGGTTTCGCAGCCAGCTGTTGAAGCTAGTTCCACAATAAACGCTGATCGACCACTAACATACTGCTATTACGTATCCCAATATACAATAAGTTATTGGTCGCAGGGGTTTTCTACACGGACCCGTGTAGGCCTGGGGGAGGTCAAAGGTGCCCTTGTACCCCGAAGGCCGAAGGCCGAAGGCCAAAGGGGTACAGTGGTTCCTTTCACCTCCCGAAGGCCTACAAGGTCCGTGCAGCAAGCCCCTGCTACCAATAATGCATTTGTTTTCATTCCTCCACTGTTTTCGTAAAAGAAATAAAGAAGAAATCTTCCGACCTGGATCGCGCCAGACATGACTGACGTAAAAGGAATATAAAATTATACATAATAGACTTATGACGTAATTAAAATATTTCATGACGCTGCCGTCTCCTGTAGTGTGCCTATTGTTTCGAACAACACTAAGTAGCTTTGTACTTCAGAACGTTTGGTGATCTTTTAGCGAACAAAACTGACGTCCAAGACGCGTCAGAAACAGGGCTACAAAAAGTCCGCCATTTGTGTCGCTACAAGGGTTTTTGTAGCTCGGTCATGTGGCACAGCTTGCGCTAAGGAGATTGGTCGTGTGACGTAGGGATGAAAACAAACGATTTTGTAAAATATGGGTATACTTTCAGAGCGCCGGTATACTGCCATAGCGTGTATACTACACCTGGACTTGGCCTTTTTCCCACCGTGCGACAGGTCTTCGGGCCGGCACGGCCGCTTCAGTCGGCCCGCACACAGACAACTTCGGTCCGATGGCCTTTTGCTGACTGGGTCCGTGCTTGGTGTCCCACAGGGACCCCACAAGGAAAAATTGTCAGATGAGATCAGGTGCATGTTTAAACTCAGATGACTTCCTCTCTCTGAGGAAATGGGTACCCAGCTGCGGCAGAAAACCTTATCACAAGAGGCATAGATTTGCGTGAGCTCCTGCAGCGCATGCAGGAGAAATTGAAGGAGTAACTATCGCGGATACTATATCTGGTGACGTCCCTCGAAAGTAAGACCACAAAATACCTCACCTGCAAAGGGCACCAGTGAAAATGACTGGACCTTACAATACTAAAGGCACATGTAACAAGCTCATCTCTCTACAGAGGATCATGAGAGATCACAGCTCTTGCAGACGCCAGGAGATGACCGGAAGACTGCGGTGAAAATCTTATTTTTTACGGCGATGGCGGCAGGACAGGCCGTTATAATCCTTAACAATCTTCTGCTGCTATATCAGATTTAGAAATTCACCAAGTATGAGCTTTCAGAGACTTGATTCCACCCAGTTGAGGAAACTAAGAAAAATAGCGGCAACACAAATTGACACTACTTGTGGAGAAATCCTACTCAGCTCGAATCCACGTAGGTGTGAGGCCTACGTGGATTCGAGTTGAGCAGGCTTTCGTCACAAGTAGCCAAGTTGACCCGTTCAGAAACAGCGATCCAAGGTCGTCAAGGACTGAGAGTCCTGTTGGTGCCAATGTGACCCCGGGTCGATCTGGCGTACGAGTCACTGGCGAGCTACGGGCAATGGTTTCAGACAACACCAGTCTGAACGCTACGGCTTGAAGACTTCGGGCAAAATGTATATGTTCAAGTAGTACGCACTAACCCAGTGCGCGAAGGTCATCGGGCCGACGTCAGGCGCCGTTGGCCCACGCACGGCCGTGCGCGGACTAACGGTGGCCAACGTCGGCCCGATGGCCTCTTGCGCATTGGGAAGTAATAATCTATAATGTTTCATCCTGTTCGGGGAGTGGCTCAGGAGAAAAGCTCAGTCTGACTTTGGTCTGCTTCTGTTGGGTAAGCGACGGAGGCAGATTTAGTGATGTCTTTCTTGCTGATCTAGGATCAACACGTGAAATCTGCGTGTCCTGCGCATTCGTCAAAGACTGTCGAATCCTTGAACGTCGACCGATTGACTTTCCGTCTGTTGACCCTAGAACTATTGACCCGAATCTGATATCAGTTAGCCATTGTGATCCTGACGTTGATAGTGATATTTCAAGATCCTCCCTTTTGCAAGCTAAGCACAGGTACATTCGTCGCGCTAAATCTTGAATGGCCCTGCGAATATCTCTGTTAAAGTAGGAATACACAAATATATTCATCCCAGAATTGAGACCTAAAAGGAACATCATGAATCGCAATGGCCAATAGTCCGTGGTGTTTGAGTGTGCCATAGTAAATTCTGCGACGATGTAGGGAGTGTAGCAAGCAACAAACAGCCCAAACACTGTCAGAAACATTTTAAAGGATCGAAAGTACCTTCCCATGCTCAACGTACTCTACTCAAACCAAGGGGAATCACAGCGCTGGACAGACAACAGTTAGATCCCCTGCCCCCGCCTATCAGGCACCCAATCGCCAGCCCACAGAGAAATACGCAGGTATAGAATAAGACAATCATTTCCATTCCTAATAAGAATGGATCAGGTCTCTTATATAACCCATGTCTTTCTCCGGAACTTAGGAAGTAGGCAGGAGAAACATACATACACAAACATGAAGGTGCGCTACTATATGTGGTCGGGTAAATACCCTGATTTCCCACAGTAGATGCACAGAACATTACACAACAATGTAACGATACAAATTTTGCCTCGAGTTATACATGATACTCACAAACCAGATAGGTGAGGCTAGCGCTGGCAGAATTGTCAGTACTCAAACCAAGGGGAATCACAGCGCTGGACAGACAACAGTTAGATCCCCTGCCCCCGCCTATCAGGCACCCAATCGCCAGCCCACAGAGAAATACGCAGGTATAGAATAAGACAATCATTTCCATTCCTAATAAGAATGGATCAGGTCTCTTATATAACCCATGTCTTTCTCCGGAACTTAGGAAGTAGGCAGGAGAAACATACATACACAAACATGAAGGTGCGCTACTATATGTGGTCGGGTAAATACCCTGATTTCCTACAGTAGATGCACAGAACATTACACAACAATGTAACGATACAAATTTTGCCTCGAGTTATACATGATACTCACAAACCAGATAGGTGAGGCTAGCGCTGGCAGAATTGTCAGTACTCAAACCAAGGGGAATCACAGCGCTGGACAGACAACAGTTAGATCCCCTGCCCCCGCCTATCAGGCACCCAATCGCCAGCCCACAGAGAAATACGCAGGTATAGAATAAGACAATCATTTCCATTCCTAATAAGAATGGATCAGGTCTCTTATATAACCCATGTCTTTCTCCGGAACTTAGGAAATAGGCAGGAGAAACATACATACACAAACATGAAGGTGCGCTACTATATGTGGTCGGGTAAATACCCTGATTTCCCACAGTAGATGCACAGAACATTACACAACAATGTAACGATACAAATTTTGCCTCGAGTTATAACTCGAGGCAAAATTTGTATCGTTACATTGTTGTGTAATGTTCTGTGCATCTACTGTGGGAAATCAGGGTATTTACCCGACCACATATAGTAGCGCACCTTCATGTTTGTGTATGTATGTTTCTCCTGCCTACTTCCTAAGTTCCGGAGAAAGACATGGGTTATATAAGAGACCTGATCCATTCTTATTAGGAATGGAAATGATTGTCTTATTCTATACCTGCGTATTTCTCTGTGGGCTGGCGATTGGGTGCCTGATAGGCGGGGGCAGGGGATCTAACTGTTGTCTGTCCAGCGCTGTGATTCCCCTTGGTTTGAGTACTGACAATTCTGCCAGCGCTAGCCTCACCTATCTGGTTTGTGAGTATCAAGTATAACTCGAGGCAAAATTTGTATCGTTACATTGTTGTGTAATGTTCTGTGCATCTACTGTGGGAAATCAGGGTATTTACCCGACCACATATAGTAGCGCACCTTCATGTTTGTGTATGTATGTTTCTCCTGCCTACTTCCTAAGTTCCGGAGAAAGACATGGGTTATATAAGAGACCTGATCCATTCTTATTAGGAATGGAAATGATTGTCTTATTCTATACCTGCGTATTTCTCTGTGGGCTGGCGATTGGGTGCCTGATAGGCGGGGGCAGGGGATCTAACTGTTGTCTGTCCAGCGCTGTGATTCCCCTTGGTTTGAGTACTGACAATTCTGCCAGCGCTAGCCTCACCTATCTGGTTTGTGAGTATCATGTATAACTCGAGGCAAAATTTGTATCGTTACATTGTTGTGTAATGTTCTGTGCATCTACTGTGGGAAATCAGGGTATTTACCCGACCACATATAGTAGCGCACCTTCATGTTTGTGTATGTATGTTTCTCCTGCCTACTTCCTAAGTTCCGGAGAAAGACATGGGTTATATAAGAGACCTGATCCATTCTTATTAGGAATGGAAATGATTGTCTTATTCTATACCTGCGTATTTCTCTGTGGGCTGGCGATTGGGTGCCTGATAGGCGGGGGCAGGGGATCTAACTGTTGTCTGTCCAGCGCTGTGATTCCCCTTGGTTTGAGTACTGACAATTCTGCCAGCGCTAGCCTCACCTATCTGGTTTGTGAGTATCATGTATAACTCGAGGCAAAATTTGTATCGTTACATTGTTGTGTAATGTTCTGTGCATCTACTGTGGGAAATCAGGGTATTTACCCGACCACATATAGTAGCGCACCTTCATGTTTGTGTATGTATGTTTCTCCTGCCTACTTCCTAAGTTCCGGAGAAAGACATGGGTTATATAAGAGACCTGATCCATTCTTATTAGGAATGGAAATGATTGTCTTATTCTATACCTGCGTATTTCTCTGTGGGCTGGCGATTGGGTGCCTGATAGGCGGGGGCAGGGGATCTAACTGTTGTCTGTCCAGCGCTGTGATTCCCCTTGGTTTGAGTACTGACAATTCTGCCAGCGCTAGCCTCACCTATCTGGTTTGTGAGTATCAACGTACTCTGTCTCGTGGTTATGTCATCGGGATGTATTTTGGCGACTTCAGTTTTTCTCATGTTCTTGATCGCAATGCGGGCTATGTCTGCGTACGTTATGCCCGTTGTCAGCACGCAGATGATGTATATGCCAAAAGTGACGTAAGCTCTCATTGCCCTTGGAATTGTTCGGGATATTTCACATGTGTAAGCGGGATTGTGAGTGTTGTCAAAAAATGGCCAGATTCCGTAGAGTAAGGCCATTAGCCAAACCATGCCAATGATCACTCGGATTCTCTTTTCCGTGAACACGCGATCATACAGATAAGGTCTGCTGATGTAGATGTACCTGTCCAGGGCGATGAGAACCATGTTGAGCATGGAAGCGGTCACACCGAGGTAGGCCGCTGACAAAAATGCCACGCATGCAACCTCTGAATTCCGAAAGGATCTGTCTTCCATCATTACCATCATTTCTAGTGGTGCTCCGGTAAACACGATTAAACCGACGATGGCGTCGGACACTGCCATGGAAATGATGTACATGTTGGATCTAGTATGTAGCCGTTCAAAACGACAGATAGCAAACACTACTAGCGCGTTGGCGAGAAAGATCACGCTTCCAACAATTACCGTAACGGTAATTGTTGCTACATGCCGAGGCGTATGTCTCACCCCCATCAGTCTTAGATTATAAAAGTTGCCTCACTGAGAACGGTAGTTATGGGCTGAGTTGAGGTAAACCCGAAGTCACGTCAATGCGATTTCTTTTCTTTTGTGACGCAAAAATCTTTGCGTGGGCAATGACGCTTTTTCACATGCACAGATTTCTGGGGTCACTGGTTAGAAGAATGAATTTAGCCCAAAACGGTGACTGGCAAGCGTGTAACAAGATGAGGATTTCATCCCAACGTCTTCCGTATTGTTTTGAGCTCAGATGCGTTTATCTTTTAGGAACATTCAGAGTTGTTCATATTTGTAGGCTTATAATGCTGATCCATTTCCCTCCTTTCTAAGCTAACCTCTGATCAATCCAGACCAAAAATGTGACTGCCAAGCGTGTAAAATGCAAGAAGTACCCAACGGAGAAAGAAACACGCTTAGAAAAGACGGGTACAACACAAATGATTAATATTCGGGTAAATACCCTTTGTCAAAATAGACAAACAAACAGAGAGATTAGCCGCTACTTATCTTCATTCGCAGAAGGAATGTGGCAACTGAAGGAGGTGACGTAAAATAAAAGAAAAGGAAGAACAAAAGTGCGGGAAAAGTAAAATTGACGTCAACGAAAAAAATCATAAGAGAGAGACTCGGAGAGAAACTGAACACGAGAGACAAGAGTGTGTGTGGCGCGCGCAGGAGCGAGCAAAAGTAAATGCGCGTGTGTGAGGTCAGAGAGAGAGAGAGACAGCGAGAGAGAGAGAGAGAGAAAGAGAAAGAGAAAGAATGAACGGGGAGTACCCTTACGCACGAAGTAGGCTGAGTGTCTAATACACAAAGCCTGCTAAACACCAACCCGAAGGCAAACTTTATATCACCTTCAAGTTGAGGACTACCTCGGGAAAAAACGGGAGGACCCCGGGAAAAACCCCAGCATTTAGCACGGTACACAACAAGTCAGTAATAAGTCATTGAAACAAAGCAAATAATCAAATTAAATTCAGTAAGAGAATATTGATGTAAGTGGAGAGTAGGTAGTTGTGAAACCGTCTTCAAGGGTAACTAAAAAAAAAAACCGGGGGGGGGGGGAGGGAGGGGGGAGAGAGAGAGAGAGAACGAGAGAAAGAGAGACGGGGGGCGGGATGGGGGGGAGGGGAGGAGGAAGTGGAAGAAGGGTAAGGGAAAAAGCGTAAAGAGAGAAAGAGGGAGAGAGAGAAGTGTTAAGGGGGGGGGGGGGGGGGTAGGGGAGTGTAACGCACGCAGACTTGCCCACAGTCGTACGCACAGACTCTCACGCAACAGACGCATACACCGCCACTGACTCAGACGGGCGCATTCATGCGGTAAAACACAACACACGGGCTCCCTTTCTAAAGTGACTTTTATACAAGATAAATATAAGAAAATAAACGCTCACAACTATCAAGCTATATACATCACTCCTTTCCCCACACCCAGCATCCACATCACATACACATCACACACTATCTCGGCCAGGCTAGGCTTTAGTTTCACACTGTCTCCAACCTGTTTGATGATATTGCCTGGTTACGTTGGTCCTTCTCACGTCTAGGCGTGCAAGTCCGTTGTATGCTCTTTCCTGTCGTCCTGTCTGTAACACGGACGTCCTTGTACTCGCACCGTAGCGCAGTTCTCGCTGTGATCCGGGTATCTTGGTCCCGATCAGACTCACTCTGAGCGAAGAGCTGGAGGGATGACCTCACGTTAGGTCCCACCTGTGACTGACGTCTCGGCGTCCGTCGCTCCCTCTTTACACGCACTCTGAATACGACAACAAAAAGTCCCAACGTAACACTTGCTAAACACACAACATATTGGATCAATGAGAAATGTCACGTAACCTGGCTGCTACAAATAACTCACACGTTCATTCACACACACACACACACACACACACACACACACACACACACACACACACACACACACACACACACACACACACACACACACACACGTGCTTCATAAACTATCTACTTCCGTAACACCCCCATATCTCTGTCACTATCTTGAAATACACTATAGCCCAACACTCTTGCTATACACTACTCTATACACTGGAAAAGACTATGCTTAACCAACCACGTACTACCTTCATAGCGACTTAGACATACACACCTCACATTCCTTTAATTATCCATCTCGGTACATGAACTAACTCCCATTCCTTTAGTTATCCATCTCTGTAAATAACTGTATACCAAAAACGCCGGTTATTTCACTGAATTCTAAACCAACATAACTGAACCAAACCGGTCAACACTATACAAGCAAATTACTCTTAGCAACGCATACTGTCTTTAACTAAGCAACTATCAATACTACATATATAGAAACATACCTGAATTCTAGGCTTCAGAGTCTTGGAATACGGGCTAGGTATCTCAAACACATCCGTCCAAACTGACGATAAGCCCCGTACTAATATATTCCTGCTCTGACAGACACAGCTTTTGCCTAGAACTCACTAAACAGAATTCACTAAAACTTCGTGCTAACCATGTCTTAAAGATTTCACGTGGCGCCTCATGCCACCCGGACTATCGGCACAAACAAACCGTTAACAAAAACCGTACCGTACTAACCCTAATGTATGAGCACTATGCACGAGCATAGAGCTTCATCACAGGGAGGAGGACTAGAGAAAGAGAGGGAGAGAGAGAGAGAGAGAGAGAGAGAGAGAGAGAGAGAGAGAGAGAGAGAGAGAGAGAGAGAGAGAGAGAGAGAGAGAGAGAGAAAGAGAAGAAAAGGGGGGAGAGAAGACAACCAGCCAGAGCCACCAGCCCCACCCAACAGGCACCCACCAGCCCACAGAAAAACACACAGTCACGTAACAAGACGACCACATACATCCCCAAGGGATGCACATGATCGCCCCGCCTCACAACCGCGCATCACTCCGCGGGCCGGCGACCGGGCGCCCGAAAGGGAAGGGCAAGGGATCCAACTGATCGTACGGCCAGCGCTGAGAAAGATCCCATGGGATGTGTACATATCAACCAGAAATATTAATAAATTGTGTTGTACCCGTCTTTTCTAAGCGTGTTTCTTTCTCCCGGCGTTCTTTTCTTTTTAACCTCTGATCAACACACACGTGGCGCACACACAAAAAGACGGTAACACGGCGCTTCCCGTCATTATTCCACTCTGTGGGCTCGTGTAGCGATAGGAATCTACTCTAACCCACCCTCTGATCCACACACACTGGCAAACAGAAATAAAGACGGACACACGGCGATTCCCGCCATTCGTAAGCTCTGTGGTCTGGCGAAGCATAAATATTCTGAAGAAGAATAATAGCACGAGCAGCGAAATGACGTCACTTCAAGCTTCACGGCATGGCATCATTAGTCCCACGACGCCGTGTTCATAGTGACGACTCGATGTTATACGTCTATCATCGCAGTACTAACATATGTCGTATCAGAGGATCAACTTTGCAATTTTCTTGCTGTTTTTCACGCCTAGAGCTTACATGTCACAATTTGACCCAATCCTATCCCAGGGCCGGGACAAATAGCAGACTTATGCAAATACTGTTTATGAAAAGTCGTGCGGGTATTAATAGGAAGATAGCATTTTTTCGTAAAAAAAAAAAATAAATAAAGTTATGTTAGCTATTTTACAAATGACTCCGAAAAAGTAGTGCAGAAAATTGCCTGATTTTCACACCTAGGGCATACAGTCACAATTGACCTAATCATACCGACAGCCAAGACAAACTGTAGGCTTATGTAAATACCGTATACGAAAAATCATGCGATTAATAATGAGAAGATTGGGTTTGTTTGGTTGGGTTTGTTTGGCTGGGGTTTTTTTTTTTCATAAAAGAATATTCAATTGTTTTAAAATTAACCCATATAATTCGTAAAATTCAAAAAATATTTAATTATCACTCAAAAGGTTCTAGAGGTACAATGCTGGTTAACGAACTCATTCAACATCTCCGATTTATCTAGCTATATGCAAAATATCTAGTACTATCTATCTATATCCCGTAGTTGGGGCACCAGTGATGACTTGGCAACCAGCTCCCTTCATTCCTCTCTGTTCTCTGCCATTCTTAGCGTATCACCCAGCCTCAGTCCTGTCCACTCTGAGATATTGTCCTCCCATCTTTTCCTCTGTCTTCCTCGCCTTCGCCCTCCTTGCACGGTGCCTTGCAGGATTGTTTTGGCAAGCCCTGCTGAACGCGTGACATGCCCATACCACATCAGTTTGCGTTTTTTCACAATGGCTAATAGGTCTTCATAGGGCCCGATGGCTTGCCTGATTCTGCTTCCCACTTCCTCGTTCGAGATGTGATCTCTGTATGAAATGCCAAGCAACCTTCGAAAACATCTCATTTAAGTGGCTGGTATCCTCATTTCAAGGTCTGCTGTGAGGGTCCATGACTCGCAGGCATACAAGAACACTGATATGACTAAGGAGCGCATCAGCCTGATCTTGGAGCAGAGCGTGATATTTCTGTCCTTCCATATGGTCTTCAATCTTGTCAGTGTTTTTGTTGTCTGCGCAATCATGGACAGTATTTCTGGTTTTGATCCCTCATCTGTCACAATGGCTCCTAAGTATTTGAATTTATTAACTGTTTCTAGTTTTGGGCTTCCAATCATGACGTCAGTGCCAATGCCACTGGTGTTATTTGTCATCAATTTGGTCTTCTCTGCACTGATTTCCATCCCATACGCAATGGCTGTACTGTCCAGCTTTTCCACCAGCTGAGCTAGCTCCTTCTCTGTTCCTGCAAGGACATCAATGTCGTCCGCAAAGCGCAAGTTCGTGATTGTTCTGCCTCCAATACTGACACTTCCTTCGTGATCTTTCAGAGCGTCTGTCATGATTATTTCCAGGAAGATGTTGAAAAGTGTAGGTGAGAGCAAGTAGCTTTGTCTGACTCCGAATGTAGTCCTAAACCAGTTTCCTATTTTGCCGTTGAAGCAGACTGCGCTAGTGGCCGTGTTGTAAAGGTTTGCTATGACTTTGATCAGGTTGGCATTTATGTTGTAAAGCTTCATGGTGAACCAAAGGGCTGCATTCCACACCCTGTCAAACGCTTTCTTAAAATCCACAAAGACATGATAGAGGTTTTGCTGGTGCTGGAGGTACCTCTCACATAGAACTCTCAGGTTGAAGATCTGCTCAGTTGTGCTGCGCCCTGGTCTGAAGCCTGCCTGTTCCTCAGCTATGATTTCCTCTGCTGTGGCTTCAGCCTGTTCAGTAGGATCTTTAACATGACTTTGCTTGGGTGGCATATATGACTGATCGTGCGATAATTCTGTCATTGATGTAAGTTGCCTTTTTTGGGGAGCGTTATTATAAGTGATTGGGTCCATGGTGTGGGCCAATCCCCTGACTGCCAGATCTTATTGCAGATTGTTAGTAAGGCGCTTATCATGTCGTCAACCCTTCTTGGACTAGTTCTGCAGGGATGTTGTCTGCTCCTGCTGCCTTCCCTTTTTTCAGCGACTTCACTGCAGCCTCTACTTCTTCTCGGAGGATGGGATAGTTGCCATTGTTGGTCACGGGTGGGTTGACAAGTATGCCTGGGTCCCCTGTAGCTCGGTGGTTGTACAAATCTGAGCAGTACTCTAAGAAGTACCCAACGGAGAAAGAAACACGATTAGAAAAGACGGGTACAACACAATTTACTAATATTTCGGGTAAATACCCTTTGTCAAAATAGACAAACAAACAAACAGAGAGATTAGCCGCTACTTATCTTCATTGGCAGAAGGAATGTGGCAACTGAAGGTCCTTCAGTTGCCACATTCCTTCTGCCAATGAAGATAAGTAGCGGCTAATCTCTCTGTTTGTTTGTTTGTCTATTTTGACAACGGGTATTTACCCGAAATATTAATAAATTGTGTTGTACCCGTCTTTTCTAAGCGTGTTTCTTTCTCCGTTGGGTACTTCTTTGCATATTACACGCTTGGCAGTTACCTTTTTGGTCTGGATTGAGCAGTACTCTGTCCATCTCTTCAGTATGTCTTGGTCTTCCGTAAGACAGTTCCCTTCACTATCTTGAATGATCGAGGAGCGTCCTTGTTTTACACTGGTCAGGTCTTTCACCAGCTGGTATGCTTTTTTGCTATTATTTTTGTTCAGATTTTCTTCTACGTGTTTACACTGATCTTCAATCCACTTATTCTTTGCCTTTTTCATGCTTTTCTTGATATCCTGGTTAATTTCCTTGTATTGTTTAGCTCCTTCTACCTCTGATTTCTTTTTCTTTAATTCTCGATGCGTGTCACATAGAACAAAGATGTCAGCTGTAACCCAAGGTTTTTTTGCTTGTCGGTGTTTGCCAAGGATCTCACTGGCTGTTTGGGTTACAGCAGTGTTAAATGTGTCGATCAGTGTGTCCACATCCGTGTCTTCTGCACCTAGAAGTAGAAGTGGCGCAAATTTTCCTCCTATCTTTGCCTGGAAGGCTTCTAATACAAATAAGAAAAATTACGGACTCCAGTGTGGATCAACCGGTTTTTATGAAACAGCCATTTTCTCGCCAATGAGCATCTTAATAAAAAAAAATCGAAAATAAATGTCTCGAGATAATTCTTTTAGGGACAATATCCTAAAATTTCAAGCTTGTCCGTCCTCAAACGTGGGCTCTAGTCGCTGTGTCACACACACACACACACACACACACACACACACACACACACACACACACACACACACACACATATATATATATATATATACGGCGCTTTGGCGCCAAAGAGCAGATATTAATCCAACGAAGAAAGAAGCACGCTTATTAGAAAAGACAGTTACAATAAAATGTATTCATATTTCGAGTAAAAACCCTTAATTTCAAAAATAGACAAACAAACAAGAATACTAATCTTAATATTCATTCATTCATTCAGTCCTCTCTGCGCCGTCTGGTGCTTGAGGCGACGGCAAGGGAGCGCCACTTTTGTCTGTCAGCTGCTATTTTGGGTGCTGTTTGCAGAGTAAGGCCTCTGTTCTTGAGCTCTCGCTCCACGGTTCGGCGCCACGTCTCCTTTGGTCGCCCACGGTTTCTCTTCCCCTGTGGTGTCCATCTCAGTGCCACCCTTGGTAATGAGTCAGGTGACATTCTGCAAACGTGGCCTAGCCATCTCCATCTCCGTGTGGCGATGGTTTCAGCGATGCTGTCTGCGCCTGCTCTCTTCCGTAGTTCCTCGTTTGTAATCATGTTTGGCCAGAAGACCTTCATGATCCGTCGCAGGCACTTGTTCTTAATATTAATCGCTACTAATCTTATCGTATCGGTGTGTGCAGAAGTCTACACGCACCAGTAGGATAACACGATCCAGCTGCAAGAAACATAGATCCTCATGAGCCCCCGCGACTGCGGGGGCTCATGAGGATCTATACCTCTTGCTGAGACCAATTTGTATCCATGTTTCTTGGACGTTTTTGGCTTTTTCTTGTGGAATAAACAAAGATTTCAGAAACAACATGAACACTGTACGTACTGTGGCAGGGAATGGGTTCATTAAAGACTTGTGCGATTTTGTTTAGCCTAAATATTTTAAAATACATGTGTATATAATTAAGTCTTGCTTTAAAACCTCCCTTTTAGTCTGACTGGCCAGACGTCTACCCTTTCCGCCGTGAGATGTCCTTAGACGCATGTTCGGCGTTAAACCCCACTAAGTAAACAACTAATCACCCCCCAAAAAAAAAACCTCCCCCCCAACCCCCCCCCCCCCACACACACACACACACACACACACACCCCACCACCCCCTCCTCCCCCAGCGGTTCATGTGTACGACAAAGGAGCACAAGCGAAAGAATATATACATTTCCACTCATTTGGCTATCTCTTGTGACTCCTGTCCTTCGAAACTTTGAAACATTAACAAAAGTAGTATAGCTACCATCTGTGTGAAGTGTGATCAAACACAATTCTTAAAATGATGAATAATGCATAGCATTTATATCGCGCATTTCTCATATTTATAATTATTTATAATATAACTCAATGCGCAGAATGTAGCCGCGTGAACTGAACCCAACAAGCACGCTCACGTGAATCACACGCATTCACTCACACACTGTACGTAAACACAGAACATTCACGTGGTGCTAAGGGCAAGCTCAAGCGAGCTACTGACGGTATTTGGAAATCGTTTTGTATTTGAAATTTTATTAAGTTGGCTGAAACTGATACCAAAGTGGAGGGGGAGGAAGAGCCGGAGTACCCGGAGAAAGAACCCCCGACGGTCCGCCCGAATTAACGGTGACACTTACTAGAGGAGAAAAATCCGACGCCGGAACCCGGAATCGAACCTCGCACCTTTAGCATTGGTGGCAGGCGCCTTAACCACTGCGCCACGGACCGCCCCAGAAGGTGACTGCCAAGAAGGTGACTGCCAAGCGTGTGAAATGAAGAGAAGAACCCAACGGAGAAAGAAACACGTTTAGAAAAGACCGTTACAACACAATTTAGTAATATTTCGGGGATTCTATTCGTGTTTCAGTGTTTGTCTATTTTATTGTATACTGTATATTAAACCTTATACAAAATAAACAAACAAGAATAGACTTCAGTCGCTACTTATATTGTCAGCGAAGAAGGAACGAGAACAAGCAGCGACTGAATTTTATACTTGTTTGTTTATTTTGTAAAAGGTTTAATATACTGTATACAATAAAACAGACAAACAAACAAGAATAGAATCCCCGAAATATTACTAAATTGTGTTGTAACTGTCTTTTCTAAGCGTGTTTCTTTCTCCGTTGGGTTCTTCTCTCCAAACAATCCTTAACCCATTCGAGACGTGCCGCCTCCGGATACGCGACATAAGCCGCGTATCCGGAGGCGACACGTCTCGAATACTCATAACGCAGCCACATTTTTTTCTAACGCTGAGACACCAGCACCTATGTGCCATTTAGCTGTTGTGACCTTTGACCTCTGGCTAAATTACACACTAGCATATCTTTATCACCCGTTGTCTCTCAGTATAAATACCGGTCAAACAACAAATTAATAAAATGCTAGCCATCTACAATTTGTGATGTAAAATGGCCATGTCCACACATTAACCCTTTGCGTGTCGGTAGCGGTTTTAGTCGCGATGATTCCTGTAGGAATCATCGCGACTAAAACCGCTACCGACAGGCAAAGGGTTAATGTTCTCTTGTCACACATGACCTTGACCAGGAGTCTACAGAGTACATAAATTATTATCTATCGGGAGTATTTGTCCACATTTTGCCATGTCTGACATCAGACGTCATGACTGAATAAAGAGAGTAGTTACAGTTTTAAATGTCAAGAAATCAACGCGAAGTCATTAAACTGCTCGAGTGGGGAAAAAAACGTCTCTGACTTTAGTTTCGCTGACAGCTGTTGAAGATAGTTCCACAATTAACGCTGATCGACCACTGACATACTGCTATTACGTATCACGTATAAACGATTTTGTAAAATATGGGCATACTTTCAGAAAGGATTCGTTCAACGTTAGCCGGTATACTTCCATCGCATGTGTACTACAGCTGGACTTGGCCTGACTCCCAGTGCGTGTTGTTCTGTGGACGGCCTCCGTGCTCTGCCTGGTGTGCGTCAGGTCTTCAGGCCGGCATCGCCTCAGTCGACCCGCACACAGCCAACTTCGGCCCGATGGCCTTTTGCTGACTGGGTCCGTGCTCGGTGTCCCACGGGGACCCCACAAGGACGTCTTGTCAGATGAGACCAGGTGCATGTTTAAACTCAGATGACTTTCTCTCTCTGAGGAAATGGGTACCTAAAAGGGCAAAATCCTTATTACAAGTAGGCATAGATTTGCGTGAGCTCCTGCAGCCTGCAGCTTCATGCAGGAGAAATTGAAGGAGTAACTATCACGGATATATATCTGGTTATGTCCCTCGAAAGTAAGACCACAAAAACCTCACCTGCAAAGGGCACCAGTGAAAGGGACTGCTTTACAAAAACTAAAGGCACATGTTGTAACAAGCTCCTCTCTCTGCAGAGGATCATGAGAGATTACAGCTCTTGCAGACGCCAGGAGATGACCGGAAGACTGTGGTGAAAAATCTCATCTTTTGACAGCAATGGCGGCGGGACAGGCCGCCATAATCCTTAACAATCTTCCGCTACTGCATCGACTTCTTCTGGCTCCATCCGCCGTATACTGAAACCAAAGGCCTCCTCTGCTCACAAGGACAACTATAGTTTATATTAATATCTACTTTTGCTCGCCCCAATCGCACACTTGAAAACCACAAACACTCTGAGAGAGAACTGATGTAAATAGGATTCGCAAGTACCCGGCATCAATTAAACCCTTTCCCGTCAAGAATAAAAGTGAACGATCCAACTGCAAGAGACATAGATCCTCATGAGCCCTAGCGACTGCGGGGGCTCATGATGATCTATGTCTCTTGCTGAGACCAATTTGTATCCATGTTTTTGGGACGGTGTTGGCTTTTGGTAGTTGAATGAACCACGATTTCAAAAACAAAAATATAGATGCAGCGTACGTGCAGTGGCAGGGAAAGGGTTAAGCGGTGATTCATTGCCTCTTCACTATATATTCTCAAAGCTCCGCTTGCACAATACCAGCTTCTAACAAGCCTTGGTCTGATGAGATTTCCAGTCAAACCTGCACGCTTTACAGAACTCTTACCCTCTTGGGGTGACATGAGTTTGGGGGTTCGTGTGTACAAGGGGTTACGTGAAACGAGCTAAGAGAAAATTATTATTTTTTAAATCAAGTTCATTCCTTGATCAGCAGCCGGCTCGGAAAATAAAACAGATAAGACTCCAACCGTTCGAGACCTGGACAGGCATTCAAGGAAGACGTTGGCAAAGGTCTTGGGCCGACATCGGACGTAGTGGGCCCGCGCACAAATGTGCGCGGGCCCACTAGGTCCGATGTCGACCCAACACCTTTTGCGTCATGGGATTAATCTGCCTATTGAATCAAGATGCTCCAAGGTTGATGTTCTCCGACTCTGGCGTCATAGCTATTTCCAGAACCCTATAATCTCCACCCACCGATCCAACCCCATTACCCAGTTCCTTTCCTCTGCAACTCATTCTCGCACTCAGACAATTTTAACGTCAAAGCCATTCGTGCACAGAGAGAAGCAAAACTCATTCTACCGCGTACCAACATCTCGTTGACAAGAAAAAATCAAAGGGCAATGAGAAAGTGATGCGCCACCCCAAACCCCACCCCCTCCACCGTTTCTCAAAAAAAAAAAATCCCTGCGGTCCAAAACCTTGTTAACTGAAGTATGTTATCTGGTCAAAATATTGGCGCACCATTGGCATCTTGATCAGGGTGTAAAGATTTCCCGGGGAAATCCTCCCCTTCTCATCGACCCAATTGTCCACCTATCTGAAAGAGGCAAAGACCATCATGAGTCCCCCGCGGGATCTGTGCCTCAAGTCGATCCAATTTAGTATCGTGTTCCTAGTGTGGTGGAGGGTGTCATCCGTGAGGAGATGGACCTGCAGTTTCTCCAGAGGAGGGCGTTCAGTTCTTTCTCGGCGCCAGTTGATTTGTTTAAACTCACTCGAGACGTGCCGCACCCGGTTACGCGGCATAAAGCCGCGTATCCGCATGAGGCACGTCTCGAAGGAAATCACTCTAAACCCTGCTCCATATGCGGAGAACACAAAGTAGTGTTTAAGGGTTCGTCTTTTTTTCTAACGGAAAATGCCAAAACAAATGACACGACCACGGGATTACGAAATCGAACAGCAGGATAGTTTGAACGTCGGGCGCAATGAAGAAGAAAGCTTTCAGCTTTGTATGACTTTGATAATAACGATCTTGTTTGACTGACTGAACTTGTAAGAGCCCAAAAGAATCTATATGGTATGCTTCTTGTACATGTGCAGTATTGACGTCGAGAAATGGTTTAAGTTGTAACTTTTATACAGTTTTTTTTCATGTTGGATTTTTCCCTCAGACATAAGTATCGATCTAGGCTTACTACCCGTTGGCCGATTATTATCTCTGTCATGTCGAAGTCGATCAGATAAATTGCAGGATGAATCTCAGCAGACAGCAGAAGCAGGAAAAACTGTTGCAAGCTTAGGACTAGGGGCCAGTTGCATGAGTGAACTTAGTCATGCGCCAGCCACTAAGCAATGTGCTCCGCTATCTCCACTAATGCCCCAGATAATGAAGACGTACTTTTGCGACAACACTCCAGTTGAAGACGTTAGTTATTGAGATTTAACGTCGAGCAGGCTACTAAGGTCATCTCAGGATATTATATCGACCGTGTTAGCTCAAGTGTAACTGTGCGTGGTAGTTCCTGAAGTGCGTACAAGCTGACCAGTTTCCTTGTACGTCTACAATCTGAACAAAAGACCTCGGCCCCAGCTGTACAGAGCAAGGGCAAGAACGGGTCAGCGCCAGTACAGCCGCGGCCAGCTCTGTGGGCAAAAGGTCCTGGGGCCGAGTTCCGCCTTGGTTGATCCGCGCACAGACGTGCTTGGACCAACTAAGGCTGACGCCAAGCCCGATTGATCTTTCGCTGACTGGCTAGTACTCTGAAATTTCCGTTGTAGTGCTACAGGTCTTTGGGTCCGAAGTAGAACGTTTTCTTTTTACACACCATCACAGTATATAAAAATTCAGCACCGCGAGTAAAGTAAAATCAAGACCAAAGGGTGGCTGTGAAGTGGGAATAATGCGTGGGAAATTTCAACAAAGAAAAAAACACGTTTAGAAATGAGCATTGCCACAGAGTTTATATTTTTATCTGTCCTATCTAAGCGTGTTCCTTCCTTTGCTGGGATTTTCTTTGCGAACAAAAAAAATGATCTGAATTTCGTGATTTTCCGATTTGTTGATTTTTTTATGCGTACCAACCTGCACTATGAGATCCCAGGTTTCAACAAACATGGCGACTACATCTAGGTGCCCGTGACCACAGATACAAAAGAGGTTCACGAACAACATGGAGAGGCACCTGAAAGCACAAGCAGATGCGGCCACAAAGTAGATTTGAATTTCACTTTATTTCGGTCTCTGTCTCATTTGCCTTCCAGCCATATGAGACCGAAACCGAGGTACAATACCTTTCAAATCACTCTTGTGTCAACCTTAGCCTGTGCTTGAGAGATGCAAAGAGAGTGACAGGCGGTCACAAAAAGAGAGATGGATGGCTAGTTGCTGTGCCAGTAAGAGCGGAATCGATACTAGCGTAACTGGTATTCAAACCATTCTCTGCACGAGGAAGACATACACCAATCGGACTGGTCCTTTGTGGCAAGAAGCACATATTCTAATGTGCCCCTGCTAGAAAGTTGTTTTCGATTCCAAAGACAAAATGGCTAGCTCAGAATCGTCTGCCGTGCCCTTGGTTCAAATTGAGAGGGGGAAAAAGTCGGTCGACCATTCGAAGCACGAGAGTAGTTCTTACATATATTAGCTTGGTTCTTTGCCGGACACCAAGCATAATATTGTCAGTCGAACGATATCCCACAGCTGGCTACAGATGCGGGAGATCTTATGCAAATCTTGCATATGAAAGGCGTTCGTCACTGGACTTTAACACGTTTAGCTCTACGGTCGGAATTTCCAGAAATTTGGAGTTGTTCAGTTCAGAAGAAAGATCAACTATGACAGTTCAAGGATGGTGCCAGAATAGCTTGGCGCCTACAGGCGCCAAGCTATTCTGGCACCACCCTTTAACTGTTATGGGTGATCTAAATCCTGCAGTATGTCAGGACTGAAAGTGTACATCTAGGTTACCAGTAAATGGAGCGACGCGAGATCGATTGATTGGCTGGTCTGACTGGCAAGGACGCACTCAGTGCCAACAATGCTACGTGCGGCACTCCCTTTAACGGTCGTATACTTAAACCCCCACTGATTTCCTTCCTTCCTTTGAGATAGAAAGACGTAGCAGATAGGTATAAACCTTACCTGCAGTATGCAGACGTTTTCATAAAATTCTGCTGCTGTGAGAATGTGTGCCTCAGTCCTGCAAAATGTAGGACTCAGTAATTCCGTGTCCGTTTAGGAAGCAGAAACAGAAATAAATGACCCGATGGCTTCCAGCAGAGGCACATATCATTCTCATAAGAATCTTTGCCTCTGCAGACGTAAGCTGTCGGCTGCGGGAATGGTAACAAAGCATTGTCGAGAAAGGAGAAGTAAAATCGCACAATGCAATGAACGGGAAGGCTGGTCCAGAAGAGGATATACACACTGGTTGTCCTCATCTATTCGCTACCGCTAAGAGGTAGCGAATCGAGGGAGACAACGAGTGTAAAGAGGTACATACAGAAGTAAGGCCCTGCATCTTCTTCTCCTGACCCACATTCGTTAGGTTTCCATTCCGAATTGTCTTGACTTGTCGCCTGCTTTTAAACGCTTCCTCGCAAATTCTTTTCCACAATTATTAATCCATTCCTTCATGTTTCTCTTGCATTGTTTCCTTCTTCTACTCTGCTAATGGGTGTCATATAAGCATGGCATCGTGTATTTTTGCTTTTCAAGCAGACATGGATCAGATTGGATCGTCTGTCATCTGTTCGGCTTAAATCAATCCAATCATCCAATCATCCATCCATCCATCTGCCAAATAAATCCTTCTTCAATTTACGTATGCAATCCTTTGGCCTATCTGCCACTCCCATGTTATCGTCCGTCCATGCTGTTCGGCCAGGTTACCCATGAGCGAGTAAGAAAAGTGGTGCGTCCTTTTCGCTCAAGTTTGAATTTAATCGAAACTTTTAGAACAAAGGGCCTGACTTCGTTGACATTGTAGTACCTGATGGCTGATGAGACGTCGTTTCAGTCCGCGATTTGGAGACTTTCAGAACAAACGTCCAGACAAGGCTGACCTTGCATTTCTTCCTTGTCGGTACTCACTCCCTCACCTGTGTCAGACTCTGTGACAACACCCCCAGTAACCAAACGCTTTCGGGCCCACCACGGCCGAAGAGGACCCGCGCACGACCGTGCGCGGGCCCACTGCGGCCGTCGTAAACCGAGGACCTTTGCTTACTGGGACACAAGTCGATCCATCATACTTGATGACCGTTTGACCTCGTGACTGCGGGTCTGCCCGTCCGCCATCTATTGACCAGCCCGTGGCTTGTGCTACCCGTGTGTACACACACATCAATCGAACGCATAACCCTGTATAACACCCTCAATAGCACTCTTCAATAAAGGCACAGCGGGAGCCAGTTCGGCCAGCAAGGGTCACTGACTCTGATAAGCTCCTGCGGTTTCTTGCAGTCTTCTTGCATATGAATAAAAGTTTCAAGAAGAATTGATTCTGGTTCATGGACTGTACATACATCAATAGAAGGCACAACTGGAGCCAATCTCGGTTTCGCAAGAGGCATTTATTTTCATGAGTCCCTGGCAATGCAGGGGCTCATTAGAATCCATGCCTCTTGCAGATAAAACAACGTTGGTTCGCGGTCTGTCTACACTGTTTACGTAGAACCGGAAATGGCTAGTATGACGCACTGCTTTTTTTTTCCCTTGTCGGAAACATGCCGGAAAACATTTATTCTCGACGGCAGATGAGGTCAATAACTGTTTACTCTTTTTGCTCCCGACTTGCTTTGTGATTACTGTATTTCACCTAAGTTAATAGCTCCAGCCCTCTCACTTTTAATAGCTCCCGTAAGCGATTTAGTCCCGAAACAATGAAACATGAAATAGGTCGACCATGAAAGTTCAATGGTTCAAGGACGCTACCAGACTAGCTTGGCGCCATCTTTCAAAACCATAGCCAGTCTGTACTGGACTGCAATGTAGTCTGCAATGGACGACACACACAATTTGACAGTTGGGTGCAATGTGTAGAAAGTCTACATAGAGTGGACGGAATTAAACTCCAGACACCAAGCCATTAATCCCATCACTGCCGAGAAATACTGAACATCACCCATCAGTGCAAGAAACACATATCCTCATGAGCCCCCGCAACTGCGGGGGTATATAAGGATCTATGCCTCTTGCTGAAATCAATTTGCGGCTAGGGAGCTATGATGTTGAATAAACAAAGATTTCACATGCTTCTACTGGCAGTAAAGTGGTTTAACACTATAACGAGGTCGCGCGAGAGGCAAGAAAGCTCGGTGGGCTGTGGGCAAAAATCGAAAAAAAAAGTTCTTAGTTGTAAGAACTGAATGATCAGGAAGCAGTCGTTGACAGTTCGTTGTCAGTTTGAGCTTACATTTTGCCGCATGTGCGCGTGATTCACAGCAAAACAAAATCGGGTAAATGTAACAGCTAGCCGAATTGCCCACATGTCCTAGTCTCGGCCGCTCAAAGTCACGTAAACCAACGAGCGTTCTCGCGATGCTCGAGAACTCTCAACCGGCCTATTGCTCAGAATGGCGTGCAGGAATGCGCACGTTTCCTGCCAGCATCTCATGATGACCTCCTCGGACTTGAAGGGCTCACGAGAATGTATGCTTTTTGCAAATGAGAAATGAGCTGGCTGAGAGTAATTACGTTTTAAGCCGGGCTGTCTTGATGGGTGGAATCGGCAGTGAAAATTCGTCTTTGATATCTAATCAATTTCCTATCAGCCAGGTATGGAGTCAGAAAGCAGATTATTTTCACCAATCAGATTCCACGAGGCGCTCGATCGAGGAAATCCCCGGTGAGCAAAGGACACTCAGTCCGACGTCAGCTGCAGTGGGCCAGCGCACGACAGTCTTTTGCTTACTGGGCCCTGTGCCTCTTGCTGGCGTATGGAATCGTTAAGCTCTGACAATTTCACAGAGAAATGGCCATCAGATCTGACAAATTCACAGAAAAATGGCCATAAGATCTGACAATTTCACAAAGCACTGGACATCAGCACGGTCGAGCGAGCCCGCTGGTATTGTTACGTGCTATCTCAAGCAGACTTGTAATCGGGTTTTTTTGTTTGTTTGTTTTTTTCTTTTTTTTTCTTTGCGTTGCATTTTCCAGGCAGTGCACAAGGATATGTCAACGGAAGCCGATTTTTTTTCTTTCTGTCGGTATATAACCTGTCATCTCCTTGCCTTCCAGCAGCAACTCGCGACGAGATGACCAGGCTTTGGTAGCTCATTGGTAGTGCCTGATTACCATTGTACCTGATGGTTATCTGCCATGATAGCAGATTTCACTGAGAGATGGCCACCAGGTCTGACAAATTTCACAGAGAAATGGCCATAATATCTGACAATTTCACAAAGCGCTGGACATCAGCATGATCGAATGACTCTAGTGATGTACTCGCGAAGGGATAATGGGCTTTGGTAGCTGAATGGTAGCACCTGATTAATATTGTACGATGCGAAATAAAAAAAATTAGGGCTATTTAGTTTGGCCGCTAATTTCAAGACCATAGACGTATACTTTCAGCCGTGACACACTACAGGATATGGACGACCGTAACAGTTCAAGATTGGTGCCAGAATGTTTGCGCCGAGCTATTCCGGCACCTTCCTTGACCGGCCATGCCAAGGGCAGTGCCTGGTTAGCTTGGCACCTGGAAAGGCGCCAAGCTAATCAGGCACTACCCTTGAGCCTTGGGGCGGTCCGTGGCGCAGTGGTTAAGACGCCTGCCACCAATGCTAAAGGTGCGAGGTTTGATACCGGGTTTCGGCGTTGGATTTTTCTCCTCTAGTAAGTGTCACCATTAATTCGGGCGGACCGTCGGGGGTTCTTTCTCCGGGTACTCCGGTTCTTCCACCCCCTCCACTTTGGTACCGGTTTCAGGCCACTTTATAAATTTCAAATACAAGCGATCAAAAATTTCCGAAACCTCAGTAGCTGAGCTGACCCTTCGCACCACGTGAATGTCCTGTGTCTGTCTTCAGAGTGAATGCGTGTGTGTCACGTGAGCGTGCGTGTTGGGTTCAGTTCGCGGCGCTTTGAGTCGATTCGCAGAATTGGGGAAAAGCGCCTATATAATAACCGGTATTATTATTATTATTATCATGCTCGATCCATCTCAACCTTAGCACAGATCCCACGATAATAAAACGTGAGTTAGCTGTCTGAGGAAGTGAAAAAGGCCGCGGCGAGAAAACTGCGCCAGAACATTTTAGCGTCCGGAACAGGGCTGTGATAATGTGAGCAAATACGATTGGCTTCCATTTGCAAAGCAATCGGCCGAGTGGTTCCATAAGAACGGGAAAGAGGGAATGAACGCTTCAATTGTAAGTTTTTGGTATGGGCTTCCGTTTTATGTAGATGAGTGAATCTTTCAGTCCATGTTCACCACAACAGAAGATGGATCGGGCAGGATAGTTCAGTCATGGACGGTTCCGGGATAGCTATTCTGCACCACCCTTGAACTATCATGGTGGATCTACCTGCTGATATTTAATGTATACTGACGAGCAAAAGTAATGCGACATTTCTTTTGCTCGTCAGTATCGTTTTAAAAGGACAACTACAGATTGGGGGATTCCGGCGCAATGTGTTAACACATTCTACGCCAGGACCGAGATCCCCAAAAGTTGAATTTGCCCTCTGAAGGACTGTATTACATTTCTAGAGAAAGAACGAGCATGATTGTTCAAGAGTGGTGCCAGAATAGCTTGGCGCCTATGGGCGCCAAGCTATTCTGGCACCACCCTTCAACTAGCATGTTCGAACCATGTCTTGCTATGGTGTGTCAGGGCTGAATGAGTTAACATGTTCATCAGCGGCGCCGAAGGGCTGGATGCCGGCAGCTATGAAAAAAGTCTGCTGCTGCTACGCGCTGATTTATGGACCAAAGACACGTGCCTCAGTGGAGAATGCGTTACAATAACGGTGTGGCGATGCACAGTGCTTATCTCTCATTTCCACTATCAAATGATATATATATATAGACGATAAACAGTATACATTAACCCCGTCACTGCCGAGAAACAGAGAACACGATCCACCTGCAAGAGACATAGATCTTCATGAGCCCCCGCGTCTGCGGGGGCTCATGAAGATCTATGCCTCTTGCTGAGACCAATTTGTACCCATGTTTCTTGGACGGTGTTGGATTTCGGTCGTTGAATGAACAAAGATTTCAGAAACAAAAAATACGTACAGTGGTAGGGAAGGGGTTAATAAACAATACATAGACGGTAATTAGTGTACATTACTATCATTAGTAAAGAATACAGACGATAAAAAGAGTACTTTAGTAAAGAATACACAGACGATAAATAGTGTACATTAGTATAATAATAATAATAATAATAATAATAATAATAATAATAATAATAATAATAATAATAATAATACATAGACGGTAAATATTGTACATTACTATGATTAGTAAAGAAAACAGTCGATAAAAAGAGTACATTAGCAAAGAATTCATAGACGATAAATAGTGTACATTAGAATAATAATAATAATAATAATAATAATAATAATAATAATAATAATAATAATAATAATAATAATAATAATAATAATAATAATAATAATAATACATAGACGATAAAATGTACATAATCCCTGTAACTGCCAGTGGAAGCAGATTGTGTTTTGGAAATCGTGGTAAATTCAAGGTCAAAGATATCCAGTCGTCAAGGGGACATGCATACACAGTGATTTCAACAAGCGGCATATTATTCATGAGCTCCTAGGGGCTCATTAGAATCTACATCTCTTGCAGCTGGTTGGTAGATTTTCTCGGCATTGATGGGGTTTTTTTTTTTTAAAGAAACATCGTGAAAACTCGTTTTACTATATATAATTATGCCAGTGACGACGTTTTGGTTACCATTCCGCTAGACTGACTTCCTACACGGCAAGCAGACCTAGCTGATATGTGTTAAACGATGAGTGGTGATGATTTACGAGCCGAGAATCTCAAGACGTTTGTACACTTGTACGGATGACCTGTGCGACTTTATAGCTAAGAATATTTTTAAAATATGTTTTATGATCTTTCTCTTAATTAGCCTGGCCAGACTTTTACCCGTCTCACCATGAGATGGCCTTAGACGCTTATTCAGCGTTAAATCCTAATAACTAACTAAATATGCTTTTGACACACAAGTTCTGGCTCCGAGGCTCTGCCTCGGAGCCAGAGCTGTGCGTCCAAAGCAAGTCGAGGTTTGTAAATCACCACCAATCATAGTTTATCGTATTTTACCTAGCGTCGTATGATCCCTGTTTCATGTCATGCCTGTTCGACAGTTGGATTGACTCGATAAAGCCTACACAAGCATTTTGCTTACTTTGGTTTTTCTTATAATAACCCTGAAAAGGCCTCTATAACACGACGTGTCACAGCTACGTCGTCAAGAGTTCTTTGTCCAGTTCTACTCTAACGTCAACAATTGTTTATTGCGATCAGCTGCAGTGATGTACTGAATTTACGTTCAATGTGGCCTTGGTCTGTCTGAAGGGTTCCACAGGCCACGAATGTAGGGCATGGTCGCGGAACATAATAAAGAACTTTTGACGTCATCTGACCCACAGGCTACACAAACTGTACTCAGGTGATTACCATTCAAAAACGATATGTATGGAATTATTTAATACCAATTTTACTACTTTTGGAGCCATCATCCCCTGTGATGTCTTTGAGGTGGCTTGTTAACTCATTCAACTCCGACACGCCACGGCAAGACATGGATCGAGCGTGATAGTTCGAGGGTTGTGCCATAATAGCTTGGCGATCATAGGCGCCAAGCTATTCTGGCACAACCCTTGAACTATCACGTTCGATCTGTTTCCAGAAGTGTAATACAGTCTTCAAGGGGCAACTTCAAAATTTGCGGATTTCGGTTCTGGAGCAGAGTGTGTTAGTTAACTCGTGAGTTAAAGTGGGCCACCAGGTTTAAATGCACCTGTATACTGTCAGTCTAGCGTATTTGTAAGTAATCAGATATATGCATACGACTTTTTTCGATTGATCACTTGACGTCAGTCGTGCCATTTCAATGCAGGTCAACCATTGGAAATCCTGAAATAAGAGTATTAATTTACTACGACGAAGTTTCTGTTTCTGTCAAGTGTATTCTAAGTATTCGAATTCACACTTCAGCCGTCATGTGGCGCGCGCATAAAGAAATAAGTTTTATCACTCGCCCCTTTCACTTTAATCGTCAAACGAAGGGTGTGGTGTAAAACGCCAGAGTGGTCCATAAGCCCTGTCAGGCGTGAGAGTCATTTTGGCGTACGTCAAAGTAACTCTGGGTGGATCAAGGGAGGAGCGTCATTTTGACGTACGCCAAAGTGACTGGGTGGATCGGAGGTGTGAGTCACTTTAGCACACGCCAAAGTGACTCTGGGTGGATCGGGCAGGCTTTGTGGCACAAGCCAAGGTGATGATGGCGAGTGAGAGTCATTGCGGCTTATGCCAAAGCGACTCTGGGTGGATCGGGATTGTGGGTGAGATTAGAGTCATTTGGCGTACGCCAAAGTGACTTGGTGGATCGGGGGTGAGAGTCATTTTGGAGTGTTGCAACTAATCAAACTGCCTGATCATCTCGGTCCTTCACAGCGCTGATGAGGCCGAGTTTATCAGGCACTAACCCTGAGTTATCTACTGCGACTTGCGAGTAACGGTTGATTCTAAATCACGATTTTATTCGCCACAAGAAGCGAAACTGCTGCTTCTGTCACGGCCCAAGCATTTCCCGTCGAAGAAGACAACTATATTCGATGACGCAAACCACCGCAGTGCATCACTCACGTGAACTGAACTATAACTAAAGAGCTCAAGCACTGTCATTTTTGTAATACTAGTGCACAATTACTTGACAGCAGCCTCAGATTTTTATGAAGTGACATTATCAAATGAAATATTGCAATGACGACATTGACGTAAGATCACGTAACGGATCGATCTACATGAAACTGAGTTGACGCACACGACCCCATAACTGATCAGTGGGGATTTATCTCCACGTGTTTTGATTTAAAGATGTTGGGGTACAGTGACCTTATTAAATTGCACTATAACAAGGACATATTGACAGAAATTAAGAGAGCACACAATTTATGATTCTGTGAACCTATTTTAACAGAGACAGACTTAACTGTACTGTCAAAGCACAAAGCTGTACGTCCATTTTTGTGAAAAGCGAGGTTTTCGTTGAATTACAATGAAAAATTCGCTTTTCACCAAAATGGACCTGCTGCCTTTGACCTGCTGCCTTTTACAGACAGGGCAGTTATCCCCATCCACTGCCAAGCGATACAAAGTATGTCTTTAGCGAAACCAATGCAGAGTCACTGTCAGTTGCTTCGACATGTAAATAATGCTAACAAGAGGCATATATCTTCATGCGGGAACTCAAGAGGATCTATGTCTCTCTCAGCTAGGTGTTGTTCACTGAGATACAGCAGTGAACGGGATAATGATGCGGGGACACAGTGACACAGATCTTAATGCAAGAGACACAGATCTTCATGAGCATCCGCAGATGCGGGAGCTTACGAGGATCTATGTCTCTTGCATCTGGGCGTTGGTAACTGAGATCCGGTAGTGAATGTGGTAAAGCGCAGGGGCAAAGTAACACATATCTTAATGCAAGGGACATAAATAATAATAATAATAATAGAACTTTATTGCCATAATATGTAATAATACATTAGGAAATCGTTGCGGTGCTGCGCAACATAAAAAGAAGAACATTAAACACATCAAAATATAATTAAGCTACTCACGTGCACACACACACACACACACACACACACACACACACACACACACACACACACACACACACCGTATGCCTTAGTAACTATTGTGGTCTAAACATAAAGGCGATAAACACGATTTCACAGTAACACAAATCACATAGGACATATCGTAATATAAAACTGAACACGTCACTTGCATCATAGACACAGCAGTGCAGATAGCCCTATTTCCTACTCATTTTAGTTAGTTTTTTGTTGTTGTTGTTGTTGTTGTTGTTGTTTGGTTGGTTGGTGTTTCTTTTACTTTTCTTTTTGTTAAGTAGCTTAGCAAGGACAGATTGTAAGAAAGGCCTGCGCGCCTAATATCTCAATCCTTGGAAAATAAAGTTTCGTTCGTTCGTTCGTTCGTTCGTTCGTTCGTTCGTTCGTTCGTTCGTTCTTTCGTTCATTAGTTTGGCCAGCCACCTGCTGCTGACGTATGCAGCCACTCCCCGCTGCGAGCAGGCTATCTAGGTCACTGTCTGGCATCAACTATTCCTTCTATAATATATGTTACGGGACTACTGATGTGTGGTGTGTTATGCCTGTGTTTAATGTTCTCTATCTCTTCTCCCTCAGTTTTCTACATACCCTGCGGGATGTTTGACAGCAGATACACTTAGTAGTAGGATAATGGAAGAGCATTTCCTTCTGGCATCATGAACAGTTTGTCCAGTCTGTATGACTAGGCGCGCTCTAATGATTAATTGCCTCCATGCCCAGCTACTGCCACCGATGGCTTATCTTGCACTCTGTGGCACCCGTCCGCTCCTAACTAAAAGTGTGTTCTGCACAGCCGTGTAGATGAAGTATTATGCTGATAGCTGGACAATACTGAATATTTATACATTACAGTAAACAGTGGGACGGATGGGTCAGGTTTGGCGTTTGTTTGCATCATTAAAAGTCTGCACAGCGGTTGGGTAAAAACTGTTTTTAAAACGACTCGTGCGTGTTCCGATCGCTCTATAACGGCACCCTGATGGCAACATCTCAAACAACTCATGGGCTGGGTGGGAATCATCTCGGAGGATGGATCTAGCCTTTTTTCAGCATTCTTTCTTGGAAGAGGGACTCTAACGAGGGCAAATCGATACCTGTGATTTTCAATGCAGTTTTTACTACTCTGTTTAATTTGGATCGCTCTTTCTGTGTGGTGCTGCCAAACCAAACGGTAGGGAGAAGGTCAAAATACTTTCAATAACTGCCCGGTAGAAGTTGGTCAAAATTTGTCTGCTGACGCCAAACGTTTTAAGACTTCTGAGAAAATACAGTCAGTCGTTGCTGTGATTTTTTCACTAAAGAATCAACGTTTTTCTCCCATTTAAGATCGCTTGAGATGTGGGTGCCGAGAAACTTGAAACAATCAACAATTTTAACATGGCTACCATGAATAGTGAGGGGAACAATGTCACTTTTGATTTTCCTGAAATCCATGACCATTTCTTTCGTTTTAGGCACATTCAGATCAAGGTTATTGTCAGAACTCCAGCCAACAGGTTCATCTACTCTCTCTCTCTCTCTCTCTCTCTCTCTCTCTCTCTCTCTCTCTCTCTCTCTCTCTCTCTCTCTCTCTCTCTCTCTCTCTCTCTCTCTCTCTGTATGCTGTTTCATTGTTGTTTAAAATAAAACCTTCAACAGTGGTGTCGTCAGCAAATTTAACTGTAAGGGAGTTATCATCCGTTGATGTACAATCATGGGTAAAAAGAGAGTATAACTTAGGGGACAAAACACAACCTTGGTGTGCACCCGTGCTCAGTGTGACGGGCTTAGAAACGCGGCTACATGAACCAGACGAGTGGTTACATCCGCCTGACTGTCGACTCCCTGGGTCTGAATGCTGACTGCACGGACCAACTCTACTACCTGAGGTCTACTTGACAAAAAATCGTGATCCACTGGTATAGTGAACTGTCAAACCTAGCTGGATCAGTTTCTCATAGAGCTTGGGTGGCACAATAGTATTGAATGCGGAGCTGTAGTCTACAAATAATACCCTAACATAAGTGTTGGCCTTCTCAAGATGTTCCAGTGCACGATGCAGACCCAGGGATACGGCGTCCTCCACTGACCGATTAGCCCGATAGGCAAACTGGTAGGGATCTAAGGTGAGTGGGATAACAGTTTTAATGTGTTGCAGAACCAGACGCTCAAACGTTTTCATAATGACAGACGTAAGGGCAACAGGCCTCTAATCGTTAAGGGAGGAAACTGTGGACTTTTTCAGGACCGGAATGATAACAGATTTTTTGAAGCATAGTGGAACTTTACAGATTCTGAGGGACCAGTAAAAGATGTCTGTGAAAACGTTTGAGAGCTGGCTAGCACAGTGACGGAGCAGACTGGGCGAAATTTCATCCGGGCCTGCAGCTTTGCGGACATTTAACCTCTCAAGCATTTGCTTGACATCGTGTTCATAGACAACAAAAGGCTAAAGGTCCTCGTCACTGGGTGTATGCAGCACAGGGGGGTGGTCATTTTGCTTGTCAAATTTGCTGTAAAACACTTTCAGTTTTTAATAATAATAATAATAATAATAATAATAATAATAATAATAATAATAATAATAATAATAATAAGCTGCCTTAGATGCGACCACAGACATTAATAACTATGTCTATTTATGAACCTGGGTGTGATACTTCCGATGTGTGTTTGTCTCTGTCCAAATGGTGACCTGTTGTGTGCCGCGTATTGAGTGAACTGTCGACTGACTCAGCGCGCAGATTTTGTTTACTGTGTAGACATCAGTGCTTTCTATAATCGTGGCGTGTTGTTGAGTAAAGTCTACTTGTAATTAGAACACGGATAATGACGGAAAGTGCCAGCAGGTTTCTTTATTTAGTCCTTTTCTAAGGTTGTCACTATCACTAGCGGACATCAGTGTCGTCAATCTCAATAGTATGGCGATTCGATTCGTGTGTTCGCTGCTGTCTATTCTCCGTTTATGTGTGTTTATGGGAAAGAAATTTCGAGCTTACGTACATACTAAGAAGTATTTCATTACTAGTGAGCCTAAGGAGCTTGCTAATGTGACAGCATGCGCATATTTAGCGGTTTAGCATTGCGGACAGAGGCAAGCATCAATATTGAGTCTTTCTGGTCTGCAAGGGATTATGGGAAGGAAAGTATATCGAGAAAGTTCATGAATATTAATTTGCTTGTTATACAATATATCAGTACATGTGTCAAAGAAGGGGAAATTTTATGGAGTGGGTATATAGGGCGAAATCCCCACAAGAAAGGCTCAGAGCGCTTTACATCTGGATAACTAAATGAAACTAACTGACTACAGAACCGACAGTATACACTCATTCATAAGTACAAATACACATTCACATAATGCTAAAATAATAAACATAAAACATTTCAAGAACATGATCAGATATACTGATGGGAAAACGTAGAGTTTATCAATCCATGTCAAAGGTCAGAGTGAAAACAATGTGCGCGTGGCAGATGCGGAGGCTCATGAGGATCTATGTCTCTCGTATCTAGTACACAAACCAAGGGGAATCACTCAGCGCTGGACAGACAAACAGTTAGATCCCCTGCCCCCGCCTATCAGACACTCAATTTCCAGCCCACAGAGAAATACGCAGGTATAGAACAAGACGATCATCTACATGTAGATGATCGTCTTGTTCTATACCTGCGTATTTCTCTGTGGGCTGGCGATGGGCAGTGAAAGGGCTAAAGAACCAGGGGCAAAGTGACCTTGTTAGATGAAGAATAACAACGAAATGGCGAGACTGAAATTGAGAGGGAGCACAAGATCGTGTAACAAGAGACAGAATTATCGCAGGTTATGGCCGTAAAGAGCGTTTCTGCAGTCATGAAAGAACGTTTAAAGGTTGTATCAGCAATCATGAAAAAAATCCGATATGGCTTTGTCGCCAGTGATCTCCGCTATTAGTGTCTTGTGGTGCATTTTATAGCACGTTCAATGTCAGATAATGCGTAACTCGTTCACAGCCGAGAAAATCTGAACACCACTCAACTGCAAGAGGTATAGATCCTCAAGAGCCTCCGCTGTTGCTGATACTATTAGGACAGCTGCGGATCTTCGCAGTTTGACGTTCAGAAACAGAGTCTGCGTCCAATGCAGTGAAGAGACTGTGACCAATCCATCCCCATCTTCTTCGCCCAATTTCATTCTCTGCTGTTATCTGCTCTGTTCTCTCCCAGAGTCTGACGTTGCTGATCTTCTCTGGCCAGTGGATTTTCAAAATTCTTCTAAGGCAACTGTTTATGAAGAATTTCGCAATGTCTCTTTATAAATGTTTTGCTAATACTGCAAAAAGGGACTAACTTTAACGTTGAAACATGAATGTCATAAATTGAAAGACTTTTTTTTCTGTTTTTCTCCTTTGCCACGCAGGAGAGTGCAACGTTGCGCACTGTACATGTGATTGTCATAACGGCACCACTGTTACGCGTGCCTGCTCAAGCCTGTGCATACATGGGTAGCAAAATCTTAATCAAGGCTAGAAAAACATTGAGAACCATCCCTTTTTCTTGGGGCATTTGAACACTAAAAGCCCGTCCTGCACCCATTCACACCACACAATGTCATTTGCAATGTAAGGATGCATATCTCACGGCTGCGTCCCGGCTGTGGGATATAGATCGACCGTGATAGTTCACGGGTAATGCCAGACTCTCAGACGCCGTCTGAAAACAGACGTTTCCCCACGTTTACGTTTCAGGTCGTAAGGTCCAAAATCGCAGGCCAGCACACAGTCATAACGGGGAAGGGACAGTAAAACTATTTTGAGTTTTCATTTCAGCCGCGTCTGGAAAGTTTGTCCCCGTCCTGGGGTAACCAGTCAGTACCAGTTGTCGCAAATTGTTTTCCTTAACTCATTCTACCCCAGACACGCCACAACAAGATAAGGATCGACCATGATAGTTCAAGGGTGATGCCAGAATAGCTTGGCGCCTATGGGCACCAAGCTATTCTGGCATCACCCTTGAATTATCATGGTCAATCTGTGTCCTGCACTGCAATGCAGTCTTCAGAGGACAACGGCAAAAGTTAAGGATTTCGGTGTTGGGGTAGAATGAGTTAATCCAACACGAATATACCATAGTATAGCTGTCCCAGGAGCGTGGATTCAAAGTAGTGCCAGCAAGAGGCATAGATTCTCGTAAGCCCCCGCAACTGCGGGGGCTCACGAGGATCTATGCCTCTTGCAAGTGAGTAGGGTTGACAGTTTCTCGGCACTGAACGGGGTACGCATTATCTGACATTGAACATGCTACAAAATGCATTGCAAGACACCAGTAAACGGCGATGATCACCAGCGACAAAACGGCCACTGCGGGTGCTTATGAGGATCTACGCTTCTTGCAGCTAGGGCGTCACTGTTCCTCCTAAAGAGGAACGCAGATTTTCTCGGCACTGAACGGGTTAAATAATAACCCGCTATATGAGACAGCAAGGATGTGCGTATCAATATTGACAAAGCGCCAGAAAGTATGGATTTTTTTCTCCCGCTGAGCAAACTCTTACTGAAGCAAGCCGTGAGGCTTACATCCCAACGCCCTTCCTGTCTGCTGGCACACTTAACATGCAAATATAAAGACCACATTACGTTTTAAGTCGTACAATTTAATCCCAGGATAAGCATCAGTGTGAGAAGGTGTCAACGAGGTCACAGGCGTTGCCAGCAAGAGGCATACATTCTCATGCGGCCCTGCATTGCAGGGGCTCATGAGAATGTATGCCTCTTGCAGATATGAAAACTGTAGGTGCTCATGAGAATGTATGCCTCTTGCAGATATGAAAACTGTAGGTGCTCATGAGAATGTATGCCTCTTGCAGATATGAAAACTGTAGGTGCTCATGAGAATGTATGCCTCTTGCAGATATAAAAACTGTAGGTGCTCATGAGAATGTATGCCTCTTGCAGATATGAAAACTGTAGGTGCTCATGAGAATGTATGCCTCTTGCAGATATGAAAACTGTAGGTGCTCATGAGAATGTATGCCTCTTGCAGATATAAAAACTGTAGGTGCTCATGAGAATGTATGCCTCTTGCAGATATGAAAACTGTAGGTGCTCATGAGAATGTATGCCTCTTGCAGATATAAAAACTGTAGGTGCTCATGAGAATGTATGCCTCTTGCAGATATGAAAACTGTAGGTGCTCATGAGAATGTATGCCTCTTGCAGATATAAAAACTGTAGGTGCTCATGAGAATGTATGCCTCTTGAAGACTAAAGCTTCTGGCTGAAGACTTATCTCCTGCCAGCGAGGTGTGGGGCGTTCTGTTGTACGTGTGATGTGAACCGTGCAAGACATTAGGTTTGGCGTCACGATTGATTGATGTGTTGGGAAATTTGCTGCACATGTTGCATAATTTGCCGTCTGTCTAAGTTTACCAGGACGACAGAGCAGCTTCATAATATGTGTGCAGTCGGTGATTTTTTTGTACACACACACACACACACACACACACACACACACACGCACACACACACGCACACACACACACACACACACACACACACACACACACACACACACACACACACACACACACATTATGTTGCAATAAGCAAGCGCTCCTTTCACACCAGTTAGTTATATATGGTCCGTATCTCATTTTTCATCTAAAAGCACAGGATAAGGAAAGGTATCTTTCAAAGCTGGCAGTTAGTCTTTAATCGTTCTTCATCATCACTCATTGTCAGCTTTAAAGCCCTCTCAGCTTTTTTTTTCCGCGTCTCGTTCTTTGCGTCTCTATGTTTTTAAGCGCTTAGAGCCAGCGTGACAAATGCCGGGTTACAGCGCTATATGAATGATAATAATATTATTGCTATTATTATTATTATTATTATTATTATTATTACACAGTTTTCTCCCTTATTATGCCTTTTTTTTTCCCTACCTGCTGCTTACCTTATCCCGGAATACCGTAGACTACTCCGCTGGTAACAAGGTCTGATATAACAAAAAGTCAGATATAGCAACGCTTTTTCAAAGGTCCCTGCAAAACCAGTTTTTCAACATAAATTATTTCCCTTACAACAAACGCCCGATATAACAAAAAGAAAAACTGGGCCTCTTGGCGATTTGTTAGATGAAGACTTCACTGTGTACAAGTGCAAGCATTCATGCCATTCATTTCATATAAAGCACTATTCATAGTTCAATTGTTTGCATTGCTGTGCGGCTGCACGATGGAATTTTATTTTGTTTTTATCGTATTAACTGAGGAGCAAAAGAACTTTGAAATGCGACGTCATTGGAATCATCCAGGAAACACGCCAGTGTTTCCGATGATTCAAAAATTAATGATGTCGCATATTCTTTTGCTCGTCAGTATAAGTGTTCGTTGCAGGATCGAAAAAAAAAAAGGAAAGCAGAGAATGTGCTGATGGAGGATAGGAGGGGGGTGATGACTGGGTAATGGTTTGAAATGGATGGTTTTCACGTCTCAGTGTCTCCATCCTATTCAATTTAGCCTAACACCTCTCTCGTTAAGCCTGACGTGAAGAACAAATAAATGAGCGGGGGGGGGGGGTGGGGGGGGGGGGGGAAGTAGGTCTTGAAGGAGAGGGTTAGAGACAGAACTAACCAATGAATCGATGAAGTTTTATTTTTCCTAGCAAAGTAAAGACGGACAAAGCACTTGGACCCACAGACACATCATCTGCCGTCTGAGTGCAGTAGACAGTGACCCAATGAGCAAAAGGCCATCGGGCCGACGTCGGCCCGATTGCCTTTTGCGCATTGGGAAGCGCACTCTGTGAAATGCGATACAGTGAAAATCTTGAAAATAGCCGAACTAAGACACGGTAACACGCTTAGAAAAGACAGTTACAACACAACTGTGTTGTAACAGTCTTTTCTATGCGTGTTGCTTTCCTCGTGTTTTTCTCAGCGAATTATACGCTTGGCAGTCACCGTTGTGGTCCGGATAATGACAATCTTGCTTTGCGTAAGGATGGACTCGCTGTCTATTCAGTGCAGAAATGGCAAAAGATCTGAGAGATAAACGGAGTGTCAGACACATTGACAGATTCAAAGACAGACAGGCTCAGACACAAACAGATATGCAGAAAGATACAGGAATACAATTAGCCAGACACCCAAAAAACGCGATAGAGCAAGAGATTTCATTGAAGTCAATCCAGGCTGTTCTTCTGTCTATGTCCTACAGTCCGTTTTTCTGTCTGTCCGCCGGTTTTCTGTCTGTGTGTCTGTCTGCCCCATCTTCCTCCATACCCACTGATCTTTGCCATTCATCACAATGGCAATAGTATTCTCCCGTGCACGGCTGATATTTTGCTGTCTAACAATCAGCCTGCATTATAAATGACCCTGCGTTATGCGCCAAAAAAAGCTATCCCATCGATTTTTCCTCGGAGTAGACGCTGCTTTATGAAACGTGTTCCGTCTGCAAGAGGCATAGATCCTCATGAGCCCCCGAAACTGCGGGTGCTCATGAGGATTTATGTCTCGTGCTTCCTGATCTTTGTTAGTTTACATCACAATTCTTCTCACAGAGAAGTTAGATTTTTGCTCGGAGTAGCTCACTCACAAAACGCAATGCAACTGCCAGAGGGGTAGAGTATTATGAGCCCCAGCAACATGCGGGGGGCAAATAAGGATTTCTACTTCTTGTCCTTCGGTCCGCTTTACGTCACTGTTCCTCCTAAAGAGGAACTCACCTGAGTTTCAGTCTACGATATTAAAAGGCAAAACTGCTGGAGATCTGAAGGAAGGATGGTTGTGAAAGCGAGCAGAATCACAACACTTGTGGGGTGTGATTCTTATCCCCTCCTTCTGATGAGCAGCACAGAAATAAATCGGACTAATCCATGCCAAACACAGGCACACGTTCTCAGGAGCTATACGGCTTGCAGAGGCTCATATTGCAATTTCCAATAGGACGACGTCACCAAGGGACCAGTCCTGTAGAAAATTCAGCGGGAGAAAATTATCCAACGGCAAAATGAATAGAAAGACAGCGGGTGAATGAATAGATGGATTAATCTCAAACAGAAATATGTACACACGCCAGGTAGAAAAAAAAAGTGTGTGTGCGAGGGGGGGGGGGGTGGACGTTGCGACGCTGCGCAAGACAAAATATAAAAACCATTGCACTGCATAATTAATACAAGACGAATTACACCTACTGGAATGACAAGCTGTAAGGACAGACTTCCGTCTGAAAAAAAAAAAAGTGAATTTAAACCCTGAATCATTTTTTAATTCATTTATGTTAAAATGTACGCAAAGTGGTTAAGAGTGGTCACTCTTCATGTCAAGCGCATTTGATGCTAACAAGTTTCTCCGCCTGTGGTCGCAGTTCTTGTTTATGAAACCTGTAATAACTCAACACCAAACAGTCTCAGCCGGCTGTCCAAAGAAAATGGATACAAAGCGGGGTCATGAGGATCAATGTCTCTTGCAGTTGGTAGTTGTTCACTTTTCCTCATCATTGAAGCGGTTAACCCTTTTAGCCCCGGGACCCTGCAGCAGGAGATGAATTTGTCATGATAATTCAAGGATAGTGCCGGATGAGCTTGGCGCCTGAAGGCGCCAAGCTCATCCGGCACTACCCTTGAATTATCATGATAAATCCATCTCCTACAACTGGTACACAGGAGTTGGGCAACACCTCTACAATTTGAGAAATGGGACGACCTGGTGTTCGGCGTCAAAATCGATGCATGCATCCCTACCAGTTCCGTAACCCTTGTACTACCGGAGCGCGCAGATTGTCTTTCTGAAATCTGTTTTTCATTCAACGCCCAAGAGTCCCAGACGTCCAAGGACCGTGGACACAAAGTGTTGTCAGCAAGAGGCATAGATCCTCGTGAGCCCCCGCGACTGCGGGGGCTCATGAGGATCTATGCCTCTTGCGCTGGATCGTGATCCCAGTGAAGGGGTTAATATTTCACAGTTTGCGTGTCATTTGTGAAAGCACTATTCGCACATTGCTCGAGAAGTGTCCATCGCGGTAGCTAACTACTCGTCTACGGAGGCCACGGTATGTCCATTTCAGACGGTTCTTAACTCATTCGAGACGTGCCGCCTCCGGACACGCGGCTTAAAGCCGCGTATCCGGAGCGGCACGTCTCGAATGAGTTAAAGCGATAGAACAGCTGCGAAGTATTTTGTGTTCCTCTTGCGAAGGTGGGGGTAAGGGATGGGTGGAGGTGAGAGACATGGTGGGAGAGGGTGTGGGTGTGGGCTTCGGGATGGGAAGGGGGGAGGGCAGTTGAACTTTCAATAAACGACTTACGACTCTCGCAATACTTGTATGTCTATTTTATATGACGTTTATATGGCGTTCATATGACGTTAATGTGTCTGTCATAAGACTTTCATGACTTTTACTTTTATGATTGTGCTGGTCTGTGATTTTGGACTCATTACAGCTTTCAGCCGTAATGTCCAAAATTGCAGACCAGCACAAGCATCTTTATCACTCCAGCACCCGTAAAATAAAAATCTCGATATAGCGAGGACTCTTGAGGATCTCTGCTTTCATGTCCTCAGGCAAAGGCGGACATGAGACGTGTAATTTGCGATGGCTTTTACATGTCTCTCTCTCTCTCTCTCTCTCTCTCTCTCTCTCTCTCTCTCTCTCTCTCTCTCTCTCTCTCTCTCTCTCTCTCTCTCTCTCTCTCTCTCTCTCTCTCTCTCTCTCTCTCTCTCTCTCTCTCTCTCTCTCCCCCAGACCCGCATCCCCCAGGTCGACCCGTGAAAAACATCCAATTTATTACGTTTGCCATGGCGTGCGCGTCACACCTCCAGGCACGGAAAGAGGTCAGAGACGTTACTTTTCTACCCCCGAAGCCAAACGTCCTTAGACCTGATTAGATACAGATAATATACTGTTGAGCAAAAGACATGCGACATTTTTGGAATCATTCCGATGATTCCAAAATATGTCGCATTTCTTTTGCTCGTCAGGATACATCTATTGTATTAATTTACATACAACACCCAGACCAAATAGGTGACTACGAAAGCGTGCAAAATGCAAACAAATTCCCAACATGTTATACTCGTCCTTTCTAAGCGTGTTTCTTTCTTTGCTGGGAATTTATTTCCTTTCTATCACAATAGTTGAAGAGTTGCGCTTGGTTACTGCTTGCCTCTTGGAGAGCGTCAAGTCATTCGGTCACATTAGTCTTGGACAGTCACGTCCCCCGCAACATTTACTTATTGCTCAGAGAGACAACACGAACCCAAAGGAACGAAAGACAGAGGGTCACTGCACATGAGGATGGAAGATGTGAACGTATCAGACTTTGGTCCTTCTTCTTCAAATTCTAAACCATTCTGTAGTGTGCGGGAAAGGGTTCAGAAAATAACGCCAGAGTCGTCATTTGAAACAGCAACAGATCGATGGCAGTTTCATCCCCTCCTCCACAATAAAACGATGCTGCACGCGACCGGGTAATGCCCTCAACTCATTCAAGGCGCCTCGCATCAATAGCTGCGAAAGTGTCGTTTAGCGTTGCCGGCGGCAACGCTATCGACACTTCCGCAGCTAGTGATACGGGGCCCCTTGAATGAGTTAAGACACATTTACAACTGCTTTATGCGGCTAGTCCGGAATGCGGCACACCTCCGGTGAGACAATAATAAGTTCACCCTTAAGACACCACAGAAGGAGATGAATCGACCGTGATCTTTCAAGGGTATTGCCAGATCAGCTTGGCAACTTAGAGGACACCAAGCGCATATGGCACTACCCTTGAAATATCACGGCGGATCCAAACGGCCCTTTTGCTTGCTAGCTGGAGCTTTCCTCAGATATGACTTCTTCCAAGAAACAGAGGGACAGCTTTATCAGCAGGAGCGTAAGTCTGAAAGTATAGTGACAGACTTTGTGGCAAGAGGCGTAGATTCTCATGAGCCCCTGCAGTAGCAGGGGCTCGTGAGAATCTATGCCTCTTGCGGATTAACCCCATGACCGCTAATGATGATACCGCTCGGAGGAAAAAGAAACGTGTGAGGGGCCCAAATGGGCCCAGGAGCTTCTTGCCTTTCAGTGGTTCCAGGACGCTATTGGCGCCAACTGCAGATTAACTCATTCAGCCCGACGGCCGTACTTCCCAAATTTTGGAGGCGTTATCTAATGACTATGCGCCAGTTGCAGGAGATGGATCGATCCAACATGATAATTCAATCTGGCACTACCTTTGATTTATCATGGTCGACCAATTTCCTGCTGTAGTGCGTCAGGGCTAAATGGGTTAGATTAACCGCCATTTGCAGATGAAGCGCCCTCGGGAAACGTCAAACAAGGCGAAATAATCCGGTTTGCTCTCAGTCTTACCTCGAGTCATACAAACCCCAACTTCCGTACTGAGAAATAGACAGACAATTAGCCAGACACCCGAAAAGCGACAGAGCAAGAGATTTCATTGAAGTCAATCTATGTTTCTGTCTAGGTCCTTCAGTCCGTTTGTCTGTCTGTCCGCCGGTTCTCTGTCTGCGTGTCTGTCTGCTCCTCTTCCTCCATAGTACCCACTGATCTTTGCCGTTCATCACACTGGCAATAGTACGGAGGAATTATGAATATGAATCCTGCGACTACAAAAGGGAATAATGAACGTGCCGTGAATAGAAGTGAGGGGCTTATGTGGTCGGTCTATAATGCCTCTAGTCGTACTAAACTCACTTCGTGTCCGTGTTTCCTTTCTTTCGTTGAATTTACAATGATTTCAAAAACACCATCTACGTCCACTGGCACTGAGGCGATCAACGCCTTCCGAGCCACTGTACGCACATGTTTTTGTTTCTGACTAATTTCGTTCATTCAGCGACCAAAAGCCACAACCGTCCAGGAGACATGGATGCAAATTGGTCTCAACAAGAGGCATAGACCCTCATGAGCCCCCGCAGTCGCGGGGGCTCATGAGGATCTATGTCTCTTGCAGTTGGATCGTGTTCACTTTTTCTCGGCAGTGAAGGGGTTAATAGTACCGATGGCTGCATGCACACGAGGGTTTATCTTTGACTCTTTCAGTCGCGGCGAGCCGCGTCTGGATACGCGGCTTTATGCGAGTGCGTCATTGGACCGAGTTCCTAATATGAATCGGTTGCAGGAGATGGATGTCAGATACCGTTGTTTAATCTATTTTGCTCTGTCTTACCTCAGGAAGCCCCATAACTTGTAAACGCTTTCAGAAATTATGGTATTATGGAGTTCTGCGCCAGCTAATTCGTGTACAGGCCCAACAACAATAATATTTGTGGCGGTGCAGCCCGGTCAAATGACGCATCGGAATGTTCCAGAACCACGACAAAAACAATTACAACTTAGCGGGCGCACGTTTAACCTTTCCTGCAAATTTAATGTTTGATATAAAACACGGCAGTCTGACCACACACAGAAAAGTGTGTTTTCTTTGCAAACTTGCAAACTATGATTGCAGACTAAAGCTTGGAAATATATGATTATGATCCACGCTCGCATCTCGCCTGACAGTTCCCTGCAAGACTATGTAAAATTCAGGCGTCTGTGGTGCTTTTATACGGATAACATATGGACGTTTCACATCTGGAAACTACGAATTTCGCATCGCGCGATAAATAATGTAAAGCGCAAGGAAATGTGCATTGTGGTCGCTGCGGCAATTCTGAACAAAAAATTAAAGCCTCTCTTCAATTTCTCCGTGTCTTGTAATCCCTTCACCGCCAGTGCCGGGACCCAGAAAGTGTAAATTCCGCAACGTCCAAGATCCCCAGCTGTCAACGGAACATGGATACAAAGCGGTTTCAGCAAGAGGAATAGATCCTCTTGCAGTTGGGTGATGTTCAGATTTTCTAGGTAGTGAAGGGTTTAACCCTTTGTCTGTCGGTAGTGGTTTTTGTCGCGATGATTCCTGCCGGAATCATCGCGACAAAAACCGCTACCGACAGCTACTGGGTTAATTTTTTTCTGAGCGTGGAACCTGTCCAATCTGAAATTGTCCAAAACGTGGACATCTTATCTGTCTTGTTAAGAAAACATGATTGTATTTTGTCTCTGTGGCGATTAGTTTACACCTACAGAGTGTTTGCTCATCTTCAACGGCAGTGTGTTTGCTTCCTTTACAAGTCTGACTGACACGAGAAATTGTTCACATTTTCCACATAATGCAAGCCATTGAAAGTGGCGTCCGATATGATCGGTCGTATCTGCGGGTGTTTGGACCAATCCCCTTCAGTCAATAAATGTAAGGTTTGTTTGTCGTACACAGTCCCTCAGCCAGCGGCACCATCCAACTGCAAGACGTCGAGATTCTCATGAGCCTCTGCACTCGCAGGGCCTCATGAGAATCTAGACCTCCAGCTGAGAGGTGACAGTGATCAGCCCTTGTGCATCCGCGGGCGATGGAAGCCAGAGGAGTCTTGAGTCTACGACTGACTGAACACACACTTCTGACAGTATATGTATCGACTGGATTCTCTCTCTCTCTCTCTCTCTCTCTCTCTCTCTCTCTCTCTCTCTCTCTCTCTCTCTCTCTCTCTCTCTCTCTCTCTCTCTCTCTCTCTCTCTCTCTCACACACACACACACACGCACACACACACGCACAATCCCCCACCTCCCACATCACCCCATCTTTCTTCTCACGCACGCCCGCACAAGCATCGGAAGAGGACAACCCAATTGCGCAAAGGCCATCGAGCCCGATGGTCTTTTGCGCATTGGGAACTTCCGCCGAATCCTGAGGTGCTATATCTGTTTAACGTCCAGCGCAAATTTGGGGAATCATGACTGAATGTATAGTTGTTAGACCCCAACCATTTCCAAAGCTTCGGTATAAGAATAGTTCCGGTCTCTAAAATTTGCATATTATTTGGATCTTCACTACTATTTGTTTTCTGCACGTGTTAAAAACTCGGTTCGGCTATCATTTCATTTTCACAAAGATGAATACTTTGAGCTGTCTAAGCATTCTCCCAATCAAACAGCTCAAAACTGCGGCCATTTCCAAGTTGAAACTAGACTTCCGGTTTCGTGAATAAGCTTGGGGCGTAGAAACGGTTAGGGGTGTAACTGTAGTGAATGACTAGCTAACCAGGCACTAATCTGCCAATATTTTTGAGTTATCAGTTTTGTGTGGATTCTCATAAGTGATGTGACATCAACAAAGAACAAAGTAGCAGATCCTCCAAACCGCCGCTCGTGATCTATGTCACGCGTATATTGACTGCGGGGTACGTTCTAGGTACTCCAGCTGGGAGCTCGCACAATGTGATTGTTTCCTGTCCATAACAGTATTGATCTCCTCTCTCTCTCTCTCTCTCTCTCTCTCTCTCTCTCTCTCTCTCTCTCTCTCTCTCTCTCTCTCTCTCTCTCTCTCTCTCTCTCTCTCTCTCTCTCTCTCTCTCTCTCTCTCTCTCTGCCCTGCTGTCTGTCAAAAGGAAACGCAAAAAATGGCTCGCTACACATGACCGTGGAGCTGTCATTGAGGCTGTACTTTGGCCAGTGTTTCCCTCTTTCTCCCTGTTACCAGCAAATGACGTTCTTTGACTCTTGATGGCCACAAGTACATTAGTCGTCCCTCAATGGATGGATCGATCGATGAATGGATCTAAATTTCTAAATTTACCTTTTTTTTAAAAAAAATGTGTCCGTTAGCAGGGTTAACTTAAACTAAAACGAAACCAAACAAAGGCGTGGTTGGAGAAACAAATTATTCTGAGGTTGTTTGTTTTTTGTTTGTTTGATTTTTGCTTGTTTCTTTTGTTTGTTTTTTTCTAGGTGTGCCCAAGTTTGGAGGGGAAAATATATCGAATGAAACATTGGAAGGGAAAATGTATCACACTGATTTTCTGTACCCCTGGGAAGCATGAATTCCAGAAAAATAAATTGTATTCCTCCCCCTTCCCCTCCCCCCCCCCCCTCCGCTCCCTCCCTCCCCCCTCCTCCGCCCCCCCCCCCAAATAATAATAATAATAATAATAAATAAAATTTAAAAAATAACGCGCTGTTGTTTTATCATTGAATTATAAGTGCATTGACAGCCGTCACTTTAAGGTAGTCTTTGGTTTAGTATGATGAACACGTTCACAAATTCAGCACAGCTAGAAGAAAAAAATTCTTACGGCAAACGGGTTTTGAATCTTCGATTTTTCATTGTTGTCAACATAAAAAGCACCTAAAGGCACACTGGTTGTCTCCCTCGATTCGCTACGAACGGTAGCAAATTGAGGGAGACAACCATTGTGCCTCAATAGCAGAGTCTCTCTCTCTCTCTCTCTCTCTCTCTCTCTCTCTCTCTCTCTCTCTCTCTCTCTCTCTCTCTCTCTCTCTCTCTCTCTCTCTTTCTCTCTAAGTTCGGCAAGTTCGAAAGATGGTTTTACCAAAACTTTCACCGTTGTAAAAATAAAGAATCATTGTCATTGTCATTCTCTCTCTCTCTCTCTCTCTCTCTCTCTCTCTCTCTCTCTCTCTCTCTCTCTCTCTCTCTCTCTCTCTCTCTCTCTCTCTCTCTCTCTCTCTCTCTCTCTCTCTCTCTCTCTCTCTCTCCTTTATTGTTTTCTTTTAACCAGAATTGACGGGAGCATGTCGAGGCAGCCAACATGGCCCCTGGCAAGGCGTGTCGCAATCTGTAAAGTGAACATTGCCCCACTCAAAGTCCTGCCGCAAATAACCCTCCATCAAACACACCAACTTTCATTCACACTCACTCCCTCAGTCTGAGGGGAAGCGATGTAAGTAAACTGCGCCGCCGGCTACCTGTCAAGAGGAGCGGAAGGTTCTGCAAGCAAGAGGCATAGATTCTCATGAACCCCTGCAGCCGCAGGGGCTCATGAGAGTCTATGCCTCTTGCGGTATGGCAGGTTGAACTTTCTAACGGAGATGTCGCGTACACATGATACGGAACTAAAACTACATCTGCAATTGTATAGGCTGCAAACTGGGCATCAGTGGAACGCGAGCGCGTGAAATTCTCCCTCAACGAGAATAAAATGGGGCCGATTTTCAAAGGGACTGACTGTTCATGACAAACCATACCTCAACAAAAACTGAACCATACCGACTTGCAGAGCCTCGTGAACATCCACATCTCTTGAAGATATACAGGGGGGGGGGGGGGGGGGGGGGCTCATGGAGAGCCTGATCAACTCGAACTAGACAAGGGCAAACCAGGCAGGCAGGCGAGCAAACACGTTGCGTCAACTTCCATTCCAGACTTTGGTCAACTCTCGCAATGGTGCGCACTCCCCCGCTCTTTTACATTTAAGCTGGGGGGGGGGGAGGGGCACTCTGGGAAGGGGGAGCAGGTTAGCTCACACGGGATTAGAGCGCTCGATTGTCATCACAGGGTCCCGTTCGATGAGTGCCCTACAATTCCGCAGCCTTGCGTCTGACTTTATCTATTTTCTGGTTAGCTGTAAATTTACAAGCTGAATGAGGTTGATGATCTGCGTGTGAATATATCACTTCCAGCTCTAAAGTCGAAACTCGAAGACACAGTAGTTGTCCTCTGATGACTGTACAGCTCAGAAAATGGATCAACCATAATAGTTCAAGGGTGGTGCCAGAATAGCTTGGCGCTTGGCGCCTACAGGCGCCAACTATTCTGGTACCACCCTTGAACTATCATGGTCGATCAATATCCCGTTGTGGTGCTTCAGGGCTAAATGGGTTAACCTATTCACGCCTGATAAAGACTTTAGCATCTAGCGTTTCTGGGACGTCTATGAAGCCTGTGGGTGCCAAGCTGATCTGCCACTGCCCTTAAACTATCATTTTCAATACAATGTGTTTTCGGTCATGGATGCGACAGAAGTTCTGACAAATTCTAGGCTATGAAGAACTGTTAATGAAAGACAGTGCATGATTGTTCATGTGCTTCAAGACCAGCAAGTGTGTGTTAGCAAAGACCTTTATATAAGTGTTATTTGGTGTTAAGTCACTTCGTTTTCCTCCTAAGCGGCTGCGCAGTGCGACAGATGACAAAGGAAGTACTTTTCTTAAACAATTTATCGTGGTGAAAAGCTAGCGGATCCTTTCTTTGAACAATTGATTGTGCTCAGTGTACTTAGCTACTGAGAAGGCAGTGAGCAACTTTCAACAACGTCAATATTGTTTCGGCCCTAGGGACTGTTCTTTCATTTCCTGGAAAACGTCACCCTCAAGGTGTGATCGATGATTTCAATGGAAAGCGGGTGTCAAGCGCCAGACATCCAAAAAAGCAATAACCCTTTCACACTCAGAGATAATACGCACATTGTAGAATCGCCTGCAAAAGACTGCAGCCAAGCCATGCGAGCCGGATGTGTTCTAGTAAACTTAAAATTTAGGAAGCCAGGAAATTTATGAAATTCCTGTAAATTTAAGGAAAAGTCATCATGTAACTGTTTCATTTGGGGGATTTTACAGATGTTCTAACTGTATACCGTGAAATTGTATTCATCAAAAATTGACTTCAATAAAAGTGTACAAGGTGTCTTATCTAATCCTGCAAACCATAAACAAAGAACCTTATCTCTCAAGGGTAGTGTCTGATTAGCTTCGCGCCTGGACAGGCGCGAAATTGATCAGGCACTACCCTTGAGGTTTTTCACAGCCGATCCTTCTTTCACAGTTGACGCTGGAAGAGAAAGCAATGGAAGACACCAAGAAACCAATAAAGTGACCAAAGAATGCGACGAGTTTTTCAACAAAGGATTTCCGTCGTTTGCGAGTCTTCGGAGATTGCCCAGGTCATTACGGTGTGTTGGTCTGTGATTTTGGACCTTTCGGCTTCAGCTGCAGCCGTAAGGTCCAAAATCATTGACCAGCGAACCCGTAAGGTCCAAAATCGCAGACCAGCACCCCGTTGCCACGAATAGAAAGTCTAATGAGAAGAGCCAGAAACCAATAACGCCCCGCCAAAAACGCCCACTAACCAATCAAGGTTTCAACTTATCGACTCATGTTAACGATGCGGAGACAAAGACCATCTTCATGGCCTTGATCTGAGTCTTCAATATGTCTTCAAAACAAACAAAAATTTGGCCCCGTGATGGTCTATGACTTTGGACCTTACGGGTTGAAGCCGGAAGGTTCTAAATTGCACACCATCAAGAAGATTTCGGATCTATCTGGCGGCAAGAATAGCTAAGAAAACCTTTAACTCATTGTTCCCCAAGACCGAAATCCCCAAATTTTGCCGTTGTCCTCTGAGACAAGCTATTCTGGCATCACCTTTGAACTATCATGGTCGATCCATATCTTTGCTGTGGCGTGTCTGAGGTAGAATGAGTTAAGCGATCTGCTCTACGGCGAGATTTTTATTGCGAAAAATTGCCGACATAACGGGTTATCAATATTGTCCTGCCTCAAACTCATAAGACTTGTTTGCCCTTCTTTCACAGTTCCATATGCGTAGACACGCATGTTGGACCCCAACCATTTCCACGCCGTCTCTAAAATCTGCATATTGGATCTTCACTGTCAGTCGTTTTCTGCACATGTTAAAATCTCGATTCGGCTTATCATTTCATTTTCACAAAGAGAAATACTTTGAGCTGTCTAAGCATTCACCCAATCAAACAGCTCACAGCTGCGGCCATTTGCAAGCGGAAACTAGACTTCCGGTTTCTTCACTAAGCTTGGGGTGTGGGGATGGTTGGGACTTGGGACGTAACAACACATTCTAGACGGAAACGGAAGGAACTCTAGTCGTGCGTACAAAGGAGAAGGAGAGCAGAAAAGACTTTCCTTTTACGACATTCAAACTTTATGATTAAAAGCTAGTCTTGTTCAGCATTGTTGACATAGTAAAAACATTTATAAAGGCGATATTGCCATATATTAACCATTAAAAGCTGGTCTTGTTCAGCATTGTTGACATAGTAAAAACATTTATAAAGGCGATATTGCCATATATTAACCATTAAAAGCTAGCCTTGTTCAGCGTTGTTGACATAGTAAAAACATTTATAAAGGTGATATTGCCATATATTAACCATTAAAAGCTAGTCTTGTTCAGCGTTGTTGACATAGTAAAAACATTTATAACGGCGATATTGCCATATATTAACCATTAAAAGCTGGTCTTGTTCAGCATTGTTGACATAGTAAAAACATTTATAAAGGCGATATTGCCATATATTAACCATTAAAAGCTAGCCTTGTTCAGCGTTGTTGACATAGTAAAAACATTTATAAAGGCGATATTGCCATATATTAACCATTAAAAGCTAGCCTTGTTCAGCGTTGTTGACATAGTAAAAACATTTATAAAGGCGATATTGCCATATATTAACCATTAAAAGCTAGCCTTGTTCAGCGTTGTTGACATAGTAAAAACATTTATAAAGGCGATATTGCCATATATTAACCATTAAAAGCTAGTCTTGTTCAGCGTTGTTGACATAGTAAAAACATTTATAAAGGCGATATTGCCATATATTAACCATTAAAAGCTGGTCTTGTTCAGCATTGTTGACATAGTAAAAACATTTATAAAGGCGATATTGCCATATATTAACCATTAAAAGCTGGTCTTGTTCAGCATTGTTGACATAGTAAAAACATTTATAAAGGCGATATTGCCATATATTAACCATTAAAAGCTGGTCTTGTTCAGCATTGTTGACATAGTAAATACATTTATAAAGGCGATATTGCCATATATTAACCATTAAAAGCTGGTCTTGTTCAGCATTGTTGACATAGTAAAAACATTTATAAAGGCGATATTGCCATATATTAACCATTAAAAGCTGGTCTTGTTCAGCATTGTTGACATAGTAAAAACATTTATAACGGCGATATTGCCATATATTAACCATTAAAAGCTGGTCTTGTTCAGCATTGTTGACATAGTAAAAACATTTATAAAGGCGATATTGCCATATATTAACCATTAAAAGCTGGTCTTGTTCAGCATTGTTGACATAGTAAAAACATTTATAACGGCGATATTACCATATATTAACCATTAAAAGCTGGTCTTGTTCAGCATTGTTGACATAGTAAAAACATTTATAACGGCGATATTGCCATATATTAACCATTAAAAGCTGGTCTTGTTCAGCATTGTTGACATAGTAAAAACATTTATAACGGCGATATTGCCATATATTAACCATTAAAAGCTGGTCTTGTTCAGCACTGTTGACATAGTAAAAACATTTATAAAGGCGATATTGCCATATATTAACCCTTTACTGCCTGGAGTATGTCGCTTTAACCCTTTGGCTGTCGGTAGCGGCCTTAGTCGCGATGTTAAAATCTCGGTTCGGCTATCATCAGGAACCATCGCGACTAAAGCAGCTACCGACACTAAAAGGACTAAACACACAGATATCCACATTCCAGAAAAGATTTGACTGGTATCAACGGCCGGTTCTCACTCCCTGTACAAAATACCAGAACGCGCTAAACCAGAAGGCATCGACAATGCAATTATGCGTTGTAATGTAAAATCAAGAACGCAATAAATCCTTCATCGGCGAATCCAGAATGCGAGAAAACGTTCAGCTGAACACCGCCTAAACACACAATACAGAAACTTTAGTCGCCTTTCGCCAATAATCTAATTTGTTCTGCCGCCTTCACAGCAGCACTGAGGTGTCGAGCTAAGAACACTTACAATCCAAGGAACATCTCACAAATATTCAGACTGCAGTAAAATGATTACCTCAATATATCCACAATACGATACAATCCAGAGATAGCGGTTAGGTGATAATGAATCAATCCAGACCAAAAAGGTGACTGCCAAGCGTGTAAAATGCAAAGAAGCACCCAACGGAGAAAGAAACACGCTTAGAAAAGACGGGTACAACACAATGTATTAATATTTCGGGTAAATACCCTTTGTCAAAATAGACACACAAACAAACAGAGAGATTAGCCGCTACTTATCTTCATTCGCAGAAGGAATGTCCATTATCATTCTGCGAATGAAGATAAGTAGCGGCTAATCTTTATGTTTGTTTGTTTGTCTATTTTGACAAAGGTTATTTACCCGAAATATTAATAAATTGTGTTGTACCCGTCTTTTCTAAGCGTGTTTCTTTCTCCGTTGGGTACTTCTTTGCAGGTGATAACGAATGCAACCAAACAAATCGCAAGAGGCTAGATCGCGCGTGTGTATATAAAATAGTAGAGAGAGCTAGTACTTATTGCATATCTTATTGTAGCACATACATTTTGTGTTAGTGTTTCTCTAATTTACTTTTATTGATCTATTTACAATGACCACCCCGAAATAATTTCCTCTTCATTTTTTTTTTTTTTTTTTTTTTTTTTTTTTTTTTTTTTTTTTTTTTTTTTTGGGGGGGGGGGGGATAATAAAGTTGTCTGAATCTCAATATAAAACTGAATATGCTCCTCAGGAGCTGATGAAGACGCGGGGACTCATGACAATTCATTACTCGTGTGGGCCTTAACCCCTTAACTGCCGGGGCAAAACGAAGGCTACTCAACCGCAAGAGACATAAACCCTCATGAGCCCCCGCTGTCGCGTGGGCTCATGAGGGTTTATGTCTCTTGTTAGTCCTGTGTTCCTGACGTCCTGATTTCTGGTCCCACTTCATTTGTGTTCTTCACGCGAATGTAGGTCACTGAGCGGTGGTTTCAGACGCGAAATCCGTGATCACTGGCAACGAAGAGGTTAAATGTCTTAACCCATTCAGCCCTGACGCACTACAGCAGGAGATGGGTCGACCATGATAATTCAAGGGTAGTGCCAGATTAGCTTGGCACCTGTCGGCATATTTCCCAAATTTTGGAGGAATCATCTAACGACTATGCACCTGTTGCAGGAGATGGATTGACCATGGTAATTCAAGGGTAGTGCCAGATGAGCTTGGCGCCGACAGGCGCCAAGCTGATCTGGCACTACCCTTGAATTATCATGGTCGACCCATCTCCTGCTGTAGTGCGTCAGAGCTGAATGGGTTAAGGCATTTAAACCTCTTCGTTGCCAGTGATCACGGATCCCAAGCTCATCTGGCACTACCCTTGAATTACCATGGTCAATCCATCTCCTGCAGCAGATGCATAGTCGTTAGATGACGCCTCCAAAATTTGGGAAATACGTACGTCGGGTTGAATGAGTTAAATGCGTGCGTGCGCTCCGCATACGGAGGGGATTACTGCACTGCACTTAGACACATCGCGTGACCACAGGCAATGAACAGTGGCCAACGAACTTGGGGGGAGAGGAGTGCGCTGCAGTAACCGAAAACACATAACTCATCATTTCTTAGGTGCAGCAGACCATTCCGCAACACACATCCAATATTAACGCTCTTCACCCCACGGCCGCATTTCCAAACTGTTGGAGGCGTTGTCTAACCACTGTGTACCAGTTGTAGGAGATGGGTTGAGCATGATAATTCAAGGGCGTAGTCGGACAGATGAGCTTTGCGCCTTCAGGCGCCAAGCTCATCAGGGACTACCCTTGAATTATCATGATCAATCCATCTCCTGCTGCAGGATCCCGGGGCTAAATGGGTTAAGGACTACAGGCAGCGCAGGATGTAGGGAGAGTTTAGGAAAGAAAAATACAGGTGAATGGACCAAGGGTAGACAGAAATATAAAACTCAGAAAAAAAGGAGAAAACCCCACCCTGTGGGGCTGACCAGGGTGACCCCGGGAACTAAAAAGCAGTTAACCCCACCCACGTCCCCCAGAGCAGACACGGGTGTGGGATATGTTTAGAGAGAAAGAATAGTTTGGGGAAAAAATAGAACATTTTGCGGAGAGAAAAAAATAGAACATTTTGCGGAGGAAAAAAATAGAACATTTTGAGTTTCACGCTTGCTTTCCTTTCCCCTGTTTTATAGCTGGAAAATAACATGTCAGGCACGCTGGGGTCTTTTAGTATAAAAAAAAAATCTTCATACGCCACTGGTGAAGTGATTAATACTTAAGAAATGCAGAAATTTCATGCGAAAAACGAATTCTCGCCTGCGACGCATACAAAATCATGCAGCAAAACTTGGTTTTAGGAAGCCGTAGGAAAATCCGCATTGAGCGACACACCACAGTAAGATATGGCTCGACCATGATATTTCAAGGGTGGTGGCAGAATAGCTTGGCTATTCTGCCACCACCCTTAAAATATCATGGTCGATCTGTCTCCTGAATTGTAATACAGTCCTCAGAGGATAACTCCAACATGTGGGTATTTTGTTCCTCGGGCACAATGAGTTAAAGCAGCCGTAGTGTACTTGCTTCCAGTAAGACAAGGACTGAACATGAAAATGCTAAACGTTTTGACTGGTGAAGTGCCGGATGAAGCTGCCCTTGCTTCCAGCAAGACAAGGACTGAACATGAAAATGCTAAACGTTTTGACTGGTGAAGTGCCGGATGAAGCTGCCCTTGCTTCCAGCAAGACAAGGACTGAACATGAAAATGCTATACGTTTTGACTGGTGAAGTGCAGGATGAAGCAGAGCGTGTTTCTGCAGTCATTGTTAATTACGCACACAGGCACACAAACTAGCTGTCCCAGGAACTTACTCATAGTGGTGTCAGCAAGAGGCATAGATCCTCATGATCCCCCGCAATTGTGGGGGGCTACTGAGGATCTATACCTCTTGCAGTTGGGTAGTGTTCTCTCGGCACTCAACGTTTTAAAATGCTTAACGTCTTTTTCCACAAAGAAGGCCCCTTCAAAAACAGGGCGCCGTATACGGTCTGAAAATTTCTTTCACCCCAGCGGAATTCGAACCTGCATCTTTTCGGGCGAGAGTCGAACGCTCTACCACCTGAGCCATCCAGACATCCTCCCCACCCCCCACCCCCACCCCCATTTCCACCCCCACCCCCCATTCCCACCCCCCACCCCCACCACCACCCCATGATCATTCTTAAACTTGCACTTTGCGCCACTTTGACAGCCCATTTACCGCGTATCTGTCGTCCTCATGGCACCACGTGCGAATATAAAACTCCTTTCCAGTATTTTCTAATGTTCGTGCTCAGTTCCTCTGGGTGTAAATAATTGTGTGAGAGAGAAGCGTTGAACGCTCTACCACGGAGTCACATAGTCCCCGCGATATGCTAAGGCTGACCTGCAGTTCGTCTTCACTGAGGTTTACAGAGGGCATTCTAGGATCCCCCGTCCCAAAAAGGGACATCGCTAATATGTACAGTCTGCCTCTGAATTCTAATTCCCTGGAGATGTTTTAGACCAGAAAAGAAAGTTAGGGGTTAGACTGCGGACATGCATTAATGCTAATAAATGGTCTTATTGCGATGTTCGCTTTTTTCTTCTTCTTTTTTTTTTTTTCTTTTTCCTAATTCTTCTTCTTCATGTATCTTTTTCACGTTAGGCGCCAACAGCCAGAGACGATCGACTGTGTGATTGATATTTCAAGGGTAGTGTGCGACTAATATGACGCCTTTCGCGATTCCTATATCAGATACTACCATGGAGCAATCGCGGGTCGAGGCTGACTAAGAACGACAAAAGAAACGAAAAAGGAATGTCTGTCAGACTTTGAATAATGCGAGAGATAGGTGGGGTGGTGGGTGGGGGGGGGGGGGAATATAACCCAATCAGTGCCGGTTTACGCAATAAAGTTCGAAAACACTGGGGAACTAACACAGATAAACTGGTTCCTCTCAGGAAGATGGATATAAATGGAACCAGCAAGAGGCAAAGAACATCATGAGCCCCCGCATCTGCGGGGGCTCATGAGGTTCTTTGCCTCTTGCAGCTGGGTGGTGTTCGCATTTTTCTAGCACTGGCTGGGGGAAAGACATTTACGGCGACTGGTGCCAATTGATTGATGAAGATCGTGTCTCTACTTGGCTTGTTTCTACTTCTTCTTTTTCTTTTAAATTTTCCCCCTTAGATGAATGAAGAGTGTGTGTCTGTGTTTTTGAATGTCAGTTCTGCAAGTAATTAATGTCTTGGCTCTTACCATCGCAAACACGGATAATCGAAATATTGACAAACTCACACTGAAAAGTGTTTTTGTACTCAATTCAGTTAAATCAAAATATTAGAGTTCTGCTTGTAGGTTGTTGGGGGTGGGTTTTTTTTTTTCCTCCGGAAACGAAAACAGAGACATTTCAGGAGAATTTCGCTGACTCGCAGTGCGATACCACTTTTATTTCCACTTTCAAAGCAGAATCAACTGCACCTTCCTAGACAAGGTGACTGTAGTGTGTCATGTGCTGTATTGCGTACTTACGTAACCATTTTCATTTCAAAATTCGTAATACAGCGTTATATGGATTGAACATGTTAGCTCAAAGGTAGTGCCTGATTTGCGTGGCGCCTAGAAAGACGTCAATCAAATCAGGCACTACCTTTAAGCTAAAGTCGTCCATTATTTCTCCAACCGATACCCAGGCTCCAAACGTGAATCGTGCAGCGAGCTCTTCAGTTTGTGCATAAATATTTTAAAATGGCTGATTCACTAATCTTGATGTATCAGTACGTCGACATGTCGCAACCGGTGCCATGTCTGCATAATTGATCGACTCTTGCAAACGACACCGCAATCAGTGGCTCTAGTGTAGTTTGATCTGCCCATTGGCCATTAAAACGGGAGGAGGGCGGAGGGGGGGCGGAGGAGGGGTGGAGGGGGAGTGGAGGGGGGAGGTGGGGGGAGGTTTAATTACAACAGAGAGAGCGGAAGAGGACTGACTGACTATAACTGACTGACACGTCTCTTCAAGGACATTGTCGCTAGGTAGGCTTTATATGCCTCTATGTTATGAACTTGTCCTAACACATATACAAGCGGGTAAGGTCAGAAATGAGGAGATGAAAAAAATGCGAAATAATACACACATCAAAGCAAACAAAAAGTGATGGCGGGGTGCGAGCGGGGGTGGGGGGGGGGGGGAAGGAGGGGAGGACAAGGGCCGTTTTCAAATTGCAGGCACTCAAGATAACCTGTGCTTCTCGCTCCTAGCACTGAGGCGGCCCTGCCTGCATCTGTGTTAATCGGTCAACTGTGGTCATGGGGGCTACAGCCTTTTCCTTTGGTACCGCATTAGCGGCAGGTTAAAGCTCTCGTTTGTTTGTTTTTTAGAAACACTGAGTGGCTTCTAACACATTCGAGGCGTGCTGCGTTCCGATACGCGGCTGCAGCCGCGTATCCGAACGCAGCACGCCTCGAATGGGTCAAAGCTCGTCCCATACAGCCACACTCCACACACAGGACGCCAGTATTGATCGGTGGAGTCGTCAATTTATTCTCCACGCTCCAGCTGCCTGCTTGCCTAACACACACCACCACCACTGACGTACGTTCAGCACCCACTCCACTTCCGAGTTTCCGTCGTACGCTTAGTCCATATCATACTGAGGCTGAAAGCTTCAAATCTGCACATTGACATATGCAAGCTACATTATAGTACTTACAGATAAGGATAAGTAGACCAATGGCTTAGTTCAAGGGTGGTGCCAGAATAGCTTGGCGCCTAGAGGCGCCAAGCTATTCTGGCACCACTCTTGAACTATTTTAGTCACACTTATTTCACACACTGGTGTATTCCGAATGATAAGGGTTGAGCCAGACGACACAATGTGGAGAACACTTGCAGCTCATCTCGTGACCAAGAGACTCATATCTGGACGCTTTGCGGCTGACACGGAAAATACAGCAACTTCGCTGGGGGTAGGCCTACATCGGTAAATACTACTGCTAGTCGAAACCTCTAAAACAGCGAGCATGGAAAGACGTTTGCGTCACAAAAGATGTTTGCATCACCCATAATTCACACGAATTCAGCACAGGTTGAAAAACTTCATCTGATTTTTTTTTTTTTTTTTTTTTTTTTTTTTGGGTGGTCTCTTTTTTTTTTCTTCTTCTTTTTTTTTTTTTTTTTTTTTTTTTGTTGTTGTTTTGTGCAGGGGGGGGGGATGAAGAGGGTGGGGTGGGGCAAAGGTTCCGAGGAACGCCATGAAGCAAAAGATCTTTGGGGCGACGTCCTGCTTAGTTTTTTAAACGAAATCAACACCGATTGAAAATCCGCATCTCATTTTTTTTTTCGTTTTTTGAGTGGGATTTTTTCTCTTTTTTTCTTTATTTATTTATTATTTTTTAATTATTTTTTTATCTTTTATTATTTTTTTTTTTTTTTTTTGGGGGGGGGGTGGGTTGGGTGGCGGGCAGGGAGGGTAAAGGCGGGGGTGGGGGAGAGGTAGGAGGAACACCAAGAAGCAAAAGGTCTTTGGGCCGACGTCCTGCTTAGTTTGTGCGTGGGGTAGGAGGGGGTTGAAGGGGGCGGGGGTGGGGAAGAGGTTCCGAGGAACGCCATGAAGCAAAAGGTCTTTGGGGCGACGTCCTGCTCAGTTTTTTTAAACGAAATCAGCACCGGTTGAAAATCTGCCTCTGATTTTTTTGGTCTCGTTGGGTGGAGGAGATGTAGGAAGAACGCCAAGAAGCAAAAGGTCTTTGGGCCGACGTCCTGCTTAGTTTGTGCGCGGCCCGACGTTGTTCCGCGGTCCATTTTGAATCCCTGGGTCTCAACAAATATAAAAGGTGCTAATCTGCAGACAGGAAACAAAACCCACGCCTGCGAAATCGCAGCGTGCCCACGATTGCGTGCGGAAACTCCGGCGAGGCAATTATTCAGAGTGCCCATCGACGGACCGGATGTTCCGGTTCTGCCAGACTGACTGCACCAGCACGAATGCTACGGCCATTGACACTTGTCACTTTGTGAAACAGAGACGCTAATAAGTGGTGTGTGTGTGTGTGTGTGTGTGTGTGTGTGTGTGTGTGTGTGTGTGTGTGTGTGTGTGTGTGTGTGTGTGTGTCTAAAAAAAAATCTGAATTTGTGGGCTGGTCTGTGATTTTGGACCAAAGTCCAAAATCACAGACCAGCCCACCATTCAGCAACCTCAGTCCTCAATCATACACCAAACACACATTTCCAAACACTATATCATGCCTGCAGTGGCGCCTGAAAATCTATGCTTAGTGCAGATAGAAAGCTCATTCCAAGAGACAGTACATAGCGAGCGATTGACATTGGGAGTAATATGTCACTGAGGCTAATGTCCACTAAAAACAGTCACTCTGTCCTCACGAGTCCTTACGCCTGCAGATGCTCCTTACAAGCTATGCCTCTTGCAATCAGACAGTGACAACTGAGGGTCCGAATCAGTAAAAGCAATGCCTCCTATATCTTCCGTCGTACAAGTCTAAAACGGCATAAATTCCACTTAGTCCACACGGCTGCAGGGGCCCATGGGACGTCTGTGCCTCTCGCAGACAAAAGGTGATGGCCTGATCGAACCACATGCATGCAACGATCCGGACGGAACACACGCGATACAATACCCTGTCCTCAGGGGACACGTCGCCGAATATGATGTATCAGCTAACACACATTATCGTGTATTATCGTAGGGTGCGTCCCAGTCGGATATAAGTACCCGGGCAGATGTCGGCTAAAGTTGGCATCGCGCACGGGCGTGCGCGATGCCAACTTTAGCCGACATCTGCCCTGGGACTTGATACTCTTGATACATCGGTCCAAGATGTCACTTTTATATCACTGGGGTATACGGACCTGGATGAATTCATAACAGATTTTTCGTGATTGATTTTTTTTTCCCGGTGTAAAAAATGATGGAAAGTCCTGATTCATATCGTCAATGTTCGTATACGTTTTAACACAAGTGAAAGGGCCATGAATCAGGCCGAGCTATTTTCATGTATTTCATCGAAAATAAAGTATCAAACAAAATGGCAGAAACAACCCTTTATATAATGCAGTTTGAACCGTTTTGTTTTCTTCTGTGGATGTTCAGCAGTTAAAATATCCTCGGGTATCTGTCAACTAAAACGAAGATAATGTTTACCACAGCTGTTTTCCCTGGATGATATAGGCCTAACATGGGAAACATGTTGGGAATAAACGTCTTTTGCCACCATGAAGGTGATTTCAAAGACGAGGTACCAAAAAAGGGTCTAAGCAAATGTTAACTTCACCCGTCTTCCAACGCACTGTCGAAAGTCAAACGCTCTACAAACCACCGTGTCCCCGTCATCATCAGCGAAGAATGTCACAATGTCAATCGATGCAGTCCGCACCGTCAGCGGGTGAATTCCCCAGACACACCCACTCGGGGGACTACGCCACAAGTACACTTTAACCCCTTCACTATCAGTGGATGGAGACTTTTTTTGTTAATCGTTGTAAAGTCAAAGATCCCCGACCGTCAAAGAAACATGGACCCAAAGTGGTTTCAGCAAGAGGCATGGATCCTCATGAGCCCCCGCAACTGCGGGGGTTCATGAGGATGCATACCTCTTGCGGTTGGGTGGTGTTCATTTCTGCTCGGCAGTGAAGGGGTTAAGTGTCAAGGTTCGCTGAACAGAAGTGTACTCGTGGTGTAATCACCGAGCAAGGATCTGTTGTGCACATCCGCAGAAGGTACGGGAGTATTTTAGTTTATTTGTCCTTTGTTGCTTCTTCTGTGGTCTTGTTGGTGTTATTGCTTTTTCCACGTCGTTGTTGCCGTTGTTGTTGTTGTTGCTGCTGATAATGACGAAGATATTGTTGCTGTTGTTGCTATTGTTGTTGTTGGGAGTTGCTGCTGCTGCTGCGTTCAAGTCCCTTCTATTTATAGAAGGGACTTCACAGGACGGGGCGCGGTGAGGCGAATTTAATAGCATGTCCGTATGATGACAAGCAACAGAATAAGAATAACATGCCGGATCGGTCGGGGCCCGGATCACCAACGACCGCGCACCCCATTGGAGGTCTCCAGGGTGGGGGCGACAAGTGTGTTACTGGAACCAAACCCACCATCAAGCTGCCCACGCAAGGAATAACTATCGGAACTTGGAACGTTCGCACACTCTACCAGTGCGGCAAAGTGAAGGAACTCACCCACGAGTTGAAGCGCTATCGCTGGGACATTGTAGGACTTGCAGAAGTTCGATGGACAGGCTTCGGAGAAACAACAACAGATGAAGGCCATAAAATCTGGTTCAGCGGAAAAGAAACCAAGCACGAACATGGCGTAGCTTTTATCGTAAGGAAAGAGGTGGCTGGAACTGTCATCAGCTGCACCCCCGTGTCAAGCAGACTAATCTCCATCCGCATCTCCGCCCGACCGCACAACATCACTATCATTCAAGTATACGCTCCAACAGCAGATCATGATGATGAAGAATTAGAAGAATTTTACGAACAACTGGACAACATCATCAAGAAAACACCTAAGAAAGACATTCTGACTGTCCTCGGTGACTGGAATGCAAAGATCGGCCCTGACGCCTACCAACAATGGGCAGGAACAGCTGGCAAGTTTGGCCTTGGGGAAACAAACGACAGAGGCCTGCGACTTTTAGAGTTCGCACAGAGTCACCGTCTCACCGTTGCTAATACCCTCCATCCACACAAGAAGTCAAGAACAGTGACATGGCAATCGCCAGGAGGCCTGGTCCATAACCAGATTGACTTCATCTTGCTGCCTCGACGATTCAAATCCAGCATTAACAAAGCACAAACGAGGTCCTTTCCTGGCGCTGATATTGGCAGCGACCACAACCTCGTCCTTACTAGCCTCAAGTTGAAGCTGGCATTGAAACGAGATAGCAAGAGCCCTCGCATCAGATTCGACCTCCAGAAGCTAAAAGACCCGGAAGTAGAAGAGCTCTTCCAAGCCCAGGTGGGAGGCAGATTTGCAGCCTTGGCTACTTTGGACTGTGACGTAGACACCCTTGCTGGAAATATAAAAGAGGTGTTACTTTCTACAGCAGAAGAAGTGCTGGGGAAGCAGAGGAAGCGCAAACAGCCCTGGGTCACCGATGACATCCTCGATCTCTGTGATGAGAGGAGAGCCTGGAAGAAAAAGAGAGGCCAAGACCTCACATCAGCAAACAAGTACAGACTTGTCAACAAGAAGATCAGGAAGAGGATGAAAGAAGCCAAAGAAGATTGGATTGAAGACCAGTGTTGTGGCGTGGAAGAGGGCATGGCAAACGGCAACAGCAAGAAGGCTTATGAAACGCTAAGGACCCTCACCAAGACTCAACAGCGAACAGCCACAGTCATCGAAGACAGCAGCGGCCAACTCCTTACGGAAAACACTGCTGTACTAAACAGATGGACTGAGTACTGCCGAGACTTGTATAACTACAAGGCTGAGCCAGACACCAGCATCCTCCAAAACAACCAGGCTGGGGCCAGGAAGGCTGAAGACCTGCCAGTGTTAGCTGAAGAGGTGGAAGCAGCCGTACGCGGCCTGAAGGGAGGAAAGTCTCCAGGTGTAGACAACGTACCTGCTGAACTGTTGAAACATGGAGGAGAAGTAACAACGAAGGTCCTCACTACACTCTGTCAAAAGATCTGGGAGCAAAAGAAATGGCCAGTAGAATGGACACAGTCTCTAGTGATCCCGCTCCCCAAGAAAGGAAACCTGAAACAGTGCCAGAACTACAGAACTATCAGTCTGATAAGTCACCCTAGCAAAGTAATGCTTAGAATCATTCTCAACCGCCTCAAAACTTTCGCCGAGGAACTGCTGGCAGAAGAACAGGCTGGCTTCAGAGTTGGAAGAAGCACTGTAGAGCAGATTTTCAACTGCCGCGTCCTGATCGAGAAACATCTGCAGCATCAGCGCGAACTCTACCACAACTTCATTGATTTCAGGAAAGCATTTGATCGCGTCTGGCACGACGGACTCTGGCAAGTTCATGAGATCGTTCAACATAGAGGAGGGACTGATCCAAATGATAGAAGCGCTTTACAAGAACGCCTGCAGCGCGGTTCTACTTAACAATCAGTCAGGCGAGTTCTTCAGGACGACGATCGGTGTCCGTCAAGGATGCCTGCTCTCTCCTGTCCTTTTCAACATATTCCTGGAGAAGATCATGCAGGAAACCCTCCACGACCACCATACTTCAATCTCTATTGGTGGCAGATCCCTGTGCAATCTTCGATTCGCAGACGACATTGACCTCATGGCAGGCAGCAATAGTGAGCTCCAAAACCTGACAGACAAACTTTCAAGTAGCGCAGGGTCTTATGGCATGGAGATCAGTACGGATAAAAGCAAAGTGATGATCAACACCACAAGCGACAGCAGCAGCAACATTCACATGAACGGCCAGAAGCTAGAAGAGGTCAATAGCTTCAAGTACTTGGGAGCCACCCTGTCCAAAGACGGTAGTTGCATAGCAGAGATCCGTATCAGGATAGGTACAGCAACATCCGCAATGGCCAGGCTGGACAGGATATGGCGAAGTAACTCCATCAGCTTCACCATCAAGTACAGGCTTTACAAGTCCCTCGTAGTGTCTATTCTACTCTACGGCTGTGAGACTTGGACACTGCTTGCAGACTCAGAAAAGAAAATCCAGGCCTTTGAGAACAAGTGCCTGAGGAAGTTGCTCCGCATCTCGTACCGCGAGCACAAGACCAACGAATATGTACGGAGCATCGTCACTTCCCTGGTGGGCCCACATGAACCCCTTCTGGCAACCGTGAAACGGCGCAAGCTTGCTTGGTTTGGCCACGTGACCCGACACAACACCTTGTCCAAGACTATCCTCCAAGGCACTCTCGAAGGAAGTCGTCGGCGAGGTCGTCAGAGAAAGAGTTGGGTCGCAAACATAAAAGAATGGACCGAACTCGAGATGCCAGACTTGCTTGCCACCGCCCAAAATAGAACTCAGTGGAGAGCACTGTCTGTTGCTGCTGCCTTTCAGTCCCCCCAACGCCCAGTTCGGGCAAGGGACTGATGATGATGATGATGATGATGTCAAAGGCGAGCAGGCTAAACCTCTAACAATTGAAGTAACAAGATAAAAATTACGTCATGGCTAGTTACGCTAACCTCGCTGCTGAACGTACATTTGGCGCGAAGCCCCGTATGTGCGTATGTATGTATGTGCGTATGTATGTATGTATGTATGTATGTATGTATGTATGTATGTATGTATGTATGTATGTATGTATGTATGTATGTATGTATGTATGTATGTATGTATGTGCGTATAAAAAAAAAACAAGGGAATCTCCGATATTTCTGTACACACAAGCTTGAAACTTGGCGAAATACTTTCTTAAGTGGGTTGCTAAGAGAGCCTCCGAGCATTTTGTAACTGAATGTCTCATTGAAGACATAAACAACCGTTTATAGGAAGTCGGTTGACCCAGATTAGAGTTCGTAATTTTTGTCATAATTATTTACTTGAACTTTTACATATAGCTGGTTTGGAGAAAGGCATTGGATGAATTCGTTAGCCAGCTTTATATCCTTTCAACTTCTTAGTAAAAGGTAATTCGTTTCAGAAAAGAATTAAAACACTAAAAAATATCTTTACTTCTAGAAAAAGTCAGACAGTGGCGGTGACGTAAAAGAGGCAGACATTGACATAATACTCTAAATATGACGTCATTCTCTCTCTCTCTCTCTCTCTCTCTCTCTCTCTCTCTCTCTCTCTCTCTCTCTCTCTCTCTCTCTCTCTCTCTCTCTCTCTCTCTCTCTCTCTCTCTCTCTCTCTCTCTCACACACACACACACACACACATTTGAAGACTATAGCCTCGCTTGAAATCTTTAAAACGAAACTTTTTGATTACCTGATGAGCCGAACATAACATCACTGGGCATTTATTTAAACAAACCCTGATCGTTAATACTTTCATGTACCACATGCATTTATGTGTGTGTGAGTGTGTGCGTGTGTGTGTGTGTGTGTGTGTGTGTGTGTGTGTGTGTGTGTGTGTGTGTGTGTGTGTGTGTGTGTGTGTGTGTGTGTGTGTAAGATGAATGTTGAGTGTTACTATTATTCTGTGTATATATTTTTTTAATTTTATTATTATTTTGTTTGTTTGTTTTTTTTAAATTATTGTTGCATGAAATAATGTGTGTAAATATAATGTCTTTATTATAATTATTTAACCTATTTTATGTTGTAGATGTCAGCAACGGCAAGTTTGTAAACTGACGATTTGTTTCTGTCAAAACTTGTTACCGTTTATCAAAGTTTCATCATCGTCATCTCTCTCTCTCTCACACACACACACACAAACATGCGCGCATCTCCAGGAGGAATAGATCTTCATGCGCCCTCCAGGTGCATGAGGATCTATGCCTCTTGGAGATGTTTGGAGCGCGGGCGCATGCGCGCACTAACACGCACACACACATCGACGCGCTTTCAGAAGAGCAAGCAGGTGACGCGTGTATTTAGTACATCATGTAGCTAGGAAAAGTCTGCTTTCACACAAAGTGTAGCAAGCCTGAAATTGTACCGTAAAGTTCTTGTTTTGTCACCATTTTCTCATGCCTATGAAGCGAAAGTGAAACTCATATCACGTAAAATATAAAATTACGTAAAACCTAAAACTTACGTCTTGACAAATGACGTTTGACAAATCAATGACGCGTATGTCCTGCGCCCCTTATAGAACTCGCTGACGCATTGGCAGATCTGGGAGACTTTTTTAATAGGAGATAATTCAACATCAAAATCAGATCAAAGACAAAAGGTAGAGACCATTGACAGCGAGGACCGCGCTCATATAGGAGGGACTTTGTGGGTTATGGTTCATCCCATCTTGTTATTATGGTTGTGGTTGCTGCTCCTTGATATACACCTGTCTTGCTGTTGCTGTGGCTGTTGCTGCTCTTGTTGATGTTGCGCTTGTTGTTGCCGCTGCTTCTGCTGCTGTTGCCCCCTCTTGTTGTTGGTCTTGTTGTTGCTGTTACTGCTTCTACTGCTGTTGCCCGTCTGCTCTTGATACTGCTACTACTGCTGATGTTGCAAGCGTACAATTGTCACTGCTCACCCGAGCCAACGGAAACTGGATTTGGAAGCAAATCCACAGGATTTCCTGAAGACGCCGCTGCTGTTCAGTCTACGAGGGGCATTGTCACGCACAAAATCCGTCCTCAGCGACACCTTCTATCCCACGCACTTCCTGAGAAAAGCAGTCACGTTTAACACGCCTCGCCGGTGGCGGCAGACTGCGTTTATCAAATCATTGTAAATTGAAAGTCAAAGATGCCCAGCCTCAAAGAAACATAGATACAAAGTGGTTTCAGCAAGAGGCATAGATCCTCGTGAGCCCCCGCAAAAGCGGGGGCTCATGAGGATCTATACCTCTTGCGGTTGTGTAGGGTTTCAGTTTTTCTCAGCAGCGGACGAGTTAACGCGTTGAGCCAGAAAATCGAAATTCGCGGATCTGGGATTAATCATCTAAAGAGCACATTATAGTTCTGTTCACAGATCTACCACAATAGGTCAATGGTAAAAGCTTGGTGCCAAAAGGCCTAAACTTAAAATATGAAGTTGAGGTCTGCTAATAATTTCAGATCGTAGGATAAGACATTAAAACTGAACACTCACTTTATATAATAATAATAATAATCTCGGATCGTAGGGCAAGACATTAGAACTAAACACTCACTTTATATAATAATAATAATAATAATAATAATAATAATAATAATAATAATAATAATAATAATAATAATAATAATAATAATCGTCAGACTTTATACACAGCAGTGTAGGAAATGAAAGACTTTGGATCAATTTAACCCTACTTTGCACGCAGCCACCGGTACTGTCCACACCATCGGTGACCGTCTGCACAAAGGGGGAGGCTTAACCCATTGAACACCGTGGTCACATTTCCCAAACGGCCTACGTCACCTATTGACTATATAACAGTTGCGGGAGACTGATCATGATAATTCAAGGGCAGTGCCAGATTAGCTTGGCGCCGTCAGGCGCCAAGCTATTATGGCACTGTTCTTCAATCATCATGGTCGATCTATCTCCTGCTGTAGTAGGCTTAAGTGGGTTAATGTCACATTTGATTTATTAGTGAAGGTGGGTGAGTCGGGTCATATGAAACTTACAAATGTTAGTAATTCCCGATGCCTATGCTGAAACCGGCACGCAAGCCTTCTCTCAGAACTTGCATGCGCTATGACGAGAAAAGTGAAGGTGTCAACTGATACATCCGGGATGTATGCTTCTTTCAGAGGGAAGAGGCTTGCTGTATGAATATGCGTCTTACCCCTGTCGCATCTACAGCCAAATATTGGCCACATGAGTAGAGGGGTTGAGTCTGCATACAAACTTATATGCAGGCTCCTGTGATACAATATTGTTCGACAATACTGTGACATGATGATTGTTTTTGTTGTTTTTTACACTTGGCAGGCAAAGACAAATATCCTTTTTATGGACAATAAATTTATCGATTCTTGAATCTTGAACCCGCTGTGCATATGGTTCAAGTTTCAGAAGGACTTTCAAGTGAAAGGAGATGGGAAGACCAGGAGAGCTCAAGAACAATGGCGTCTGGTTAGCTTGGCGCCTACAGGCTCAACCTTTATCAGGCACCATCCTTGACATATCAGGGTCTGCCTGTTCCCAGCAGCCTATCTTAGAAATGAAATAGGTACAGCGGCTGAGATCCGATAGAACAGACCTGATACGATTATTCGCCCTGTCTCGCCCAGGATCAATCTTTGGAGCTCGCATTTTGACTTGATTCTGATCAACCAGCTCCTCCTGAACAACGCGAGCGTAAATGCGGTCAGAAAGAGGTATAGATCACCATGAGTTCCACAGGCTTTCAGCCTGCGGGAACTCATGATGATCTATACTTCTTGCGAATAAGTGATGTTCAGTGGACGACTGACCGGGCTGGATTGTTCTACAGCGCGGCTTGTATTTGGGTCCTTCCTTCTCTTACTGTCCTCAACCATCAGTCATCTGGACCGTGCATTCCTGAGGGCAAGACACCTAGCTGCAAGAGGCAGAGACCCTCATCAGCCCCCACTAGCTTTGCGGGGGCACATGAAGATCTGCGCCCTCTTGCTGATAGGCTTTCGTGGATAACAAATCTTTGTACCTCAGGTGAACAGGGTCACCGGCAGTTTTGGTCGACGACCGATGAAGACCAGCACAAGATCTGAGGGCTAGAGACAAGTGCGTCTGGTTTGTTTCACACCGCCCAGTGTCCATGACCAGTCCATTGTGGTTCACCGTCTGCCCCGACCGTCCACCCTGATGTCCACCTCTACTGGGCGTTCCAATGTTCTTTCAAAGTGCAGAACCAGCCGAGTGAGCAAAAGGCCCTCGGGCTCACGTCAGCCTTAGTGTGCGCAGAACCTATAAATACCCACGCCTCCGCATACTATTGTTCTGTCATTCGCAGGACCACCAACCGCGTCAGTAAAAGGTCCGCGATCACGCCGACATCGGTCCTACGTTGACTCGAGCACGGCCGTGCTCTGGCTATCTACGGCGGATAGCGACCGGAGGGTCTTTTTCTTACTGTCAACTTCGTGAGATGGGCTTCTCCAAAGTTGGTTCGGTGGCTGATTGGCTTGACGCCTGAAGACGTCGATCAAGCTGGAAACGCGGAACCTGTTTAAACCCCTTGACTGCTAATGACGATACGTAGTTACGCGTCTTTTCCGCCGAACGGTAACGTCAGTAGCAGTTACGGGGTTAAATGCATAGCAGACACTACGGTCATTGCAGAATCATTCTTAGGATGTAAACTATTTCACGTCGTGCGAAGGCGTGCTCCTGCACACGGTACGGTTCTAAGACGAAACGAACCAGCCTTTAATCTGAAGCCAGGTCCAGCTAGTCTGTTTGTCCATACAAATGAGTCGATCATTTCAACAGCAGGGGAGCTTGACGTAATAGTTAGTCCGTATTCGGCTAGAATTGTTATGAGTTAAGACACTGCTGATCAGCTCTACAGCTTGTCAGAACATTCTCTGCCGTGTGAAACGAAATCCCCTCATTGCTAAGAGCAGACCACCATCCCTTCATGTCAGGTGCCAGAGTTACAGCTCCTCGTCAGCCCCTCAGCGCAAGAAGATCTATTCTCCTTCCCATTTCTGCTTTTTATCTGTAATCCTCAGCAAAGCAAGTTGTCGGACATTCGATCTAGTGTGGGACAAGTTTAAGTTCGAAATCTTATGATTCTATGCATATTAAACGTTTCTTAACGCGGAATGAAACTTTCTATCAAGTTCATACTGTAACCCCTTAGCTGCCTCTGACGTTACCGCTCAGTCAAGGGGTTAATGATTCCACAAGAGACATTGATGCCGCTTCACATCCGTGATTCAGTTAGAACATTACATGCCACCTGCAACCGGTTCCGTCACTTTCAAAGAGTGATGGCGGTTTGCTGTTGCCTGTGAGCCTATTTAAAGTCGTGTCACGTGCAGTTTACGTTACCGGTGGCTCTGAGAGCGACGTCGGCCGGCAATGAGCAATGTTTACGTGACTGATTAAGCACCGAGATCGCTTCGTGCCTCATTTAGAGGCATCAATTATTTGCCTTCCAGCGCCAACTTTGTAAATCATTCGTGAGGAAGAAGACTCGGCAACATAATTATGCCACAGGCTATCCAGAGATTTCGAGATAAAAAAAAAAAATCAGTTTGTAGACATGAATGTTTTTAATCTGGATATGGTGGGTCTAAAAACGTGCATGCTGCAAATGACATAGGATACAGTTTTGTTTTGTTGTTGGGTGCGGGTTTTTATTTTGTGTGGGGGGGGGGGGGGGGGGGGGTAGTCGTTTGTTTGTTGTGTTTTTGTTGTTTTAACTCATTCAGCCCGACGACCGTATTTCCCACATTTTGGAGGCGTCATCTAATGACTATGCACCAGTTGCAGGAGATGGATCGACCATGATAATTCAAGGGCAGTGCCAGATTAGCTTAGCGCCAACAGGCGCCAAGCTAATCTGGCACTACCCTTGAATTATCATGGCCGACCCATCTCCTGCTGTAGTGCGTCAGGACTGAATGGGTTAAACTAAACAAGATTCAACTACAAGAAACACATCCTCATGAGATCTCGCGTCTATGCCCCTTGCTGAAACCACATTATGTCCATGTTCTTTTGATTCTTTGAGGTTGAATTTAGAATGATTTAAATCAACTGGCAGCGATTGTTTTAAATCATGCAAAGCTAAATCTGGAATGGTAAACCTGCATGACTGTTGCCATCAATCAGTAAGGGAGTTACAAACACCTCTTTAACCCATATCATACTGAGGCTAAAAGCTTCAAATTTGTACACTGCCATATGCTAGCTACATTATAGTACTTACAGATAAGGATATAGACCAATGGCTTTAGTTCAAGGGTGGTGCCAGAATAGCTTGGCGCCTAGGCGCCAAGCTATTTTGGCACTACCCTTGAACTATTTTAGTCAAACTTATTTCACACACTGGTGTATTCCGAATGATAATGGTTAAAGCATGCATGCAGTCGACAGTGACACATCAAAGTGACCAAAATCCAAAATGGGTCCAATCATGAAAGTTCAAGGGTGGTGCCAAACTAACTTTTACCTGACCAGAAACTGAGTACATAAGAAAATATGCAGCAAATTGTAATTTCCACTGACATACTTCGCACATGAGAAAACAGTGATTATGCACAACATTGTTTATAACAGACTGTGACACTACGCAAATGGGTGAACACTGTCCCTGGCAGTAAGCAGAAGGTTCTCTGGCCGCGGTCGGTCGCAGATGGCCCGCGCACAGCTGCGCGCGGGCCATCTGCGGCCGACCGCGGCCAAACGTCTTTTTGCTATGAATATACGCACCTATTGTTGCATCTGACAGATGCTGCGCAAAATGGGCGTAGCCTACAATATGCGCTAAATTATGGCGAGCAGATGAACCATATGATTAACACCATCACGCCTTAAACTGTTCGAGTGCCGAGAAAGTCTGAACACCACCCAGCTGCAAGAAGTATAGATCCTCATGAGCCCCCGCAGTCGCGGGGGCTCGTGAGGGTCTACGCCTCTTGCTGACACCACTTTGAATCCATGTTCCTAGGCCAGCTACAGTTTTCTGGTGTTAAATCAACGAACACTGCAGAAAGACAGTCAGCGGTCAGCTGGCTTTGAGCGGGTTAAATGACGACCGGCATGCAGAAAATGTGCAACAAAATTTGAATTGCAAATCCGACTCAGTCCTACATGATCAAATTTTTTAGGCCTTGGACCAATCTAGCCTGAACCATCCATCGATCTATCCCCCCCCCCCCCCCTCCTTTTTCCTACTGATTGTTTATGATAAATGTATATATCGATCACATCCGCAGCAAGGTTTAAATTAAAGTGGCTGGGAACGTAGGATAAGCTGGAGACAAAATTGAGCGACAACACTACAACCAATTTCAATTTCAAACTTCTCACACACTAAAATCATCATGATCTACTCGGTCTGTGAAGAAACGTACGTAAATGAGGCCAATGGCACTACTACCCAAACAGAAATATAAATTTGTATTTCGATAGGACCAGTGTATGTACATCAGTCCAAAAGCCACAGATCTAGTTATCCCGTGAAGGCAAAAGACTGCAAGTCCATTTTGTGAAAAGCCTGTGGCTGCAATGCAGGTGTCCATGAACATCTGTGCTTCTTGCATACCGTGCGCAAGGTGGCGGCTGTACAGGCTATTCAATATGAATAGGCGTATATTCTGTACTTTGGACTTACCCGGCCATTCTGCCATGCAGCCACGTTGTGCTTATTTTGATTTATATTGGAAACTCACAAAAAGAGGCATGGATTTGACTCATTCAAGGCGCCCCGAATCAATAATTGCGGAAATGCCGGCAACGCTATACGGCGACGCTTTCGCAACTGTTGGTGCGGGGCCACTTGAATGAGTTAAATGAATACCTGCAGCTGCAGGTTTAATGAACATCTGCCACCTAAGTCAAACGCCAGGTGGGCGTGAGGACCTCTCGGAATTTTTTTTTTCTTTTCTTCTTAGTAACGTGTCTTGCTGATTGAATTCAAGGATTTTTGTTTGCTTGCATTGCAAGGGGCATTGCAGCATCAGTACAACAACGGTATCATGCATAATACAAAGGGTCTAAAATTAGTACAATTTACTAAACTGACATGCACGAATGCACATGCATGCGGCAAACCAGACTCACAGATCATCATGACGGAGGCAAACAAGAGTTATAGGTCATCATGAGCCCCCGCATATACGGGAGCTCATGATGATCTATGTCTCTCGCCTTTGGGTGTTGTTCCTTGTGCCTCGACGGTGATTGAATATGAGACTGGTAACGCGAATCGACGCTTGCAACACCGGTTGCAGTAACACTGAGAACACTACAAAGCTGTGAACAGTGAGCCGGGGCATATTGCATGTCCTGTCTGCCTTGTCTGGTCTAATAATGGAAAACCGAACACTAAACAGATAACGCATCGTTTCCATTGTATGTAACTCGAAAACATCAGTTTACCAGAGATTTCCGCGGGATCAAGAAAGCAAAATTGTCTAATGTGGGTACACGGAAATCTTTGGCGTAACAACTTACGCCATTCCTAACAAAGAGAGCAGCGAGGTTTTGTTTGCAACGAACAACTCCCAACAACGAACGAGAGCGACTTGAAGACGCGGCTGATAATAATTATAATAATAAGAATAAGAATAAGAGTACTTTATTATCTCGAAAAGAGAAATTCGGTTGTGGTACATTTATAATAAATAGTACAAACAAGACTAGAAAACATTATAACATAATTATGAACATTTTCTCCCTGCACTTGCACAGCTATAAATTCCAAATGGACATAAGTGAACACCACAAAATCTTTACACATAATTCTTACACATCTCACACATAAACATCTTTTATGGACTGAACTGAGCGGCACTTATACATTCACACCCACCTCTACACATGCATACGTAATACGCGTGTTTCAACCTAATCCTAACCCTCACTATTTATTATACAAACGTCTCAATACATTATTACACAAGCTGCGTAATTAAAATCTACCTTAGTAAAATAATTAGTGGGTAAACACTCAGTAACAACAATCCCCATATATCCATGTTCACCACCAAATAAAACACAATATAATCACTTCTTTAAAATCAACAAGCTCCATTCCTACTGATTGCACAGGTAAAGAAGGATAGGGGGAGGAGTTAGGTTTGGGTATGCGTGGATGTACCTACGGATTGCTTAGTGTGATGGATTTGGGTATGAAACTGTGCTGTAGTCTGAGTGTCCTAGCTTTGTGCGTGCGGAGTCTGCACCTAATATAAGCATATACACTCCAAATATCTCCAAGAGGCATAGATCCTCATGAGCCCGGAGATGTTTGGAGTGATGTCTATGCTTAAAACCCATTATTGCCCACCGTCCCATTTTTGGGACGCAACTTATTTTAATTACTGTATCTAAGTGCTTGTGTCACTGTGACTCAGCAGCCTATTGTGTTAATCAGGGGACATCACTGCATCCAGGCATTGTTTTTGTTTGAGTACTTTCCCTTCACACTAGCAGTGAGAGCTGCCATTTGCAGAAAAAAAGCTGGTGCCTACAGCATCAACATGGCAACCAAGAAAAGGTAAGGATTACTTTTTTTACATTACACTTTTATATATAACACTAAGAACAAAACCTAGAGACTATACTGTTATCTGGATATGTTTTTGTCAGTTTGCGGATAGCTTGAATATGTACTGATCTGTATATGTTAGAGTTACCGTCCCAAAAATGGGACGGTGGGCACGAGAGGGGAGGGGTTTTTGCTTATACTACATACACTGTTTTTTTCTGCTTTTGTCCAGGATTTTTACTGTTCATGAAGTGGTATCAATGCTGGAAGATGATGCTAACTTTGAAGAAGCTGACATCTTTATTGAACCCCCTCCTACAAATGAAGACACCGATGAAGACAGCGGAGACGAAGATGAAGATGGTACTGTCTCCAACCTAAACAGAAATCAGCTGCAGGCTCCTGCTACTGTCACTATCCGGAGACAGGGTGAAAAAGTGTCCTATGATGAGATGGAGGAATCTGCTGATGTATCAGAGAATATCAGTGCTCCTATTCAGAGTGCTCCTGCTGCCACAGGGACAGTGCAAGATGCATCTGGGGATTCAGAATCCTTGGAGTCAGACGATGCAGCACCTATTCCTTCTACATCCATGGGGAGAAAAAGGAAAGTAACACGGCCTGCAGCAACTAAAGCTCCATCTTCAAAGAAAGCAGCAATAAATCAGCGAAAGTGGAGAAATACAGATCTGTCAAATAGGCAAAAGCAACGCTTTTCCTGGAACAAGACAGATGTTGACCTGTCGAAAATGCCTTCTTCTCCAGTTGATCTGTTTGAGTGCTTCTCTGACAAAGAAATCCTTGAAACCTTTGCTGATTTTAGCAACATATATGCATGGTCCAAGGGCAACTTGACATTTTCAACCACACCTGAAGAGATCCAGACCTTTCTTGCCATTCTACTCCTGTCTGGATACAGTCCTGTGCCCAGGAGACGAATGTATTGGTCTTCAGATGAGGATGTGGGGAAGGATGCTGTTCAGTCTGCTATGTCAAGAAACCGCTTTGAAGAAATGCTGCGGTATTTCCATGTCAGTGATAACGCACATCTGGATGCTGCTGACAAGATGAGCAAAGTTCGGCCGTTGCTGACACACATGAATGAAAAGTTTCTGACCTTCTTCAAAGCTGTCCAGACACAAAATCTCAGTATCGATGAGTCGATGGTGCCTTATTATGGACGGCACAGTTGCAAACAATTCATACGAGGCAAACCAATCAGGTTTGGTTATAAGATGTGGATGCTGAGCACGCCTCTGGGCTATGTCGTCCAGTTTGAGCCCTATCAAGGTGCGAAAGGACGCCAAACTGAATACCCAGGACTTGGAATGGGGGGTTCGGTTGTTGTTGATCTCATTGCAGAGCTGCAAGAGGAAGAGGGCAGCTCATACCATCTCACGTTTGACAATTTGTTCACAAGCCTGCAGCTGGTGGATGTTTTGACAGAAAAAAAACATTGCATGCACAGGAACGATACGTGCAAATCGCCTTCAGGATTGCCCTTTAAGGGATGTAAACGAGATGAAGAAGACACCAAGGGGAACCTATGACCATGCAACCGACACAAAGACTGGCCTCACTGTTGTTCGGTGGAATGACAACAGCATCGTCAATATTGTTTCAAACAATGTAGGAGTGCATCCACTTCAGACAGCCAAGAGATGGTCAAGGGCTGAATCAAAGCAAGTCACCATTCCTCAACCCTTCATGATCCGCCATTACAACAACACTATGGGCGGTGTGGACCGCACAGACCAGAATGTGGCAAAGTACAGAACGGTCATTCGCTGCAAGAAGTGGTGGTGGCCCATCTTTGCCTATTGTCTGGACCTCAGTATCCAACAAGCCTGGCACCTCTACAGGAACACAGATGTAGCGAAAGACAACCCTTTGGACCTTCTCCTTATCCGCAGGAGCGTTGTCAGAGTCTATCTTGCACGAGCTGGTCATGCAGGGCCTGGTCGTCCAAGAGGATTTGTATCTCTTGACAAGCGTGTCCCAACAGAGGTCAGGTTTGACCGTGTTGACCATCTTGTTCAAAGTTGGCCTACACAACTGAGATGTGCATCATGCGGGAAGAAGACTAAGCGCCGCTGTGCTAAGTGCAAGGTTGGCCTCCACGACAAATGCTTCCAGCAGTACCATACTCACTGAAACTCTTAACAGCTTATGTGGTGCTAAAATCACCTAAGACAGTGACAGCTGGACATCACACAAAAAAATGACAAAATTGAAACTGTCCTTTACTTGCAATAGTTTCTTCTTTTTTTTTCCCCCTTCTTTTAATAGTTATGATTTTCTTGTTTTCTAAAGATACCTAAAAGCAATTTAAATCAAAATATTGTTTTGCTGTGTTTACTTTGTTTTCACCTCAATTATTACATTTTCTTTCAATAAAAGTTTACTAGTTTCAGTATTTTGGTTCTTGTGTTCACTCTTTGAAAAATGAAAAACCCCTACCCATTCCTGCCCACCGTCCCATTTTTGGGACATCTACATTTTATTGTCTAAATGATAAATTTCAAAGTTTTAATCAAAATTTGATCAACACATGTCCATTGTAGACAATTATCCATAATATAAACTAATTTGCACTTTGAAAAAAAATTTGGGCATTAGTGGGTTAAGGTACACGCTGGTTACCTACTGTGACTTCGGTTTCGTTCGTTGTTGGGAGTCGTTCCTTACAAACGGACTCTCACTAAAAGCAGCTCCGACAACCGCAAGATGCAACATGCCTAGATATTCATAATAATAATAATAATAATAATAATAATAATAATAATAATACATAGTATTTATATGGCGCATTTTTCAAATTTTATAATATAACTCAATGCGCAGAGGTGCTGGTGAGAATGTTTTACATCTTCTGGTTGTCGGTGTAGCGGAGCATGAGAATTTGTCTGTTCAATTCTGCCTGAGCGACCAGAGTATCGTACGGTTTCTTCACCTAGCTGATTATGATTGCTGAAATTCGGCTTCATATCATTAGCCACCATGCTGTATGGCGTCACTGAAAAGTGATATTTGCCGAGCGTGTCTTTACGCCTAAAGTATAGTTGTCGGTAGCGATTTTTTTTTTTTTGCAGGAATCATCGCAAAAAACCGTTGCCGACAGCAACATCGTGCTATTAAAAGTGCATCCTCAGTTTCTGTTTTTCTTTTTTTCTTTTCCTTTTTTTTTTCTTTTCTTTTTAAAAGATAAACCTTGGAGGCAGTCATATCTAAATCACATCCCTGTTGAAAATTGCTGGTTCACACTCACTATCGAAACGCATGCCTTTTCCAATACAAAGACCATTGAATATTCCACGAATTCCCACCGGTGGACTAGCACAGAGAATATGAAAAACGACTACGGACACAGAAAATAATAGACGCAGGATGCAGCCATCTCTCCAGAACCTTCGTCATCAAATATTCATTTGTGTTAGTAATACAGTTGTACTCTTTCACCGGAGATGAGAACAACTGGAGCCGATCTAGGTCAGCCAGCAAGAGGCATAGAGTCTCATGAGCCCCTGCAACTGCAGGGCCTCATGAAAAATGTATGCCTCTTGCAGATGGGAGATAAACAGCCGAAACAGCAAACTAGCATTATGGAAACTGAAGCGACTTTTTTTATCATCTGTATGCATTGCCTGGCGACCGGCAGTCAGCGCAACTCACAAACGTACAGTGCAGAACTGTGTAACCCTTTCAGCCCCGGATCACTACAGCAAGAGATGAGTTACCGTGATAATTCAAGGGTAGTGCCAGATTAGCTTGGCGCCTAAAGGCGCCAAGCTAATCTGGCACTACCCTTGAATTATCATGGTCAATCCATCTCCTGCAACAGGCACACAGTCGTTAAGTGACACTTCCAAAATTTGGGAAATGCACCTGTGGGGCTAAATGGGTTAACGTCCAGTGCCAGTGGCAGGAAATTCTTCGACCGTGATTGTTCATTTCAGTTCGGTCAAGATAGGATCTCTGCACTCTGGAAGGTCTATACGCGCTCCACCCCGCCCATCAGAATAGTTCCTTTCGATAGCGTGCCAATTATTATTTGCGTGGTTTACTACGGATCTCTAATGGCCTTCAAGTCTGTCTAACGTCCCCCGCCTTTCTCCACACGTCTCCTGCAGAGGCGGTTGACTGTATGTGCCCTTGGCTCTATTCCTGGAAAAGCTTTCTCAGTTTTCTCACCACGTCTGATCTGCCTATTCGTGATTTCTACCTTAATAATGCAAGGGTGGAGATGTCGCGCAAAAAAAAACAAAAAAAAACACAGTCAATACACTTTGAGCAAAAACCCTGAGAGATCAAACTCCCGCAATTTGTACGCAGTAGTGACAGCAGTTAAGCGACTCCGAGAGTGAATTATTCAGTCGTGCATTTGCATGTGGAAGGAACATACGGGCATTAAATGGTTTGAAATTTGAACTGACTCATTTCAGTCAATAGCTGAAACACGATCTGAGGCACATAGATACTGATGTCTATATAGGGAGCATTGTCTGCGACGGACAAAAATAATGTGCATATCAATGAAGGTGTGTGCCTCTAATGTTTGCTCGCGGACCGCTTCTGACAGGCATGTATTGCCGGGAAAACCAGACATCGTATATAAAGGCACGTGGTTCGATAGTTCGGAATCAGGAAAACCCAAGCAATGATGTCATCTGCCTCGTGACATGGTACCTAGTTAGCCTATATTTGCGTACAATAAAAGTCTAGCAAGAGAGTAGATTTTCATGAGAATCGATATAGATTCATATGAAAATGTCTTCTCATGCAGGCAGACGTAAGCACTTCTCTTGTTCCTCATACCGAGGGAATCGTTACGCAATAAGCAAAGGTTCTCGGGCCTACGACGGCACGGTAGTGCGCGGACCCACTGCGGCCGTCGTGGGCCCAAAGACATTTTGATACTGGGGTGAGTCCTATATAACAATTAAACTGTACCAGCATATAAGTACGTATGAAATGACAGATCCAGGGTGGCTGACTGGGGTTTATCGCTGAACACGCAACATCGGCAGCTCTCCAAACCAAGCTGCTGTCTCACGGCTGATTAGTTCGGGGTTTAACATCCACGGCACCGAAGTGATAATGTACGGCCCTAACGGTTATGGGTTATGAGGGACAGGGACAGCTACTGCCTATGAGTACGACCTGAACACTGCAATGTGCCACTTTGATTCACCAGGACATTTTGAATTTTGGACCGACATCAGTGCTATCTGAACAAGCCCGTTTGTTTTGGTGGGGGGGGGGGGGGGGGGGGGTTTGGTTTGTTTTTGTTTTTTGTTTTTTTAGCCTAACCCAATGATGTTGGGGGATGTGGGGGAGCTATATACTGACAGGTGAGGCACACTGGTTGTCTCCCTCGATTCGCTACTGCTGTAGCGGTAGCAAATTGAGGGAGACAACCAGTCTGAAGGCGATGAGAGTCTTATAGAGACAAACATTCTGGTTGGTCTCAGGGGACTTCACCTTCACGGGAAAGTGTTAGGCGAGAAATGGACTGGGGGCCATGAAATTAGACGCATTTGGCTGCAATCCAAGAGCACCGACAGAGGTGAGCTGAGGCTTTCTGATAATAATTAACCGGCTAATGGTGTCCTGAGACTAGGGCCATATTAAGTGTCCTTGAGCAGATTAAGACATCGAACCGGCTCAGCTACTCGATACCAAAGGGCATTAGCTGGAACGCCGCAGCAGCTTCCCAGACGTTGCAGGCTAAGAATCTTACGTCACCCGTTAACTCTGTTGGAGCGTTTTCTTAACCCATTACCTCCTGAGGCTGATTTGTTTTATTTGCTTGTTTTCCTATGAAGGCTACATTAAAGATTAAGAGATAGATCAACCATTTTAGTTCAAGGGTGGTGCCAGAATTGCTTGGCGCCTCAGGCACCAAGCTATTCAGGTACCATCCTTGGACTATCATAGTCAAATTAATTTCAAGCAGTAGCGTATCAGAATGAAAAGGGTTAAGCAAAGGATCAGCAAAATGTCATGAAGTCAGGCTGATCAAAAAATTAGTCACTGCACACCAATGGGCTGCAGATACACGTCAGCTAAAAGTACTAGCTATGCGCGGGCCAGATAAGGCTGACGTTGGCCCGAGGACGAGATTGCCCACTGGAATGTCATCATATTCAGAGGAACATCTTTTTCACGGTCGTATCACAGAGTCTTTTGTAAACGCTTCACACGGCCCCTGTCTATGCCACTCTGCAAGAGGCATAGATTCTCATGAGCCCTTGCAGCCGCAAGGGCTCATGAGAATCTATGCCTCTTGTGATAGATCAACACAATTCATAATCATCTGAGTGAGGAACTCTTTCGTGCTACTCCACAAATGTACAGAACAAAGGAAAGAAAAGGACGGGGTGCAGAAAAGCAAGTTGGACTTTTTCATCTGTACTCGATTAAACAATTTTTGCGACCCGATTTTCGAACCGGTAGTCGGCCCTTCCTTCAGCCAGGTCCACACGATTACGTAGTGTACTGAGCAAACGTACTTAGCAAGGAAAATCGAATTTTCAATTTCAGAAATTATGGCATGAATGCATGATCGAAAATGTTTCAATTAAAACGGCGTCGCGCGGGCAAAACACACGCACGCACACACATGCATGCACGCACACACACACACACACACACACGCACGCAAGCACGCACGCGCGCGCGCACACACACACACACACACACACACACACACACACACACACACTACACACACACACACTCAGCATTGCATTGACCTAAAACTGTGGGCCGCCCGATGGCCCACGAGAGGCAGTGCAACCGAGTATTTACCATGATCGATTGTAGGGCTCTGTTCCCGACTCCTCATTCACGGCTTTTCGGTACACATTCTCAGTTACAGATAAGCTCCAGCTACACCCTCAGGCTGAGGAAGTAACCCAGGATTATCTAATATACTGACGAGCAAAAGAAATGCGACATCATTCGAGTCATCGGAAACACCTCAATGTGCTGCCATACTAAACACCTCAGTGTGCTACCATACTAAACACCTCAGTGTGCTGCCATACTAAACACCTCAATGTGCTACCATACTAAACACCTCAGTGTGCTGCCATACTAAACACCTCAGTGTGCTGCCATACTAAACACCTCAGTGTGCTGCCATACTAAACACCTCAGTGTGCTACCATACTAAACACCTCAGTGTTTCCGATGACTCAAATAATGTCGCATTTCTTTAGCTCGTCAGTATATTCTGAGTGTACAACGGGATTTCAGAACCATAGTAATAAGGGATCCACGCTTTTCCAGTTAAGCACAAGATACTCTGGCCGATGTCGGAAGTAGTCATGATACGTTGTGTGAAAACCGCCGTAGGAGATCTATGGCGCCAAGGTAATCAGACACACCGATCAAGCTATCACGATCAATCGCTCAATGTTAACGCATCGTCTAATTAGCGTACAGTTTATAGATTAACTGGCCCCGGTTAGGCCAATAGGCCTGACTGTGGCCAATTAGGGTGTAAGCCGTACGCTAATTGACTGTAATTGCCAGAGCTCTGTCAGGGTGTCAAAGAACTGCTGGTGAACATGGTCATTGAAACTACCAAAGCGGACCGGTCCATTCCATTCGCAAGGGGGCACAGATTGCCATAAGCCAGGTCGCACGGGATCATGATAATCTTTGCCTCTTGCAGTTCAAAGTGATCGACCTCGACTCTGCTTCTCAGACGGAGAAGGTGCTCGGGGCACCTTTGCCTTGGTACTATGTCTGACTCAATCAGACCGGACCATTCCATCAGCAGGAGACCTCCCCCAGTAAGCAAGAGGCCCTCGGGCCGACAACGGCCCGCGCCACTGCGAACGACGTCAGACCGAGGACTTATTAGCTTACTGGGGACATGGATTGTTATGATCCCTAGCAGACGCGAGGGATTCATTGAAATCTTGATCTGCTGCTGTACAGATCAACCTCATTAATTTTGCTTGAGAAAGTGTTTGACGTGCCTAAAACTGACTGGGTGGTACTGTCGACATGTCTAAGAAGTGCCTAAGAACTTGGCCGTGTGCAGGAAGTGAGCTTTTCCTGTGTCCAGACTGAGTTTCGACCCTAAGAATTATCTCGCTTGCTATCTTACTGGCTCTTCCCAATGAGTCGCTGAATACAAATTACGTCCCGCAGCAGCTGCAGCAGCCTTTAATTATCATTAAAAGGCGATACGTTCCTCGCGGATCTGCAATGCCACAGCCACTTCTTCCGACCGAAAAGCCCCGCTGATACAAGATTTCCCACCAGTTACCTTGGCCTGGTGGACCCGAACAAAAACATGATCAGCAGGCCAGCTAGCGGCAGGAACACTGCGTCCTCAGATCGATAGAAACACGACGGGATCACATTTACCACTCAGTGATTTCACTTTTTCCTTTTCTCAGATGCTTCAGTCTTTCCCAAACCAGGCTCTGCTGTACCGAAATTTTCTTCTTCTTTTTTCTCTCTGTGCTTTTCGTTGACTTTTCAACTCCCATGACTTCTTCTGTTTAAATCAGTGGAATGATGATCTGCGCATGAGGACAGTTCCTCCTAGCAAGAGGCATAGAGTATCATGCGCCCCTGCACCGCAGGGGCGCATGATATTCTATGCCTCTTGCCGACTGGTGTCTTCTTAGGAGCGAGGAGCAAAGAATTGAGTGTCAAATCAGTGATATAGTATACCATAATGTGCGCCTGCCTAGTCGCGCACGTACCGATCGTGGTATACAGTATGCCAGAAACTGGTAATAGCAAGTTCGAGGAGAAGATAACGGGGGATATTTCATGAGTGTGCGAGTACTTTATTGAGGTCACACGTCAACACACACTGGTTGTCTCCCTCGACATGATTTGCTGCGTAAATCAACGCAGCGAACCGTGGTAGTCAGCCAGTGTAGGTCACATTGGACGCCTTTCACGGGTGGACAGATCAGTCTCCATCAGATTTCGCGTAAGTGTGTGATAATCGAACATATTCATTGTCAGTTAGTCTGTTTGTTTGTTTGTCTGGTTGGTTGCCTGGCTGGCTCTCAGTGTGTCTGTCTGTCTGTGTGTCTGTCTGTGCGTCTGTCTGTTTGTCAAGTTGTCGGACGTTTTAATTTTTTTGTTTCCTGATTTGTTTGTTTCGATGAAGGGGCGTGCCTATACGTATATCATCTTGCAAATGGAGAGCCTGGCTTACTAGGGATCACCGAGGGCCACAAAAAAACTTACTTGATCCAGTGAGGAAAAAAGGGCGAACCTGCTTGTGCGCGTAAATGGAAGATAGCTGTGAGCCTGGGTGAAAGATAAGAGGCATAAGATAGAGATGCGCCGACTCCTAGACACTCCTATCGATCAGGACAATTATGGATCTCCGGCATCGCCAGTAGCAAAAAGTCTACGGGCCCACGACGGCCGCAGTGGGCCAGCGCACATCCGTGCGCGGGCCCACTGCGGCCGTCGTGGGCCCGAAGACCTTTGTTTACTGGGATCCTCCCTTGCATGAACCTTCCGTGCATATCGGCTGGCTGTGCTACCCCGTGCATGCTTGAAATTGGACAGACACCAGTCAGTCTTCTTGTTCTCCCGCTTTAGGTCGATCTCCAGTCACCAGCAAGGCGAGGCATAGATTCTCATGAGCCGAAGTGCATGCAGTGGCTCATGAGAATTTACGCCTCTTGCATGTGGAAGCTGGGTGCCTGGCTCAGTGATACACTCTTCAAGTTTTTGGACACTGAACACGCATTAAGGTAGCAGATACGGTGGCTGGACGGTTCATTTTTTCTTATTTTTCTAACAAGAGATATATTCAAGCTACATGCTTGAAATTTGGCATGGTATTGCAGGAGACATGTCTGCAACTAGGAAAAATGTTTGTTTGATACAGTTTAAAGTTTTAATATTAATTTTAATTAATTATGCTAATTTATTCTAAATTTTCAACGGCCCAAAAACCCAAACTTTTTGCCAGTGCCAATTCTAAACAGTTGTTTTTTTCCCCTTAATTCTTTTTTAGTTTTAAACTACACCATAAAATGAAGCTTTTGTCATACCAGAATTTTTATATCAGTATTTGTTTGTTTTGTACAGGCACATGAAATTTGACACTTCAAGTTTGTAATTTTGTTAATTAAAAAATTTAATATAAAAAAAACAAAAACAGCTATACTAATTTTGGTATGACAATAGCTAGGTATTGGTATGAAGAAGCTGCACACCAAATATTATGGTAATTGGTTAATATTTGTGAGTACAGTGTGGGAAAAATGAACAATACCTGGCAATTTTCGCAAACTTCGGCGAAGGAAAAATAATACACAAAACAGCACATGATCCTACCTTATGTCCACTAATGCCCCCCTGCCAAGTAAGGAAATCCTTCAGCTTCATCCTGCTGGTCCTCCAGTGCCAGCCTGCACCTTCTCCTCGCTCTTCGTTGCTCATATGTTGCCCTGTTGGCTTGACGCTGAGCATTTTGAACGCGCAAAGTATCTTTCAACATCAGAAAGTCTTTGGTAAATTTGCCAACACACAATCCCAGTTTAGACAGAATGTTTCCCAGAGCTGAAGCTCCATCATTGAAGACTGCTACAGCAATATGGACTGAAGTATTTACAGAAACAAGTCCATGATTACCTCTTTTGGGGCAATATTTCCAAATAAGTCCATTGAGCGACTCGTTGGCGTTTTGAGTGTAACCTTCAAGACACTTTTTCAAGAGCTGTGTGTTTGATAAATCTTTAAAAATAGGTTTAATTTCATCTAAAACTGCCCTAGGTAAACTAGAAGTGTGCCTGTACCTGTCTACAGTGCCTGATGCAACTGCTTGTCTGTATGGACACCAAGAATCTTTGCAAAAATTGTGCGTTGGTTCAACATCTGTTGAATTGTAATGAAAGAAGATGGCCCATACTGCTTGTCTCATTGCCACTAAATTATTTTTATTTCCCCTGATTGCATTTCCATAATGAGTCTGAATGCTATCTATTTTATCCTTTGTCAGCCTAGCTTTCCCTCCAATTGTTTTTCCATCTGCTAATTTCCTGTTTCCCATGTTTTTTTTCAGCTGTCGCAGTCGTGTGCCCATTCGTTTCTGAATATGCCCGACACATTCAATTTTTTCAACCTGTATTTCCTCGCCATAGGGTTTTGCATCATGTACACATTTGAAAGAGTGTGTATCACCATCACCAATATATCTAGTGTATCTGAGTTTGTGATTGTCAACAGAGGAACAGAATATGTCTTTGATGATGCCTTGTTCCATAGACCCTGATGTGCCCGTGTGATTTTTTGTACAGCTGTCAGCATGATTGGCTTGCCATGTCTGATATTTTTCACTGTTTTTATCTACCTTTTCATACTTTTCACAGGATTTGCACACTTTTGACCTTGTTCCCATGCCCAACACCTTCCCAGTTACACACCCAATGACACTTGCAGCCCCTATCTTTGAAGAATGACCCCTAGTCATCCAGGTACCATCACCGCTTACATCTATGTTACGGCACTGGTCATCTTCTATTTCATCTGCAAGATCATATTCTTTTTTTCCAGCATCTTTCATGCTTTCTTCCATGGTGCATTTTGTAGTCTTTTCTAAACTAAAGTGTCCATAATGCACTGATGAGTATTCTTTGCAGCAGGGGGTGGCATGTTCATCATACCACAGAATGTTCTAAGATCACTATGATCACAGCCTATGCAACGCATCGCAAATGTGGCTCTTCTATTGATTGAATTTACTGTAAGATTTGTTGTTGTTTGGATTTGTGGACAGGAAGGAAAAGATTGCCCCCCTTTGCATCTAGCATTGCTGCAGTGAAAAGCAAATGTGCTTGCTAAACCTTCCCTCTGTAATTCTATTAGTGAAACTTCACTATGACATAAACTGCACACCAGCTGAGAGGAGATGTTCTGTCCTAGCAGTTCAATATCAATTATCCTATTTCCATGTACAGAATCTTGTTCTACTGTTTCTGTCTCTGCCTCACTTGTTTCACTTTCACTAGTTTCAGATTCATAATATAGCTTGTAAATGCCAGACAGCTTTCTTTCAGAACATGTCGAAGTGGGCGTGGCAGTGTCTTGAGATTGTTCGGCACTTGCACTATTATTTATGTTTTGCGATGATGTGGGTTCATTGTCATCGTTCTGATCAAAGCTAGCATTTTCAGAGACTCGTTTTGCCTTGACAAATCTATTTTTAGGAGGTTTCTTCTTCTTACGCTTCTCACCTCTCCTTTTGAGATCTGTAGACATGATCAAACTATCACAACACACGATGAATATAATAATCCCAGTCAAGAATCACATGCTTTCACATGGAGGTGGCCATTTGCAAAGAAACAGTAACTCTCGGGGTGTATTAATTGCAGGGAGAGGCTCATTATTTCCCTTGGAGTTTAGTAATTGCAGGGAGAGGCTCATTATTTCAAGCTAAACGGTGTTACTGAAGACAAAATAGATTTCTCAGCTGCCATCTTGTTTTTCGGACCAAAACTGTCGACACCCTACCCTACGAAAAAATTCATAACAAAAAAACTATCAAATTGTGAATAAAAACCTGTTAGAGAATGATGCAAAAATGATTTTTCTATTGAAAGAAATATGTATTAAACACTACTTCCAAAACATGAATTTTGACCCTTTGCCCACTGTATCTGCTACCTTAAGCACTCGGAATCTCTCCTCGACTTATTTTTGAGCAGCTTGACTCGCGCTTTGCTGCCGGAATAGGGATTAGTCCTTATTCCTGTCCGTGAATCAGTATGGGTCGCCCCTCCCACGTTCAAGGCCACTACATCAATGCGAACGCTGCCGTGTTCAGTGTGGACAAACAAAGCTGTCTTATCTGATGTTATATGTGTGACAGCAATCGGCATAGAGTTTCAATAACCCCTTTAGCTGCAGGAGCTCATGAGAATATATATGTGCATGTTGTAGACGGAGCCAGATGGCTCAACCTACTTGATGTTAGCTTCATGCACTTTCTAACCTACTTTTAATTCAAGACTAGCTTCCACTGTACGGGTTGATGTAGGGAGCACACGAGATGTGCCGTATTTCTGTGGTTGTCGGTTTGCGTGGAGGTCAGCCATTTACTGAGGCAGGCCGAGCCCCCGGGGGAGGTGTGAGTGTACTTTCGTGTTGACCCCGTCCCTCCAGGGATCCACAGCTGTATGAGCCATGCCAATCATTCGCTGTTTTCAATAGAACTAGTCGCGGGTGTAACGGCCCCCCAGAACAACAATGTGAGGCTGCCGCTGACTTCAGAAGAGATGGGTCCGCACTCTGGAGTCAGCCAGTCTGGAGTCAGCCAGTCCCGCTACCTCAATGCGTTATTAGGGGATACACACGTCTGACATGACAAGACTGTCATTGGTTAAAAACGATGTCCCCCCCCCCCCCCCCACTCCCATCCTCTCCCCCCCCCCCCCCAGACCATCACAGGTATGTCTGAACACCACAAAGCCCATCCACTTGATAAAATATATGATATGAACATAAAATAAGGCCAGGAAGAGGTATAGATTTTCATGTGCCCCCGCATTTGCGGGGGCTCATGAAGATCTATGCGGCCTCTTGCAGTTAATGGAATATCGTTCGAATGTCGGAGAAAGGGTTATTGCCTTTCAAACCGAGTAAGTGCTGAATGTTCAAAATGTTACAGTACACAAGAACATTTAACTTCAATTTGCAGTATATGTTCATTGTGTTTACATCATATTCTTGTATTTAAAATCTGTCTGGTATAATATAATTTTTTTTTTTAACTGTGGCAATGAAGTCAAAAAAGATGGATCAACCATGACAGCCCTTGAAAGGTAATGTCAGTTGGCGGTATTGATCTTGGAGTCAGCATGTCGCGACACAGAATGGTGTGGCGCCTCCATCGGTGTCAAGCTAATCGGATACTATCCTTTTATCTATCAACTTCTTTATCAAAACGCGCATCGGCAGAGGCGCCAAGCACTACCGTCATTCGTGGAGCTATCAGTATACCGTGCATGTATGGAGCTGTCATGATAGATTCGCATCGTGTAGTTGACACTTGAACTGCAAGAAGTCGATGCAAAGGCTTGGAGGCGCGAAAATGTCTGGGACTACGACATTAAAATGGTCACGAACAGCCGAGAGAAATGAACCAGCAAATCAATCGTGATGCCAACAGACTGTCGCTCAAATTCAAGTCGTCGTTTCTTGAGGATACGGCATAATACGAATAATATGATCGGATGGTACGTGATTCTGGTCATTACGGCTTCAGGCCGTGAGGTCCCAACTCACAGACAACCGGTAAGAAGTCATAGACAACTATACTCAACTGTGACAATAATGAGTATGTTTCGTTTTGTTTGAACGCTCATAGTTTCAACACTACTTCGTTACCGTTTCTCGTGAATAATAATCTTCGTGTCTGATGGGAGCAGCAGTCATCCGCGGCTTTCCCTGTGTGCAAAAGATCCTCGGGCCAACGACGGCCGCAGTTGGCCCGCACCGGCACAGCTGTGACACCGCCAATTGACATTACCTTTCAAGAGCTGTCATGGTCGATCCATCTTTTTTGATTTCATTGCCCCAATTTTTAATTTTTTTTATACCGGACAGATTTTTAATACAAAATATGATGTAAACACAATGAACATATACTACAACTGCGGCCGTCGTCGGCTAAGAGACCTTTTGCTACTGGGGTTACAACTCTGAGATACCAGGCAAAAGAAATGCAAGTCCATTTTTGAGAAAAGCGAAATTTCAAGTGCAATGCTATGAAAATCGCGCTTTGACAAAAATGGACTTGCTGTCTTTTGTCTCCGCACAGCACAAACCTCAAACAGTCCGACTTCCCACTTGTCATAGAAAAAATATAGACAGCTGTCAACAGCTGTCAACTCTCTCAGAACGTTTATAATACTGTTAACGTTCGGTGCTACATGAGTTCCATCTAACGTATGTTGTAGGTACAGTGAATAACCATTTAGCTGTCGGAAGCGGTTTTTGTTGCGATGATTCCTGCAGGAATCATCGAGAAAAAATGTGCTACAGACAGCCCAGGGTTAAAAATAATATATATTTTTTTTAATAACAAGCCAGCAGTTTGCTCTATTTCCACTTACTTGCAAATCCAGGGCCTCGGTCCTTGCTGACTGAGGTGGTATTTCTAGAATATAGCAAATACCTAAAACTGCCACCTTCAAGCATCGCTGCTACATAATGCCCACATAGTACCAGTGTACGACGATGTCAGTTTTCTGGATGAAATCGTAACAATAAGCGACCTACTCTCCACGAACGGCTAGAATAAAGTAGAGCTCTCACAGCGTGTATGCTATACAGGCTTCCCACAATCGTAAAACAAGTTGCAGTGTGTGTATAAGTATTGATTTTCAGAACTGTGTCACTATAGAATAAATCCTAGGCTGTTGTATTTTGTGCTGATACCTTATTTTACCATAATAATACAGTTAATCTACCAGCCATCTGCAAGAGGCATACATTCTCATTTGCCCCGGCAGCAGCAGGAGTTCATGAGAATTTATGCCTCTTGACGGCTTGGATCGATCGCATTTACTTTAGTCTTCGCCCTGTGTTGTACTAGAAGTTTTCACTGTTGCCTGATCTGCGACGGAGATGTCGCGACCATCCGGCGCAGTTGATATATGTATATATATATATATCACCACGACGAGACTATTTCTATTCTCCAGTTCTGCGTCTGTTTAACCCTTTATGAGTCAGTACACGGCTAGACGTTGACCAAATTTCAAAATGAAAGAAGCGCCATTGATATTGGCCACGGCAACAAAAACAAAGTGCAGTTCTCATCACATCATAATCTGCTATGTAAGTTTCATCAGTCGCAAAGGATTTCATCATGCTGACCTGGATGTGTAGAAATATGCTTATGCACGATGTCTCTCTCTCTTGACTTGACTTCGCGAACGAAGATTCTGTAGGAGTTGCCCACGACGTCTGCAGGCATGTTCGTGTATGTGGTTGCGGAGGCCAATCCGGGACAGGCAGGTTCGACCGCAGTGGCTGCAGGGGAAGGTCTGGCCAGGGTTTTGAGTTTCAACATCTCTGTTTTTTTTTTTCTTTCTCCTGAGCCGCTTGTCCTTAAGGCTAGCTCTGCGAGAGTCCGCAAAGGAGACGGCTGCCTTGTAAATGGTGGAGCGCCAGGTGTCGCGGTCCGCAGCAAGCGAAGACCACTGGCGGTGTTTGATTTGGCAGGCACTAAGTGACTTCTTGAGACCGTCTTTGTATCTCTTCTTTGGTGCCCCTCTGTCTCGGTGTCCAGTGGCGAGCTTGCCGAACAGGGTGATCTTGGGTAGGCGATGATCCGCAGTCCATCCTGGAGACGTGCCCCGCCCAGCGAAGCTGTGTCCGCAGCAGCAAAGCCTCGATGCTCACAGTTTCCGCCTATTCAAGGACCTCGACGTTGGTGACATAGTCACTCCAGTGAATGTCGAGGATGGTACGCAGGCCGGCGCTGTTGGAAGCGTTCGAGGAGGCGTAGTTGGCTGCGGTAGAGGGCCCAGGACTCGGAACCATACAGCAGGGTGGTGAGGATGACAGCTCTGTACACGCTGATCTTGGTGCCTTTTTTCAGCTGTTGATTGTGCCATACCCGCTTGAATTGTCGCCCGAAAGCACTGTTCGCAGCTTATATATAAAAGTACAGTATCATTTTTTTCCAATAAGCACTGCGGCCAATGTCGGCTCGAGGACCTTTGCTTGTGGGTTTAGTCACTGTAGAGCAAGACGAAACTGGACATTCCTTACTAGGCCCACGGGCTGAGGATACACTGTATTTATTACTTGTAGTCACTGTGAAACTTGGTAGACGGTGGCTAGAAGTGATAGAGGGTCTACTGAAATACTGTGCATCTACACGTACTGGCCCAGTTCGTAATCATGCTAGACCTCATGTTTCAAGTTCTTCTACTATTTTCACTTTAAGCGCTAAATGTTGGACACAAATCGACTGACCCCGGTAGCCGGTAACTAAATGGTTATGCGCGGTATGCGCGCGCGAGCCGAAACACACACACACACACACACACACACACACACACACACACACACACACACACACACACACACACACACTCACGGCAAGTGCGAAGAAAAACTTATCTCCCACCAAACCACACAACTACACTTGGAAAACAAAATGCATCGTCGATCAGTCTTCCGAGCATTTCCGAACTACAATAAAGGGACTGACGTAAAATTTTAAACCCATTCAGCCCTGACGCACTACAGCAGGAGATGGATCGACCATGATAATTTAAGGGTAGTGCCAGATTATCTTGGTTTCGACAGGCGCCATGCTAATCTGGCACTACCCTTGAATTATCATGGTCGATCCATCTCCTGCAACAGGTGCATATTCGTTAGATGACGCCTTCAAAATTTGGGAAGTACGTGCGTGGGGTTGAATGAGTTAAGTATTTGGGGGCTTCGGAGGGTAGGGGTGGGGTGGGGTAAGGGTCGGGGGAGTGGCTGATTTGGAAGTGAAAGAGACAGTAAGGGGCAGAAACCTTGCATAATTCACGTGCAACCTTTTCAGGCGCTTAGAGAATAACAGTCCATCATTTTGACGTCTGGGCTAGTTTGTCGATCCATTTATCGCTGTGTTTTGCTCGCCAAAAGAATTCCTTTGTTTGGGCCGTCGGAAAGCATGGTTGTAGTAATATGCGTGGTGGGCTGTGATTTTGGACCATACGGTCACAACTGAGCAGATAAGGTCAAAAAAATCTCAGACTATCAAACATATGGACCAGAGAAAACAGACCAACATACAGATTCCGAAAAACAGTTCTTGTTTGGGTCTGTTGACAAAACTGATGCCGCTAATGACTGGTACACGCACACTGACAACAATCAGAGAAACACAGACACACACATAAACACAGATATACACGTGTACGCACACACACACACACACACACACACACACACACACACACATACACACACACGCACACAAACACTGTCTGTGTGTCTTGTGTGTGTGTGTGTGTGTGTGTGTGTGTGTGTGTGTGTGTGTGTGTGTGTGTGTGTGTGTGTGTGTGTGTGTGTGTGTGTGTGTGTCTCTCTCTCTCTCTCTCTCTCTCTCTCTCTCTCTCTCTCTCTCTCTCTCTCTCTCTCTCTCTCTCTGTATAATCCTTTTAGCCCCACGGGTGCTCTTCCCAAATTTTGAAAGTGTTACTGAACGACTATGTGCCAGTTGCAGGAGGTGGATTGACCATGATAATTCAAGGGTAGTGCCAGATTAGCCAAGCTAATCTGGCACTACCCTTAAATTATCACGATCAATCCATCCCCTGCTGTAGGGACTCGGGGCTAAATGGGTTAAAGTAATATACAAGTTTATACCAAACACAAAACACGTAGTTCATATGATCGGTACTGCACTGTGCCAAAATCAAGTCTCATTAACATGTACTACAGCTACCGTTTTGATATTGGCCTGCCTATCAGGCGATGATGACAGACTGATAGCACTGTGCTCCTGTACGCAGCCACACCCGAGCGCGCACACACACACGTACACACACAAACACACACACAAACACACACACACACACACACACACCGGCAGGGAGAGAGAGAGAGAAATATGCCGTTTCATGACAAAAGCCAGTATGTCCATTTTTGAGAAGAAAAAAAAACGATATTTGTATCGTATAACAATTAACACATTCTACCCGACGACCGAAATCCCCAAATTTTGAAGGTGCTCTCTAAAGGACTGCATTACAATTCTAGAGACAGATCGAGCATGATAGTTCAAGGGTGGTGCTAGAATAGCTTGGCGTCTATGAGCGCCAAGCTCATGCTCGATCCATGTCTTCTTGAGGTGTGTCCGGACTGAATGAGTTAAAATCTAACTTTTCTCAAAATAGACACACTGGTTTTTGTCAAATACCGCAAGAACTCAGACAGACTGACACACAAATCGATGCCTTAAAACTACTCACCCGGCCTTGAAGAACGATCCCAGAAGTCATGCACCAATCAATCCCACTTAGCAGTTGTTTGCATATGTCCATCGCTTTCCGTACAACTGATAGTGAGACCCAGTTTCCATTCACCGCACTCCGGCGCAATGATCACACACATGCGCTATCGATAATGTCGTTTGCTGTTTTCATACATATTCTTGCCTGCCTGACAGCCTGTCGTCTGCTTTGTCCTGTAGCCCTGTCGTACCAATTTTCATTACTGTTTTGCACAGGCTACTGTCGAGAAACACCTTCAGTTTTCACGATGCTCGCTCATTTACAATATGGACCACTTCCGTCACACTATCATTTAACCCTTTGGATGTCGGCAGCGGGTTTCGTCGAATCCTGTAGGAATCACCTTGACAAACCGCTGCCGACAACCAAATGATCAAACAGATAGAACAGAAGAGGTGGTAAAGTAAATGCTTGTGAGCTGGTCGGTAATTTTGAACCTTATGTTTCAAAGCCGTAACGTCCAAAACCACACACCAAAACACAAACGTATGCAAGTCGTGAAAACCGCGTTTCTCAGCCGTATCCTGTGCGAAATAGTATAAAACAATTGTCACTATTAAAGCATGTCTGTCGTCTGCTGCGGTCGTCTGCCACTAGTTCAAAGCCTGATCAGCAGCACAGCTTTGGACGTCGCTGGTACTCGTTTTAGACAATGAGTGGAAATAGAACAATGGAACTACACCGGTTATTTTATTTATAAAAAAAAAAAAACTATTGTAAGGTACGTAATACCAGCGCACGCAAAAGTTGTATGAAATACTGAAGGCCCACTACCGCCGTAACTATTCAAAGATACACTTCTGTAGTAACAGATGGTTTGTGTGTTCTAGTTTTCGGGTTCATTTAGACACAGGACAATCCAGTTCAGCACACGTCGTCTTTACATCAAGTAACCTGACTATGACTCCATTCCGTTCTATAAATACAACGCTTTCAGCACGAGAAATAGCTAAAAATAGATTGACACGCTAACGGCTGCGCAGAATAAATAAGTACGATTACGCGAGTGCGTTGCTGCGTGTCCAAACTGCTGTTAAAGTTCGTTAGGTTTGTCGACAAGGCATAACAAACACAAGTGGTCGTCTGCCACTAGTTCAAAGCCTGTGAGCAGCCGGCATAGCTTTGGGCGTCGCTAGTACTCGTTTTAGACAATGGAAACAGAACAATGGAACGGCACCGGCTATTACAAAACTATTCCGTCTAACGTACGTAATACCAGCGCATCCAACAGTTGTATGAAATATTGAAATATTGAAGGCCCACTCAGTATCGCCATGAACTGTTGAAAGATATACTTCTGTAACAGATAGTTACGAAACGCTACACACAGGTTTAGTTATGGTTCATTTAGACACAAGGCAATCCAGTTCTGCACACGTCGTCTTTATATCAAGTAACCTGACAATGACTCCACTCCGTTCTATAAATACAACGCTTTCAGTGCGAAAAACAGCTAAAGATGGATTGCCACGCTAACGGCTGTGCAGAAAAATGAGTGCGATTACGCGAGTGTTATTGCTGCATGTCCAAACTGCTGTTAAAGTTCATTAAGTCTATCGGCAAGGCATAACAAACACAAATGGTGCTGAAATGTGTCTGCAGATGTATGCGTAATGGTACTTAAGATGTCATCTGAGAGTTCTAGACAAGCCTGTCGTTCGTTGCTGAATCAGTAGCCTTGGACTGTCAGCGTACGACCCCCCAATCACTCGGGCCGTCGATCATGAACAGTACCTCTTTCACTTAGCGCCAACTACAGGAAATGGATCGACCAACATGGGGGGGTTGGCGGGGTTTTTGGTCGAATGGGACAAAATCACAGTTTTATTTATTATATTCAACTTGGTGTCAGGCGATTGTCTGATAGACCATGACAGTTCAATAGTTGTTTCTGATTAGCTTGGCACCTGCACAGGCGCTAAGTTAATTAGAAACAACTCTTGAACTGTCAGGGTCGATCATTCTCACGCTACTTACTTTTACAATGTGCTTAGCAGACGACTCGAAAACTGGAGCCATTTGGCTCTGGAACTGAGCACTCTGTTACTTGTTCACGCCTGCTCTCTGTGACTAATTAATTTTTCCGCACGACCCCACACCAAGCACACCGTCGATTCCGACATATGACGCGGTGGTTTGATCAGCCAATTACATTAACAGGTGACGAAGTAGTGTGACGCGGTGGTTTGATCAGCCAATTACATTAACAGGTGACGTAGTAGTATCTGATCAAGATCATCAGGCGGCTGAAGACACGGACACGTTCTTCATTGTTATTATCTGGAGTTAGCATCGGACATGAAATGTCCATAGAGCTGGTTCCAGACTCAGAGTAAGATTTTAAGCCCTTCACTGCCAAGGGGAAAAAAGAAATAATTCAACTGCATGAAACATAGATCCTCATGAGACCCCGCGGTCGCGGCGACTCATGAGGATCCACGCCTCTTGCTGACACTAGTTTGTATCCATGTTCCTTGACCGGCTGGGGCTCTTTGGCGTTGAAGTTAAATTATTTAAAAAATGAAACACAGCCAGTATCCACTGGCAGTACAGGGAATAACGAAGTGTTACCTACGGAGATGTATTGCCCATAAATCTGATTCCATACAAGCCATATATTACTGAGCATGAAGTGATGAAATTCATGTTAACCCATTACATCCTGAGGCTGATTTTGTAAAATTTGCTTATTGTCCTATGAAGGCTACATTACAGATCAGGAGATAGATCAACTGTTTTAGTTCAAGGGTGGTGCCAGAATAGCTTGACGCCTCCGGCGCCAAGCTATTCTGGCACCACCCTTAAACTATCAGTCAAATTCATTGTAAGCAATAGGTGTATAATAATAATAATAATAATAATAATAATAATAATAATAAAGGAGATTTTGTACAGCGCTTATTTTAAAAGTAGCTCTAAGCGCTGATGTATCAGGATGAAAATGGTTAAGGGATATTAACATGAATTAATATGCTAAAATTCACAATACATGTATTTCAGTGCCGGCACACAAACACTGGTAGTATGTAAATTACTCCGCTTATAATAATGCACGGATATGGCGGCTGCGATTGGTCGGTTCTCAGAAGCAACCAGGGGACAATCTACATTGCGGCCCTCGCCGTATGCTCGACCCAAATTCGATGACTGCGCGCTGCTGACTCCTAAACAGCTGTCACGCTGCTGACTCCTAAACAGCTGGCAAGTGCATTATGCATTTCAGAGATTTTCTGATAACGAGAACATTTCTGTGTAGTCAAGTATTTCGACTACACAATCGCTGGTTTGTTCCTGCATATTTCATTTATTGTAACGTTGTGTGGAAACAGTTCAATCGCACGCTCATCCTGTGATGCCAGGGCTAGCACTCCGTCAGTGGGGACGAAGCTCTGACACTCTACAAAGATTATGCATGGATCGAGCGTGATAGTTTAATGGTTGCACCACCATCAAACTATCATGGTCGATATGTCTTCAGAAGCGTCAACGTATTCTTCAGAGACTAACTCACAAATTCGTGAAATATTGACAGGCTGCTGTGAACTCACCTGCTGTAAACACCCTGGGAACTGCCTAATGTGGCTGACCAGTCCCTTTTTATTCTGCTGTTGCCAGCATCTCAACATATTTGCATGATTCTGAGTAAGATCACGTCGCACCGGCACTTAAGCTGCCGATTGTAACGGTTGTGTGACTGGCCAATCCCAGAACTAGTTTATTCTACTAAAAGTCGATGACCAGAATCCATACACACTGTCCTGATTCCGTGTGAGGTTGTAACAGCACTTTAGTTGACCATTGCTGTGGTCTTTTGGGACCGTTGCCACTCCGGATGTGAATTAATCTTCCACGAGCATGACATTGGTATGCACACACACAAACACACACACACACACACACACACACACACACACACACACACAAACACACACACACACACGCACGCACGCGCGCCCGCACGCACATACACACAGAAACACCGCACACACACACACACACACACACACACACACACACACACACACACACACACACACTGACACACACACACACACACAGCTCTCATACACATTGACTGTCGACTAACAGTATCATAGTACAAGCCTACGCTTTTTTGACAGAACCAACTCTCGCGTAATGACTACCAACTGACAATACTGATCCAAAACAAAATATAAACTTCTTACTTGTTTTATTCTACAGACACCGCCGATCACGATGCTAAAACACTGACGCTGCTAGTCCAGTCAGCCAGTTATAGATCCTTCGTCCCTCTCACAGTTGACAACGACAACAGCAGCACACACGCTGACAACAGCAGTGAATTGCCGCAACCACCACCACCACCTCCGCTTGGTTATTTATGCTGTATTGTTTCAGCGGTCGATCCGTGTACCCCGGACAAATGCACAAAACTTCACGTGTCCCGAACAAAAGCACTCTGCCACTCTGTCCTGCCATTGATTCGGCTCTCGTGTTGCGGACGCGCAGTAAGCATAGGTACCTCGGGCCGGCGACACCCTTTGCAGGCCCGCTCGCGGGCCTGCAACGGCCGACGCCGGCCCGACGAACCGTTTGTTGTCTAAGTGCAGGCTTCCGTGGAAATTCCGCCCAAGTTCATATAGTGACAAAAACTGTGACAAGCAATTGTTTTTTTCAAGTCCTGCAACTATACACAGCAGAGATGCACCGGCAGTGCTAGTTCGAAGGTAGTGGCAAATTAGCCTTTGACGCCAAGCTAATCTGGCACTACCTCTGGTCTTCGATGAACGAGCCAACTCCAGTTCTTAGTACAGTGCTGGATATCAAGACAGTAGCGACAGGAGACGCCACCCTTGAACTACCCTTGAAGTGTCATAATTATGACATGTATAGCAGTATCTTTGAAGCTAACATGGTCAATCATCGTCGACCATGTGCATGAAATCTGGTCAGTGGTCACTTTGTCCACGCACTGATAATTATAACAAGTATCGAAGTTTATACTTGTTTGTCTATTTTGAAAAAGAGGGTTTCAAAATAGACAAGCAAACATGTATACAAATATTAATAAATTGTGTTGTAGCTGTCTTTTCTAAGCGTGCTTCTTGCTTCGTTATGTAATATTCTCTAACATGTGCATATAAATGCAACAGTTTTGCTGCGTTTATCCCCTCACCCACACCCCCCAACCCCCACCCCCACCCCCCACAACCCCCCATCCGCCACCCCCACCCCACCCCACCTTACCCAACCCCATGGTTCATTCAGTGACAAAAAAATAAATGCGGTCGTGTCAGTTCTGACAATGATACACTATAAAACAGGAACATAGACGGAACACAATTTGTTCTACAGTGGATCCAGACAAAAAAGGTGACTGCCAAGTGAGTGAAATGCAAAACGAAATCCCAACGAAGAAAAAACACGCATAGAAAAGACAATTACAAAACACTGTATTAATAGTTCGGATTAAAACACTTTTTTTTTTCAAATAGACATACAAACACACAATGTGTCTTGTCTTTGGTGATCGAGATGACAACTACGTTCGCATCTTGTCTGCATGTCTGTTTTGACAAAGGGTTTAACCCTTTCAGTGCCATCGACGCAGATTGTGTTTCTGCAATCTTCGTTAATCCAAGACTCAAAAAGCCTAGACGTCCAGGAGCATGGATTCAAAGTGGTGTCAGCAAGAGGCATAGATCCTCATGAGCCCCCGCGACTGCGGGGGCTCATGAGGATCTATACCTCTTGCAGTTTGTTAGTATTCAAATTTTCTCGGTACTAAACGGATTTAACATGAAATATATTTATTTTAAAAATGTAGGTCCGAATTACATTGGGGGTGTTACGATTGTGGTTGTGTTGTCCTGCGAGAGCATACATGTGTTAATCGTAGGAAACGATCCGATATTTATTTGAGCTATCATGGTTATGATTCACGTATCTTTTTAAGTAACATTTTCTTTCGGTCGCGCAGAGCGGAATTCACTTCGTTATGATACGCTAAGTTTAGTCCAGAACGTTCTAGAAAGGTCGCACTGTCTAGTGACCTCGTATGTGTGACGTCGGTAAATTCGCGACATTTCGCAACATTTTGTTTTTCTGTGCGCGTGAATTGAGCAGCCTTTTTTTGTTGTTGTTTTGTGAAAGGTCGAGAATCTTCTAGAGCGGATATGCAAGGTCGTGATAGGGCTACCATACTTTTATGTGACTTCATTACACATTAGGATTTAGAGCTGAAATGAGCAGCCGAGTTTTTGTAGCCTATTTTAGTGATTCCAGAAAATTCTTATTTATGAGTTTCAGTTGAGTGTTTTGTTTTGATTGGTTGCGTTGTATGATTTTCTTGGAGTGTTCTGGAAAGTGATTGTGTATATAAAGAGGGCGTTAGGAAAGCACGTTCGTACATTGTCTTGCAATGTCAGTAGTAGAGACACGCAGTTTATCGTAGGTACGTGGCCCGTATAGGGTGTACATTGTGTGAGACGCTGCGTATGAGAAACTTTGGACATTGCGGAAGAGACTTTGTATCAGTGTTGATTCATTTGGAAGTGCATTGTGTAGAGATCGCATCACTGAATTAAAATATTGTTGGAACTGTTACTCCAGTATTGTCTACATCCTTAAGCCAAGTGTGACGGATTGCAGCTGTATGAAGTTTATTTAAAAGAACCTTACGTGCGTGCGTCTGGTGTGTTTATCATACTTCGACTATAACTCTACCACGCAACAGGGGGCCTACCCATTCGCCAAGCTATCAGCACTACCCTTTTGGCCACCATGATCTATCCGTCGCCCTTTTTTTTTTTTTCCTCTCCTTTTTTTGTGCCGGAAGATGTCAGGAGTGGGTTGTTTTGCTCTGCCACACATGCAACAGATTTGCCCACCGTAAGGCCGCTACGGTGAAAAAAAAACAGTACCATTTTCATAGCGTGTAAAGATTCACATTTCAGCCTCTCCTGACCAAGTATTGTTGAATGCTGGTCTGTGATTATGAACTATACGGCCTAGAACCCTAAGGTCTCAAATAGCAGACCTCCACACAAATTACGCGCGGGATAGTCGAACAAAAGACGTTGAAACAGCGAATCGATAAACTTCGTTAACAACCGTCAATGTTTCTGGGACCGTACCTTAAAACATTTTGCCATCAATTTCTGTACCGGTTGCACGCGTGAGCTTAGTCCTGCGCAAGCCACTAAGCAAGGTGCTCCGCAAGACAAAGCTCACTCACGCACCTGAGTCCGGCCCATTTAACGACAGACAACTAAGAGTCAACAAATGGTACATTTTCAGCACTGTCGTGCCTATTCATTTACACAGGAATACAAACGGCCTTCGCGTTTTCCTAACCGGATCGCGTCGGTGCCTGAGAGCAAGAGGCATAGATTCGCATGAGCCTCTGCACTTGCAGGGGCTCATGAGAATATATGCCTCTTGCAGAGGAATAAATGTACCTGCATGGGCTCATGAGAATATATGCCTTTTGCAAAACCATTACAATGGTCCACGCACCGGCGACAGGAAACAAAGGAGGTTCTGTTCCATTAGTCCTCGCTACAAAGTGGACTGGTGGGGAGAAAAGTTTTCTATACCTCCATTTGAAAAAAAGTGAAAACCCACATTGGATCACACAGTGAAAGAAATAAAACGCCCAAACATAAATCATCACTACAGTTACACTGAACGTCCCAAGCTAGAAAACTAACGTTCCTTTTCATCGCGGGTCGGCAATTACTGAAAACTCAAACAATAACACAATCGATCATATGTCCCCAACCACTTCAACTTCAGTGGCGCCATAACTGTGATCCAAACCTCATGGTTAATTTAAGGCCAAGGAACTCCATCTGCTCAAAAAGCACACGGATATAAATTAGGGGCACATGAAGTTCTGTGCCTCTTGCTGTTAGGAGGTGTTCTCTTTGTCTCGGCAGTGAAATGGGTACTAATAACGACAACACAGGACAGGGCTTTCACCCAACGTCGTTACAAGGACTCTTAACCCATTTTCATCCTGATACACTATTGCCTGAAATACATTTGACTATGATAGTTTAAGGGTTGGGGCCAGAATAGCTTGGCGCCTCAGGCGCCAAGCTATTCTGGCGTTCAACCTTGAACTAAAATGATTGATCTATCTTGTAATCTGGAATGAGCCTTTACAGGACAATAAGCGCTTTTTTAACGAAATTCAGCCTCAAGATGTAATGGGTGAAGTCTCAGAATAAATAATAGAGCTGTTTGACTTGGGTGCTACAGTATGTCGGGTGATTCAAAAATGTGAATCGTTAGGATCTGGACGTGAAAGACACGTCCAAATATTTTATCAAAAAAGTCTGAAGGAATTCTCCCGGCTAGTAAACTTGCCCCGGCATGAAGAAAAACGAAAGATCGATTTGAAAAGAAACACGTCCCGCCTTCACTTCAGAGGAAACGCGAATAAGCATAAATCGATTAAAACGCTCTCAAACAGCCGAGTTCACGCAGAATCAAAGTGCTCACGCAAACAGAAACACTGGACTTCAAAGGTATGTGTGCGAGACGAAAAGCCATCAGCGAGCCCCGCATTAGAGGAAACTTGACAACCAAATCAGCTGAAATGTTACGTCGGTTCTCAGACCCTCACCGGCGTGGCGCGAACTCTTGCCAATGCCACTCAAATGGATTGCCACGTTGGGTGACAGCCAAATCAGTCATCATTCTCATACTGTAAAATGCCTGGACTGGCACGTTGCGATACCCAGCGTACAACTGCGAAGATGCCGTTCTTCGCTGGACATGCTGAAGTCCAGGGCAGTGACCCAGATGTAGTGAATCGGGGCTGCATGGGCCGGTTAACTCATTCGCTGGAAAGCCGCATCCGGATGCGCGGCTTATGCCGCGCATCCGGATGCGGCTGGCCACGAATGAGTTAAGCAATATACAACCAACCAACCAACCAAATCACCTTAAACACATCATATTCTACCCCAGAATCGAAATCCCCAAATTTTGAAGTTGCCTTCTGAAGGATTGTATTACAATTGTAGAGACAGATCGAGCATGATAGTTCAAGGGTGGTGCCAACATAGCTTGGCGCCTATTAAACTTAAACTATCATGCTCGAACCATGTCTTGTTGTAGTGTGTCGGGGCTGAATGAGTTAACAAGGTGCACTGAACAGTACACTGCCAGCAGACGGCATAGTTTTGTCACGAGCCCCTGTTTCCTGTAAAGGCTTATGAGAATCAATGATCTTTGGCACGGATGGAAAGGGGCCAGGGGTGGTGGAGGAGGGGGGGGGGGCATCAGAGATGACGTCTGTGCTGCGTTGCCAATGTGACGGATATCAACATAACAACGTCCTTAGAGAGGATGCGAATGTCCGTTTCACATGGACTCAACTAACTCATTGGAGACGTGCCATATACGGATACGCGGCGAATCGCCGCGTATCCGTATACGGCGCGTTTCCAATGAGTTAATCCCACGTAAGTTGTTTATCTGGCGTTCTGAAGGTTCACGAGAAAGATTTGTATGATTTACAACGATTCACATTCGACTATCTGCGGCATACTAATAGACGATAATTGGAGCAACGGAAACTTTGTCAAATATGCCGTTGGGGCGGTCCGTGGCGCAGTGGTTAAGGACCCCCAATGCTAAAGGTGCGAGGTTCGATTACGGGTTCCGGCGTCGGACTTTTCTCCTCTCGTAAGTGTCACCGTTAATTCGGGCTGACCGTCGGGGGTTCTTTCTCCGGGTACTCCGGCCCTTCCTCCCCCTCCACAGTGGTACCTGTTTCTGGCCATTTTATAACATTTCAAATACAAGCGATCAAAATTTCCTAAACCTCACTAGCTGAGCTGACCCTTCGCACGACGTGAATGTCCTGTGTTTGTCTTGTACAGTGTTTGTCTTCAGAGTGTATGTGTGTGCGTGTCACGTGAGCGTGCGTGTTGTGTTAGTTCGCGGCGCTTTGAGCCGATTCGCAGAATTGGGAAAAGCGCCTGTATAATAACCGGTATTATTATTATTATTAAATACATGAATCCTCGCAATGGACGGCGGATGATCTAAGCCAATTCTGCCCTGTGAAGGCAAAAGACAAAGTCCATTTATGTGAAAAGCAAGATTATCATTACTCAAACCAAGGGGAATCACAGCGCTGGACAGACAACAGTTAGATCCCCTGCCCCCGCCTATCAGGCACCCAATCGCCAGCCCACAGAGAAATACGCAGGTATAGAATAAGACAATCATTTCCATTCCTAATAAGAATGGATCAGGTCTCTTATATAACCCATGTCTTTCTCCGGAACTTAGGAAGTAGGCAGGAGAAACATACATACACAAACATGAAGGTGCGCTACTATATGTGGTCGGGTAAATACCCTGATTTCCCACAGTAGATGCACAGAACATTACACAACAATGTAACGATACAAATTTTGCCTCGAGTTATACATGATACTCACAAACCAGATAGGTGAGGCTAGCGCTGGCAGAATTGTCAGTACTCAAACCTTCATGTTTGTGTATGTATGTTTCTCCTGCCTACTTCCTAAGTTCCGGAGAAAGACATGGGTTATATAAGAGACCTGATCCATTCTTATTAGGAATGGAAATGATTGTCTTATTCTATACCTGCGTATTTCTCTGTGGGCTGGCGATTGGGTGCCTGATAGGCGGGGGCAGGGGATCTAACTGTTGTCTGTCCAGCGCTGTGATTCCCCTTGGTTTGAGTACTGACAATTCTGCCAGCGCTAGCCTCACCTATCTGGTTTGTGAGTATCATGTATAACTCGAGGCAAAATTTGTATCGTTACATTGTTGTGTAATGTTCTGTGCATCTACTGTGGGAAATCAGGGTATTTACCCGACCACATATAGTAGCGCACCTTCATGTTTGTGTATGTATGTTTCTCCTGCCTACTTCCTAAGTTCCGGAGAAAGACATGGGTTATATAAGAGACCTGATCCATTCTTATTAGGAATGGAAATGATTGTCTTATTCTATACCTGCGTATTTCTCTGTGGGCTGGCGATTGGGTGCCTGATAGGCGGGGGCAGGGGATCTAACTGTTGTCTGTCCAGCGCTGTGATTCCCCTTGGTTTGAGTACTGACAATTCTGCCAGCGCTAGCCTCACCTATCTGGTTTGTGAAGATTATCATTGTAACGCAGCGACACTCTTTCTTTCACGAAAACGGACTGTCTTTTGCCTTCAGACGGCAGATGAATTCTCGCCACGGACAGTGGCTAGTGGAAGCCAATGGATAATAACCAATGGCGTCTTAATAATAATAATAATAATAATAATAATAGTAAGAAGAAGAAGAAGAAGAAGAATGTACATTTTATATAGCGCTTAACCTCCAAATGAATGGTGCTCTAAGCGCTTTACAAGATCAAAAATCACAGAACAAAAAGTACAAAAAAAAGCAAAAAACAAAAACACTGCAATAAATGTTACAAAACTAAAGTGACCATATCAAAAGCTCACACTCACACTTTGCACACACACACCGTTACAAAAACAGTTACTGCCAAAGACTGCTAACGCACTGAAATTGCATCTAACTATACGCATAAGAAAACAGATAGGTCTTGAGCAGTGATTTGAAAGCAGACCCGACATGTAGTTTTTTTTTTTTTTAAACTGGATTTTTTCCGTAAAGAGCCGTACGGTCGATCTTGGTCAAATTAAGGTGTACATTTGTCCTCTGAACATTGCATTGTGGTTCAGAGAACAGATCGATCATGATAGTTCAAGCGTAGCGCCAGAACAGCTTGTCGGGTAGAATACTCCAAGGATGGTGCCATAATAGCTTGGCGCCTCTAGGCGCCAAGCTATTCTGGCACCACCCTTGAACTGTCGTGGAAGATCTGTTGCGTGATATTCTGACACCAGTCATGACACGGTCATGGTCGAAGCATATATTCTAGCAGCGTGTCAGGGCTGAATGTGACGCAAGTTAAAAGTCTCCCTATGGACTTGGACTTCCTGATAGTGACTCGGTTGGCAGACGACACTGTCGTCGTGTGAATCACTGACGCAGGAGATGGCATTGGCGCGTGCTAGATCACCCTTTTTCCTCCGAGGGCCAAACGGCACACGTTTCAGAAATGTCATCGACTGCTGAAGCAGACCAAGAGCGGACCAAAAGGCCTTCGGGCCAATGTCGGCCTTTCTGTCAGCTCAATGACAGACGACACTGTCGCCTCGTTAAAAAAAAAATCGGCAAAGAGACGTCAGCGGTGCGTGCTATCACTTATTTCCTCCGCATGGCACCCATTTAAAAAATAAGTTATAACGTCTTACCAAAAGGTCCTCTGGGCAACGTTGGCCTTACTTAGCCCGCAGACAGCCGTGTTTATGAGCAGACCAGGGCTAACGTCGGCCCGTGGACTCTTTGCTAATTGGGGACAAATTGACATCGGCCCACAAACAGTACCTTACAATACAAAACAATAATACTTTATTAATCCCTCATGGGGAAATTCACTGTCTGCCCATAAAACACACTCATTGAATTAATTAAATAATAATGCGGAATCTGCCCACATTGTCACAGTTCAAGGCTCACTTAAAGACTTTTCTTTTTTGTCGGGCATTTAAAACTTAGGTCATATTTAGCTAACTGTTGACTGACTGCCACCTATTCTGATCCCAGAGGAAGTGAATGTAAGGTGTGGGGAAGGGATGGGGTGGTTTAAAGTAGTGTATAATTATGCGTGTGTGTCTGAGAGAGAAAGGGTGTGCTGTTGTGCATGCGCAGTGAGTCCAGTGTTTTCCTGGAGAACGGCCTATACAAGAACTATGTATTATTATTATTATTATTAACCTATAACTCTCAGTTAAAGAGATGAACTGTATCAGACGTACTGTTATCTTTGTAACACTCTTGGCATCAGAAACACTGATGGTGTATGCCTTCTGTTCTTCTGGTGTCAGCAATGTTGCAGTGAACTACTAAATGGGCTAGTACTAAATAATGTTGACAGACACTATCTACTGATATTACTGTTGAACAGAGTGCTTACTTAGCCGTTGGAAGGCGAACCATTTAGTTTCGGACATGATGGAAGGCGCAAAACAACAAACATGCCGCCATAAGGGACACTCGGTTGTCATTAGCAACCAGACGGAATGACTGACCACCTCATAGTTGTTTTGAAAGCGGCGTGATTAAACGCCATTACCTCTTATTGATTTCATACACGCTTTTGATTGGCATATTTGCAAGCGGTACATTTTATATGACTGAATTATAAGTGTCATTATTGTCTGTCAACCCTTTGACTCCCAGAACTATATGACTTCCATGCTATAGAATTGAAGTCATTTGCTTCCGGTAGTCAAGGGGTTAATGATAATAATGGAGAAAAATACTACTGACTTATGGGCGTCCATTTCTAACAGAGCTAATAATGCATCTGCATCGACACAAGTGAGTCTTCAGATGAAGGCCGTATGCTTATTGCAGCAGACAAGAGATCAGGATTGTCGATCAACTCATTGAAGGTGCCCAGCATCAATAGCTGCGGAAGTGTCATACAGCGTTGCCGGCGGCAACGCTATACGACACTTTCGCAGCTATTGATGCTTGGCACCTTCAATGAGTTAATCATAAAGACCCGGAATAAAAGTTGATTAAGCAAACGATTAAAAGCCGCGGGCGAACTCAAACTCTATAGTTCACTATTACATCAGTCTGAATACTGACTGAATTAAATCGAATCAAGTGAAACGCATGATAGTAAACAACTGAACAGAAAAAAATAAAACAAATCAAAAGTTTAAAATTATATGTTGTAAATGCTGCTTCAAGCCACCTAAAGATATCTGCTTGTCTTTGAGTTTGGGCCTAACGGCTATGAGATGTAAAGTCCAAAATCACAGACCAGCACACTGCCAACACTGCCGTGAGATGGCCTTACTCGCCTGCTCGGCGTTAAACCCCAATAACTAACTAACTAACTAACACTGCTAACAAAACTTCTACAGAGGCCAGACAGTGTTTACACGAAACTGACAGACATAAATCCACATGTCAAATCTACCGGTTAACAGACTTAAGAATTGTGACAGGCTAATTGATTCAAGGCTAAATATCCCCTGATACCCGATACAGGTCAGCCTCAATATATCGCGGTGCGTGCGAGCCATTAACCCCTTACCTGCCACTGTGCGTACATTTTTTTGTTTCTGAAATTTTCTTTCAGTCATTCAACGACCAAGTGAGGTCATAACCGTCCAAGGAGCATGGATACAAATGGTTCCTCAGTAAGAGTCATAGATCTTCATGAGTCCCCACAGTCGCAGGGGCTCACGATGATCTACGTCTCTTGCAGCTGGAGCGTGTTTTGTGAAGGGGTTAAGCCAGATTACGCTGTTCGCGACTGCGTTATTGTAGTGCCGATAAAAATAAAAATAAAAAATATATATAAAAAAAAAAAACACGTGGTAACCAAATATAACGGCTCTCGGCCGACGTCAGCCTTAGATGGGCCGCGCACGACAGTGCGCGGGCCATCTATGGCTGACGTCTGCCCAAGGACCTTTCGTTCAGCAATCACAACCCTTTTGGGAGCCAAAGAAATGTGCGCGTTATGCGTGTATCAGATTGACCGCGGTATAATGGGGCTAGCCTGTGTATCCAGACATCAAACCTACCACGCAAGAGTCATTGAAAACTATAATCGAATGAAGCCCAACTGACTCCACGCTAAACACTGGATATCAGCGAGGTTGATTTACTTGCAACGAACGACTCGACTCCGGACAACGAACCGCAGGAGCGAAATCGCGGTTGATAACCAGTTTGTGCCAAAAGTATAGACACCACTTCCAAACATCTCCAAGAATCACATATCCTCATGAGCCCTGTGCCTCTTGGAGATGTTTGGAGTGTTGTCTAGGCTTACAGTATATAATAGCATTTTATCCGCCATGACTCCGCTCTCGTTCGTTGTCGGCAGACGTTGGTTTCAAACGAAACCTCACTATTTTCAGTCATCAAAACCGGCGTACGATGCAAGAGCGGTTAACTCCACTCGTGACGTGCCGTATTAACGCGTAGGCGTGACTATTTGCCGCATATCCGGCTAATACTGCATGTCAGTCGATCTCGAAAGGCGTCAGTTCACTGATTAACGCCAAGTTGAACTGAATGCAGACGAAACTGGTGATTCCAGGCAGAGAATACGCAGATATTTCCAGACATCAAACCTTCCACGCAAGAGTTAACGACTATAAATCGAATGCAACCGCCCTGATGTCAGACTGAGTACCAGACGGGAGGCCGAACTGGGAGGAGTGAAGGGTATACCCGGGAGGACGACACCGAATTACAGTCGTTTACCAGTCTCTCTCTCTCTCTCTCTCTCTCTCTCTCTCACTCCTCCTCTCTCTCTCTCTCTCTCTCTCTCTCTCTCTCTCTCTCTCTCTCTCTCTCTCTCTCTCTCTCTCTCTCTCTCTCTGTGCTGCCGAATGGCACTCCTCCACCCCTCAAACTCCCACAGCCGTCTGGGCGTACACGGTTTCAAAACTGGAGAGAAAAAAAGAGTCTGCAAGCAGGTCACATTTTAGATCGTGTTCTACAGCTATTGCCGGTTGGCTCTACCTCTCTCATTTCCACTGTCAATTGGGCCAACATTTTTAACCTGTTCGCTACCAGTGTTCGCAGATTGAGTTTTGTAAATCTTTGTTAATTCAACGGCTGTCTCGGCTGTCCAGAAAGAAACATGGGTGCACAGTGGTTTTCTGCAAGAGACATATAGATCCTCATGAGCCCCCGCGACTGCGGGGGCTCATGGGGATCTATGTGTCTTGAGCCTGAACCGTGTTCAGTTTTTGTTTTTTTTGTTTTTTCTTCGCGCGCGTTGAAGGGGTTTAAACAGTCTAGCTGTGGTATGTCAATTTTTAGATCGTGTGACGAGGTTAAATGGTTCCGCCTCTCATGTTGAAATCCTCTCTGTACAGAAAAGCAGTAGTATTGATTCATCGTGGAAGATAGCTCGGCCGCCCGTCACAGCACTAGGTTCGTAGCTGATTAGCTCCGAGTCGGCGCCTTTTGCGAAAGCCACGCTAACCAGGCACGACCCTTCAGCTGTCACGCTCTGTCCACCTCTCTCTCTCTTTCACTGCTGGCATTGACAGTGACAGGGTTAAGTAAACGTCTGAATGCTAGACTGATGAGTCTGTTTACGAAATAGGGATCCTACATTTCCACTGTCGAAGCAAAAAGCTGAAAGTATGCTGGCCAAATGTGCGCCCGTCTGTGATTTTGGACCTTACGGCTTCCAGCCGTAAGGTCCAAAATCACAGACGGGCGCACAAGCTAATGAAACGTCACAAATGCTCAGACATCAAACACCGCACTGGAGACGACAACTTTAATATTCGGGTAAACTGTTTTTCAGAGTTAAAAGTATGATAGTTTTACAGGCGTGAAGAAAAACAGACCTTATTTTATCTGGTGTTCAAACAAGAAAATAAACAGAGAAAATGTCAGAGAGGTGAATATATTTATATTTCAACAGCACTGTGTACACAAAAATAAAATTCGAGACAAATGCCAACGATCTCGCCGCGTACGAGATTGCATCAGTCATTCGGCACAGTTGCTATTGAAATTACTCAGCGGAGAGTGAGCGTGGTAAATGTACCATGGAGCGGTTAAACTGCGTATGTTTAACCGCTTCACCGCCAAGAAAACGCGTGAGCGCAATCCAACCACAAGAGACACAGATTCTCATGAGCCCTCGCCACAGCGGGGGCTCATGAGTAAGGCCGATCTATGCCACTTGCTGAAACCCATTTGTGTCCATTTTCCTAGGACGGTTGTTGCTTTTGGTCGTTGAATGAATACTGATTTCAGGGAAACAAAATATGCGTCGAGTGGCAGAGAAGGGGTTAAACACCCGCCTTTCTCAAGAATGACGACAGTGACAGAGGGTTAGGTATGACCGCTCAAAAGCGATTCGTTGTTGAGCACCTGTGGTAAGCCCTAGTAACTACGTGCAAAGCACACGGACAGCATTTATCATTTATCATCAAGTTACGACGTGAAAATATTTTGTCGGAAATGAAAACAAGACGGGCTGAACCATGCCCACGAAGTCCCTACGAGCAAAAGAAATGCGACAATTTTGGAATCATCGGAAACACTACAGTGTTTCCGATGATTCCAAAAATGTCGCATTTCTTTTGCTCGTCAATGTATATGAGCAATGACCATAGATCTAGTTGTATCTACTTTTTACCTCTTAGTCTTTATATTCTTGTTACAGGCTTCATTTACATCAGTAGCTTAATTTGAGGTGTTTTCACAGGGTTAGAGGCTGTTCCTGGAATGCTGCACGCAGTGGTCGCGACAATAAACAGAAACGTTGCATAATGGTTAAAAGTGCACCTGTTTTATGCAAAGAAACAAACAGCACCTGTTTTACATAAACAGCCAAAATGCATCCAATTTACATGTAAAGCGAAACAGCACCTAATTTACATAAAGAGTGAAACAGCACCTATTCTACATAAACAGCCAAACTGCCCCCACGTTACAAAGAGAGCCTAACCGCATCTATTTTACATACACAGCCAACTGAACTGCAGCCAGTTTACAAAAAGTACCTAACTGCATAAATTTTACATAAAGAGCCAAACGTCATCCAATTCCAAGAACTGACCAAACCACACCCATTCTACAAACTGCACCCATTTAGGTTTGACTTCTTTTTTTTTTAAACAGCCAAACTACATCCATTTTACTTAGAGAGCCAAATCGCACCTATATTATGTATAGAGCCGAAATGTATGCATTTTACAGAAAGACGGAACCTACGTTACAATACAAACAGTCCACATTTTACATACAGACACATTTATAATCACGCTACTGACGATGTCTCAAGGGAAGTCCCTTTACAAGCGTCATGCGAATCAGGCACTACCCTTAAAACACCATAGACAACCTCTCCACCGCAGTGGAACCTGAGAAGAAAAGAAGAAGCACAATTAAGTATAACATACCGTTTCCACCTCCATCAAGATGATCGCTTACTGCGTTGCGCGGCAGCTGCCGTCAGGTTTAACTTGTTGGTTTTGTTTTTGTCTTTTCTTCGGGCCCAAAAAAGTGAACACGATCCAACTGCAAGAGACATAGATCCTCTTGAGCCCCCGCGACTGCGGGGGCTCAGGAGGATCTATGCCTCTTGCTGAGACCAATCCGTATCCGTCCATGTTTCTTAGACGGTGTTGGCCTTGAGTCGTTCAAAAAATCTAAGATTTCAGAACAAGAAAAAAATGTGCGTACAGTGTACGCACAGCGGCAAGGACTGAAGGGGTTAACAGAGGTGTGGCGGTTCCTAGCTATGCTTCAGTCTGCTGACTTTAACTTGGAAGTACTGGTGAATAAACAGTAACATGTCCGCACTCAGGCTAACATGACACGACTAACGTTTTTGAGTCGTCTGCTACAGCACAACTGACTGGACAAAATCGCGGGATGGCGGGCCGATTTTGGACAACAGAGCCGAAGAGTCGTCGAAGCAATATTAATTTAGTTGGACACGTGAAAACGAAAGCCGACGATAGCTCAAGGGCAGTGCCAGATTAGCTTGGCGCCTTTCCAGACGCCAAGCTAATCAGGCACTGTCTTTGACGTTCAGCCCTAATGGTTGTCTGTCAAAGTTCTATCAGACACTGCGCACCAGCTGCGACTGACGTTCGAGTTGAGCCTTCTGGCGCAAAGAGTCAACACTGACATAAAATAAAGAAGTAGATCAATGTTCTTATCAGGAGAAAAGAAGGCGTGTCTCTCTACAAGAACGGTAACACCTATACTGACCATGCACTGACCTCCGACATTCACGGTTGTGGTTTTCAGCCCATCACCATCCCGCAGCCCGCGCTACACACAAAACACCCCAATACACAAGGGCCAAAAACACCCTATACACCAGGGTGCCACCGACCGCTCGCAGACTGCAGAACAAAATGTCATGTGTTGCCCGCTGCTTTACTCTGACAGTCTTCTGCGGCCGTATTCTGATTCCGTCAGTCCTCGCCGCCGGCTAGCTAGCCGCGACCACCGCTGCAACAGCGACCTACAACACCATCCGCGCCAGCTGCAGCGACAGCGGCGAAGTATGAGAGTCGCCGGAATAAATGTCAATGCATGACAGGCAGCAACAACAACAAAAAATGGTAATAGCGTTACGTCTAACCCTGACTGGCTTCCTGATTATGAGTGTGTAGATGGAGCAGGTGTGTGTGTGTGTGTGTGTGTGTGTGTGTGTGTGTGTGTGTGTGTGTGTGTGTGTGTGTGTGTGTGTGTGTGTGTGTGTGTGTGTGTGTGTCAGCAAGAGACATAGATTGTCATGAGTCCCTGCGACTGTAGGGACTCACGAGAAGTCTATGCCTCTTGCAGATGGGCTCTGCTGGTCAGAGGTTTTATCCTGCATCGCCCGTCCGCCTGAGCTGAATATCAGTGTGTCTATATTCAAATCTTCCGCCTAACCCTGATCACGGTCTCTGGACGAGTAGCAGGGAATCCGTATAAGGAACGATGTCTTTCCATACCAAGCTCGAAGCCTAAATATATGTTTAACCCTTTGGCTGTCGGTAGCGGTTTTTGTCGCGATGATTCCTGCAGGAATCATCGCGACAAAAACCGCTACCGACAGCCAAAGGGTTAAACCCCCCAATGATTTCATAAAATACATTGCAATAATGTTCATAGATATGGTCAATTCTCACCACTAAGCAAATCATAGATTTTCATAAGTCCCTGCAACTGCAGTAGCTCATGAAAATCTTTGCGCCTTACAGACGCAAACTAAAGGGGGCCGCAGGGTGCTATGAAACTCTACGCCTCCTGAGAGTCCATGCCGTTAGCGGACCATAGATCAAGAGGATGTTTGATGGACTTTATCAGCTGACAACGGTCTGGTGACAGTCATCGCCATCGGAGACTATCCTATCCGACTCTGTTGGGACATTTTGCATACATGCGCAGAAACACACACAGAATCTCCACTGCGCCCAGCTCCAGTATAGCAGGCAGACAGACACCGCTGATTTGAACCCCATTGGCTTGCGGCTTTCACGTGACAAATTAGAGACGTGCCGCATCTGATACACGTCTCGAATGCGTTAAAGAAGCGCCACGACAGTTCAACATCGCCCTGAAATATTCATACACCAGTAGAAAAGTTTCGTGAATGGTACCATCTTGAATTCTCAACAGCTTGTTTTGTTTCTTTTCTTCTTCTTTTTTTTTTTTTTCTTTTCTTTTTTTTTTTTTTTTTTTTTTGGGGGGGGGGGGAAGTGGGGGAGGGGGACGGGTGTTGGTTTTTTGTTCCTGTTCTTCTTCTTTTTCTTCTTTAAAGAACACCACAGCTAGCTGTAGGACTACCACCAGGGAACTATCTCGCCAATCCGTCAGTCAGATTTGTTCCAGGAACAGGTGAAACAGGGATGATCTTGCTATCTGCCTCTCTTGCACAAGGTGTTCGTTGTAACACCTCCAAACATACAACTAGTACAAAACTCGACCACGAAGGTCACATCTACATAAATATGTTCATTTCAAGGAGGTTCGCTTCTTTTCCCTGCGTCTCTGTGGCGGCCAAATCGATTTCCAAAGTACAACCCCAGGTTTTATCCGCGACGTCCTTCGTCCGAAAAGAAAACTGTAAGCCGAAGTATGCAGTGGCTACATGAATCCTGCTACAAGAGACAGATTTTCAAGAGCCCCTACAGCTGCGTGGAGCTCATGAGAATCTGTACACCCAGGCATATACAGATTTAGTGGCTGACTCAGTTGTGAAGATAAATGTCTTTTGGTGCCGACTTCGCCCAGTGAGAGTGTCGGTGTGGTAGAGCTAAATGGACCCCACTCTTACCAGCAAGAGGTGTAGATTCTCATGAGTCCCTGCGTCTGCAGGGACTCATGAGAATCTACGCCTCTTGCAGACGGACTCAAACCGCCTGTAAGACCATAAAAAGGTTGTTTTCCCACGATGACCACCTCCGTCGGGAAAAGAGAAATCGAAGTAAATGTTAAGTCCTTGAATCAGCGAGAGGTATTAGATTCTGATGAGCCCATGCTGCGACAGAGGCTCATGAGAATCTATGCCCCTTGCAATCGCCGGGTAGGGAGATGGATAATGGAGCATAAGAAGATTTCTGGCGACGGAACGGGCGAGTGGAGGAAGAGAAAAGCTTCAGAGCCGACACTGGACTGACAGCGTAATGCCCTTGGCTTTTTTTAGTTGTTGGTTTTTTTCTTGTTTTAAGTCTTTTGCCAGCGCCAAAAAACGCCTGTATCAACCGTTGAGTTGTTTTTTTCTGTTTTATAGATGACCTTTGTAAATATTTGCAAATTTGTTTGCAACTGTTGTAAATTTGTTTTCAAATTTTGTAAATTTTGTCTGCAAATTTTAGGATTGGTTTGCAGATTTTGTAAATTTGTTTGCGGATTTTGTAAATTTGTTTGCAAATGTCTATCGGCAGGACATCAACGAATATTTCAGAAATGTGTTTGTAAATGTAGGCTATCAGTTGCCTTAAGTTTCTTCAGATGTGGTCAACGGGAACTTATATAGTAACAAAGAAATGTTTTGTTTTATCCATTTGGCTCAACAGGTATGATAAGTGACACACGTAAAGGTTAAATGGACTTTCAGCACTACTCGTAAGTCTAATAACAAAATATGTCTGCTGAATGTACACACAATTTCGGCGAAATAATGAAATATGTGTGCTAGTCTGTGATTTTGAATCCAAAGGCCTTGAAGATACGTTTTAAGATTGCTTTTGAATGCCGGGAGAGATGAAGACTGCCGCAAAGAGAGAGGAAGGGCATTCCACATGGTTTAGTACACTTTCAGTACGAGAAACAGTTTAAAACAGACTGACACGCTGACTGTACAATGAATAAGTGCGATTACGCGTGTGCTTTTAATGCGTGTCCAAACTGCTCTTAAAATCTATAGTATTAGGTGTGTCGACAAAGAATAACAAACACAAATGATGCTGAAATGTGTCGTCAGATTTATGTGTAATGCTACTTTAAGCCTTTAAGGTCCAAAATCACAGACCACGACACATGCAGATTCATGTGAAATAGCTGGTAAACGCTATTACAAGGATTGACCATGATAGTTCCAGGATGGTGCCACTTGTCAATTTGTGCGCAAATAAAATGGTGGGGTTTTGTGGTGTTTGGGGGGGGGGGGGGTTGTTTGTTTTGGGGTTTTTTGGGGGGAAGGGGGGTGAGGGCTGGGGCTGGGGCAGGGGCGGAATGATACGGACTGTACGGACAAAACATTTTTGATAGAGGTTGCAGCTGATAACGTGCATTTATAGCAACAAACAAAATAATCTCGGCCTTTGCTGTACCAGTGTGCGTCTAACTGGTTGCACAAAGTTTCGATATATATCTTTCAATCGGCCAGGACATCGCTCCCACTGTTCCATTAGCGGTGTCACTGTCCATTGATTGGTCACGTTAACCCCTCGACTGCTGCTGACGAGTGACGATACCTTTCGTAGTCACGCGTCATTTCCGTCGAACGGTATCGTCAGCAAAATTCAAGTGGTTAACCCACCCCTTCATACCCCAGCCCCACCCCACCCTCCCTACTCCATCCAGAACCCTCTCCTACGCCAAGCACTTTCGTCGTCTGTCACGGCAAAAGGGGGAGAGGCATTAGAGGGCCCCAGATTCCCCCTCCCTCCCGAAAAGAAAAAAAAAGGGAAGATGATAATAATAATAATAATAATACCGGTATTATATAGGCGTTTTTTCTCAATTTTTGGGCGAATCGACTCAAAGCGCCGCGAACTGAAACCCAACACGCACACTCACATACAGACACGAATTTACGCCATTTAAGACAAACACAGTACAAGACAGACGAAGGGCCAGTTCAGCTACTGAAGTTACAGAGATTTTTGATCGTTTGTATTTGAAATTTGTAAAGTGGCCTGAAACCGGTACCAAAGTGTGGGGGGTGGGGGGGGGGTGGAAGAACCGGAGTACCCGGAGAAAGAACCCCCGACGGTCCGCCCGAATTAACGGTGACACTTACCAGAGGAGAAAAGTCCGACGCCGGAACCCGGTATCGAACATCGCACCTTTGGCATTGGTGGCAGGCGCCTTAACCACTGCGCCACGGACCGCCCCGATAAACGGAAGGAAAGTACAGAACTGGAAATGGTTGTTGATGTCATTGTCAGGCACACTGGGCGACTTACATTAACCCTTATCATCCGGAATACACCAGCGTGTGAAATATGTTTGACTAAAATAGTTCAAGGGTAGTGGCAGAATAGCTTGGCGCCTCTATCATTAGTCTATATCCTTATCTGGAAGTACTATAATGTAGCTTGCATATGGCAGTGTACAATTTGGAAGCTTTTAGCCTCAGAATGATATGAGTTAATCAACACGTTCGGTACGTGCAGCATTCGGATACACGGCTTTAAATGCGAGGCACCTGAAGCGCCCCCGTCGATCCATGCTCATCGCAAAAAGTCAAGTAACGCCTAGAAAAATGTGTGTGTGTTGTCCCATTATAGATTAGGAGAAAGATAAACCATTTTAGTTCAAGGGTGGTGCCAGAATAGCTTGGCGCCTGGAGGCGCCAAGCTATTCTGCCACTACCCTTGAACTATCATCGTCAAATTCATTTCAAAGGCGTATCAGGATGGAAAGGATTATAAAAAAAACACTACAGCTACCTGTAGCACTACTACCCAGGAACTATCTCGCCAGCCCCTCAGTCAGAACTGATCCAGGAACAGGTGAAATAGGACTGACCTTGCTATCTGCTTCTCTTGCGCAAGATAAGAGTTTGTTGTAACACGTCCAAACATGCAGCAAACAGACAGACAGACAGACAGACAGACAGAGACCAAGGTCATGCAATGCTGTTCTGGAAAGGCATGACTGCTTATAAAGGATTGAAGTGGGCATTCCTCATGTATAAGGACTATCTTATGTCACATACATCTTGCCATTTTTTATTTTATTTTTTATTTTATTTTTTATTTTATTTTACTTTTTTTTATGTTTGGGCGATTGTGCTCGAGCGCCTCATTCTACGCATTCTTACTTAACTCATTCGAGACAAACGGCCTCCGGAAACGCGGCTGGAGCCGCATATCCGGTTGCCGTTCGTCTCAAATGAGTTAATCTTGCCCGCTGCCCAGAGTCGTTCCCGAGATGTACTGTAACCCCTTCCCTGTCACTGTAAGTACATTTTTGTTTCTGAAAATATTTGTTCATTCAACGACCCGAAGCCAAAATTGTCCACCGAAACATAAGCACAAAAAATGGTCACAGCAAGAGGCATAGATCCTCATGCGCCCCCGCAGTCTCTTGCAGTTGAATCGTGTTCACGTATTTTCGGCAGTGAAGGGGTTAAATAATTTCTGTTTTCTCAGTTTACCGGTTGGACAATGAAGTATTTTGAATTCAGCTGAATTGAATTGAATTGAATTGAATTGAATCGAATTGAATTGAATCGAGCCTATTTGTAGAGAGGACTGTAAAATTCGGTTGAATGAAGTTGACACTGTAAATTACACTGATTAGAAAACTTCATATTAACCCTTATCATTCGGAATACACCAGTGTGTGAAATAAGTTTGACTAAAATAGTTCAAGGGTAGTGCCAGAATAGCTTGGCGCCTCCAGGCGCCAAGCTATTCTGGCACCACCCTTGAACTAAAATGGTTTATCTTTCTCCTAATCTATAATGGGACAACACACACACTACCCTTGACCTAAAGCCATTGGTCTATATCGTTATCTGTAAGTACTGTAATATAGCTTACTCACAAACCAGATAGGTGAGGCTAGCGCTGGCAGAATTGTACAACAAACCAAGGGGAATTACTCAGCGCTGGACAACAGTTAGATCCCCTGCCCTGCGGGGGCAGGGGATCTAACTGTTGTCCAGCGCTGAGTAATTCCCCTTGGTTTGTTGTGTAATATAGCTTGCATCATTTGAAGCTTTTAGCCTCAGTATGATATGGGTTACACGGTAGGAGTTCCGTGCTTTTTGTATCCCAGGAGACTTGTTGCAAGGCTCTCGTGCCAACCTATTTTCTGTATTAGCCCGTTCACTGTCGAGAACAATTCATCACTATCCAACCGCAAAGAGACCCTCGTGCGCTCCTGCAGTTGCGGAGGCTCGTGAGTATTTACGCCTCTTGCTAGAATCACTTTGCATCCATGTTCCTTTGACAACTGAGGATCTTTGGCGATGAATTTACAGTGGGCTGAACCATGCCCACAAAGTCCCTTCGGCAGTGGGCTGAGCCATGCCCACCAAGTCCCTTCTACAGTGGGCTGAGCCATGCCCACCAAGTCCCTTCTACAGTGGGCTGAACCATGCCCACCAAGTCCCTTCTACAGTGGGCTGATCCATGCCCACCAAGTCCCTTCTACATGAGCAAAAGCAAAATCTGCGTTTACTGACAGTGACATGGTTAAAAGTTCAACTTGGCAGCCCCTCTCTCCCCATAGTAAACTATACTTATGAACATAGGAAATGCAACATTTTCGCAACCATCGGATGGTTCCGAAAATGTCGCATTTCTTTTGTTCGCCAGTGCAATATTTAAGTATTGGGAACATAACCCGAAAACTTCTCCCGCTAGGGGGATGGGGGAGGGCGGGAGGGGGAGGGGGGGGCGGTATACGGGCGCATGTTGTTGGAACAGAACCAGCACTTCCGTATCTTCAGACCAGCTACCTCCATCTGCCAAAAACATAGATTAGCTGAGCCCATTTTTAGCCATATTACACATGCGTTCCGTCAGCTAAACTTAGGGCACACATTGTCATGGGTCGCATGCATCCCTTCTCTTGGAAGGAGACGCGTGCTCACATACGTTCTTTCAGATCCAGCGTGACCTACAAGAAACGCATATTGCCGTGAGCTATTGTAGCCTGTTATACGGTTCTGGCTGCAAGGGATTTAGATTCGCATGAGCCCCTGCAGCCGCAGGGGCTCATGCGAATCTAAGCCTCTTGCAGATGGCGATTTAAACCATTTTCTTACATCTCGTCCTGCAAAATAAATAGAGAAACAAATAAAAAATAAAATATAAAGTAACATAAGGAAAAAAATTAAAAAACAACAAAATAATATCAAGCAATCAATCAGTCAATCAATTAATCAATCAATCAATCAATCAGTCAAAGTTTCAATCAATCTCATCAATTCTTCGAGCGGCTCATGGGAATCTTGACTTCTTGCTTGCTGTTACCGGTCTGGCCATGATTTTACATCTGTTCGTCTCAGTGCAGAAAGTCATCAGAGCTTAGCTTGTGACTGAACAGTATCGATCCGCTGCAGATGGGGGTAGGTAGCAGAGGAACGAGGGGAGGGGGTAGGTGCTTTTGGGGGGAGAGCGCGTGCTGGTGTCGGCATCAATCCCTCTGCACGCGTCCCCCATCGACGCAATTACCATGGCTGGCAGTACCCTTTTACAAACCAGCGTCAAGTGCAAAATGGGTGGAGGGGAGGGGGGCGGGGGACATCGACAGTTAATGGCTAAAGTAAACTAATTTGAGGTCGGGCGCTATTTTTTATTATTGTCATCATTATTATTACTATTATACTGATGAGCAAAAGATATGCAACATTTTTCGTAATCATCGAAAACACTAAAGTGTTTCCGTTGATTCCAAAAATGTCGCATTTCTTTTGCTCGCATGTATATTATAAATGTGTTCTGGTGTGTGATTTTGGACCTTACACACACAAATGATAAGCTTATGGCGACTAGAGAACGGGTAGTGCCGAACTACATATTATTATTATCGTGAGATAGACGCAATACACATGACGCTTGGGGAAACTGAAGGGCTCTGCCTGACTAGCGGCCTGTTTAACCTAACAATTGCGGATGGCCGCCGGTCGATCCATTTTCCATGGCGTCAGTGTGCGCAGTGATTGGCGAAAAACGGCTCAGCAACGTAAGGCATCACCAGTAATTTGGCTTTGGAATGAAAGAATTACCAGGCCGGTGTTACCAATATTATACTGGCATTTCGCCACGTATTGGCATTTCAGTCTTCTCTCTGTATGTATGTTATATCTCTCTGCATCAGACGCAAGGGTGGATGGACACTTACACCGCCGGTATGTTTCCCTTTCCAGTTCTGGCCGAACCAAAACACTGACAAGGGCCAGACCACACCAGTTGTCTCGCTCGATTCGCAAAGCGGCAGCGAGTCGAGAGAGGACAACCAGTGTGGAGACAGGTATTCAGTGGACCGGCCTCGTACGTTGGTTGACAGGGCCTGTGTTCGCCGGTAGCAAAGGCAAGCATGAGAAACAGCGTGTGTGGTAACTAGGTAAAATGAAGCGCTGTCAGGGGAGAGATTTGTGCAGTAACGACCAATGATCATAGATCGAGTTTGGTCGAAGCACCAAAACAAACAAAGGATAGGAAAGAAGGATGCGCTAAGTAAGTGACTCACAGTGGAAGCAATGAATATGGAAACCCCCCCCCCCCCCCCACCCCACCGCTGGAAATCTTCCTAATATATTAGCACTGGCAGTCTCCCCCACCCAACCCTCCTTTTTTTTTTTTTTTTTTTTTTTTTTTTTTTTTTTTTTTTTTTTTTTTTTTTTTTTTTTTTTCGTGTGTGGTAATTAATTCTTCCGCTGTGATTATTTGTCATTCATTTCGGGACGTTCGAGTGTTGATGTGTTCGTTTGTTCGTCATTTGTCCGTTCGCACGGCTTGTTTGTCCATTAGTTCGTCCATCCTTCCATCCATTTAGTCTGATCCTCCAACATGAAGACTGATGTTCGTCCGTCCCGCCGACGGCCTCACTCTATGTGCGTCTGTTGGTTGGGTCGTCAGTTTGTCCGGTCTTGTCAGCACAGACTCATGAAAATGTAGAGAGGCACTGACAAATTCTTATGAACCCCTCAGTTGAGTCTGAAAGGCTCATGAGAATGTACGCGGCCAGGATCTTGCAGAGGCGGACAGATGGACTATTGAAACGAAGGGCATTTTCCGGTTTGTTTTACATGGTCCACTTTGCACAGGAAGAATAAGACAATCAGTGTATCTCAGTCGGAGGACAATCGCAGCTTATAACCTAAGCCCCGGCTTTACTGCCAGTGGACAGAGTGTGTGTGTTGTTGTTTTGTTTTTTCAAATCATCGTCTGATGACTGTGAGAATGACTACCTTAAAATGACGTCAAAGATCAGATCAGTCGCAAAGGACTGAACGTGGATTAATTAATCAACAGTAGTTTGAGCAAGAGGTGTAGATCTTCATGAGCCCCTGCTACTGCGGGGGCACATGAAGATCTATGACTCTTGCAGTTGGATCGTGTCAACGGGTTAACTGTGACATTCCTCAGTCAAACTCTCGGCCGACTGATTGCAAAGCCGCCGGCAACGCGAACCTACTGTGTAAAATGCCCTGCCACTACTGAAACCATATAGTGGCATTTATTATAATGTGTGCTGGTCTGTAACGTTCTCTGAACTTTATGAGAAATACAACGGGGGTCCGACATGAGAATAGACTGAACTAACGCGTGGCCGCCGTCGGATGCTGCTTGCACCGGACGTACCACGCCTGCAGCTCAAAACAGATCAGTCGCGGCCTAGTAATGCACGGGAGGCAACACATTGCATCGCTCTGCAGCCTCATACGCTGATTTCACGCTGTAGTCGCCCCTACCATCGCTTTATCACTAAAACTGTTCTGTCTCGGACCCGCTTTGCATTCTGATCGTATTCGTATCGAGTTTGTGCTGATGGAAACGTAGCTTAATGTTGCAGATTAAAATATATTTTTTGCCGGGTCTTTTATTGACATCTAGCCTCAGCTGCGGGGGACAGAGATACTGAGTCGGCGAAAATGAGCTATAGTTCGTTCCTCGCGCAAAGCTTACCTCGTGTTGTTGTTTTTTCCAATTAGCCCATATACTGAGACTAAAAGCCTCAAATTTGCACACTGCCATATGCAAGCTACGTTACAGTACTTACAAATAAGGATATAGACCAATGGCTTTAGTTCAAGGGTGGTGCCAGAATAGCATGGCGCCTAGAGGCGCCAAGCTATTCTGGCACTACCGTTGAACTATTTTAGTCAAATTTATTTTACACACTGGTGTATTCCGAATGATATGGGTTAACTTTTGAACAAGACATATTTCAGGACAACACTAAGAACAAAAAGTGATCACCAAACTTGGTCCTTAACTATTTTTAAATGTTTTTTTTTTGGCATCCTGTCTCGGAAGACAATGGAGTATATGCGCTTGCTGGGTCAGTCACTGGAGTGACCTCTCCAGGGCGCAAGCCTGGGCAAAGTGTATGGAGATCATGGGGTGCCCAGTCGTCAAGATCCCCCTCTCGGCCTCGCTGATGTATCCAAAGGAATGCAAAGCAGTACGTTTGGCACCAGTTTGGCTGCAGGAGCTGCCAGAACAGTGCGGCGTGAATACAGGCAACTGTCTGCCTTCGGGGCTCCACTCCTGATTTGAAGGGTTTACTCCCCCACATTTGGCCGTTGGATCCAACCTGATCTCCTCCGTCCTCTAGCCGTTGGCTGTCAGAAACAGCTCATCCGCCTAGTGGTGCAATGTGAACACCATCCCCTCACGTGGTTTAGCCCACCAGCTGAGGTGGTTTCAGTGCCAGGGTGTGGCGCTTGGAGCCAACACGAGAGAGATTAAGGAGATGGATGAGGACCAGTGATGCCCGTCCGTCCTATGTAGGACGCAGCTGCCGAACAGCAAAGGTGCTACCTCTATCCAAAGCCCCCCTACACCCCTAAATGTAGTTGGCTTTAAACCCAACGGTTTAGCCACTAACCTCAGGTGATCATGCAGATGACCTACTTGAAATATACCCCCTGTGCAGGCCTCAGTCACCACTGACCTGTATTACTGATGATGAAACTCATAACAACTATACACGGATCAGACGCCTTGCAAGACCATGGCATTGAACTTTCACCATGAAAAACGTGGTGTTTACAGGCCGAATAAATATGTGTCAGCGTCTCTGCCAAGTAGGGCTCGATTAGCGTATATTTTAACAGGTTTGAATGGGTCATGGGGAAAACTCCCCGAGGGCAGCGGCTAAACCATTGTTCTCATGACGAAAGGAAAATTAAAATAAATAAGGACCAAGGTTGATGATCATATTTTCTGGAGTTGTCTTGAAATCATCTGCGTTCAAAAGTGAACTCATTCAGCCCCGACACACCGGCCACAGCAAGACAGGGATTGCGCATGATAGTTCAAGGGTGGTGCCAGAATAGGTTGGCGCCCATAGACGCCAAGCTATTCTGGCACTACCATTGAACTATCATGCTCGATCTCACTCTCTAGCATTGTAATACAGTCCTTCAAAAGCCAGCTTCAACACTGATTTGGGGATTTCGGTCCTGTGGCAGAATGTGTTAATTGCAAAAAAAACACGACGCAAGCTTTGCTCAAACGGACTATACTTGAACACGTAATAATATGCTCCTATGTACCCACTCCTATGTACCCACTCCTATGTACCCACTCCTATGTACCCACTCCATAAAGTTTTTCCTTCTTTGACAGATGTATTGATATATGGCATAACAAGCAAATTAATATTCATGAATTTGTTTGATATACTTCCCTTCCCAAAATCCCTTGCGCGCCAAGATTCTATCTTGATGATAAGCACATTTTTTTTAAACGAAAACGCAAAATATTTTCATACGGCAACATTAACACGATTCTTATATGTAGTAGTAATGAAATACTTCTTAGTGTGTACGAACGCTCGAAATTTGCCCTCAGTCACCACTTATATACACCGTGTCCAGGTAACTCTATAAACTCTATGGTATGAACACACCCAACAAGCTGAAAGAGCGGACATAATATGCTAATTAGCCTCACAGGTGCGGAGTTCATATCCATACTTTGGCCGCAATTGAGAGTTAAGAGTTATTTAATTATTTTAATGAGTGAATGATGATGCCATGTGTTGTATGGGCAGACAGCGAATTTCCCCATGAGGGATTATTAAAGTATTATTGTATTGTATTGTATTGTATTGTATTGTATTGTATTGTATTGTATTGTATTGTATTGTATTGTATTGTATTGTATTGTATTTTCCGCAATTATGCGTGATCTAGTAACAGGTAGAATTTACTCAGTAACACCCACGGTTATACAAAGCACTGGATGTGCTCATAGTCAGACGAAATCTACGCGCTGAGTTGACAGCGATATGCAGTCGTCCGCCATTCATGTGTTTTGTCCACAATCAGCCACAAAATGAATGTTTTGTTTTGTTTTGGACTGGGTACGTAAATTATATTTTAAAACATTTTGCTTGATATAGGTGCCGATATGCTACAGATGTGATTACTTGACCCGAATAAAATGTCTTCTTCTTACGAATCAGATAGTTTGATTCGAGTCTCGTAATCACATTTGGCTGTTATCGGCACTATATCAAGCAAAATGTTGCTCAGTATAACTCATATCATACTGAGGCTAAAAGCTTCACATTTGTACACTGCCATATGCAAGCTACATTATAGTACTTACAGATAAGGATATAGACCAATGGCTTTAGTTCAAGGGTGGTGCCAGAATAGCTTGGCGCCTAGAGTGTTAAACTTATTTCACACACTGGTGTATTTCGAATGATAAGGGTTAATGTAATGTGTACCTCTCCATACCTTGACCTCCGTTGGCCGCAAACAACCAGTGGACTATTCTCGTGCGCCTGTCACGCCGGCCGCGACGACACTGAAATGCCGGGGGTGGGATAAACGAAATTCGACGCATCCCGCAAAACTAACTTCAACATAGAGGTAAAACTGCGTGCCAGCAAGAGACTGACACTGATTTAGATTTTTATGAACTCCGCACATGTGAGGCTAATTAGCATAATTGTCCGCTCTTCAACTTGTTGGGTGTGTTCAAAGTGATTCATTATTCGGGGTTAGCAAGTTTATGCGATACGGCATTTATGTAACATAGCAAAACGGGACAGAGTCCCATGAGCCCCCCCCCCCCACCCCCCCCCCCCCACCCCACCCCCACCCCACCCCACTGCCCGGTTTGCAAGACACGTAGTTTTCAAAGCCGGCTGAACTTTTTATTTGTTGACAGATGACTTTTCTTATTGAGTACACAACGCCGATGTCAGCAGGTGTTCTTAAGGAGGGGCTGATCACGTCTACATACACTTGTCCTCCTCCCCTCTCCACCCCAACTCTCTAACAAAACAGGATGCAAACGGGCACTTCTGATTATTTTATGGTGCTAATTTTCTGAACCAAACAAAAATGTACTTGAAGGCGCCAAGCTAATCTGGCACTACCCTTGAATTATCAAGGTCAAGCGGGCCCTCTCCTGCAACTGGTACATTGAGAAATGGGACCTTGGGGCCTCGATTGAGGATGCATTAAGGATGCTATCGCACAGAACATGGTATTGCTTTCCGTGTGCTCTTGTGACTACGAGTGTCTGAAAGACTGGGCTGGGCTTAGATCAGCGTGACTGTATACTTTCCCACAGATGGGGTGTGCCAACGGTTTATTGCCATAAGGCTGCGCTGCCTCAGTCTGAGGATGCAATGTGGATGTATCGCTTAGCAAGAGGTACAGCTTTTTATGAGCAGGGGCACATGCCACTCTATGTCTGTATGAATTATTGTGACACGGTGCAGATCAGCAGTGATAAAACAAAAAGAGTGTCTACAACCAGCTTCCACAACCAAGCACCCAAAAATAATTTTTGGTCAGGCCCGACCGGGGGGGGGGGGGCGGGGGGGGGGGGGCGAGGGGAGGCACGTGCCCCCTAGCCCCCGCCCCTCCCCTCCTGGATCCGCCACTGTGGCTCTTTGCTTGCAAATACCTGTGCGGCACTTTTCGGGTGTTTAACCCTTTGGCTATTCGGTAGCACATTTTGTCACGATGATTCCTACAGGGTAAATGCTTGTCAATATATGAGTGCTACACTCATTGAAAGGCATAACTAAGCAACGAAAGGAACACACTTTCACAGGACTTGCAGAACAGTTTCCTTTTTTTGTGCGTGTCCTTTCAAATCGTGTTTCTTTCTTCGGTGTGATTTCTTAGTGTTCTTCAGTGGTTAAAAAAAAAATGCGCATTACCACGTGACTACAAATTGCAAAAGGTCGGGTGCTTTCAGGAACGACGATTTCACGAAATGTCCTTGTATTTGACAGGACACCCGTTGACAAACCAGTGCGCACGTGTAGATTTAGTAGTAGTTTAGTTGACTGGTGAGTTGTCTGTGCACAGCAATCTTTTCGACGTTGGTCAGAGATACGCGAAGGGCATACGCACGTAAAGTTCGTTACCCTTTGGGTGTCTGTAGCAGTTTTAGTCGCAATGATTCCTGCAGAAATAATCACGACCATAACCGCTACCGACACCCACAAAGCTAAAGATGCCGTATACCGCGTAATAGGTGATTATTGCGTTTCTCGAAACGCCATATTCGCCTATTAGACGGTATACCGCCGGCTCTCACGAGAGATTCCGATACCGTGTCCAGTGCCAACCAAAAGCTTTTCTCAGGGCTTTCGTCGAGCTGCAAATAAATAACCTGAATACAAAATAATACAATATATATGTTTAAAATGTACTACAGGTCTTGTGCAGAAACTAAGTGTTCTGATCTAACAAAAAAAAAACGTTAGGCTATAGACATACTACTAATGGTTGAATAAAGAAAATACGGTCTGATATTAGAATATAATTGTTCTTCATGAAACTAAAGTCAGTGCTGACCAGATTACGACCACTCAAACACAAAAAGCTAGTACTGATCAACCAGAGAAACTATTAGTGAAACGTAAAAGAGCTGGCCTATTGGTATTGAAATAACTAAAGGAGCACAAAGTGCTGTTTGGAGAAAGTACTGAAGAAACACAGAAAGTGCAAATCAGAGACACTACTAATAAAACATCTTGTATCTGGCTTGACTTCGCGAACGAAGATTCTATAGGGCTTGCCCACGTCGTCTGCAGGCATTTCGTGGCTGCGGAGGCCAATCCGGGACAGGCAGGTTCGACCGCAGTGAGTAAAACATAGACAAGTATTGATTACACAGAGCAAACAACTGATCAGCCAAAGCAAACAACTGATCAGCCAGAGCAGACAACTGATCAGCCAGAGAAAACAACTGATCAACCAAAGTAATACCGTGGCTGATCAACAAGAGAAGCTACTGACCAAAAAGAGAAACTGATGATTAAATACAGATATTACTGAACAACAAGAGAAAATTACTGATCAGCCACAGAAAGCTACAAAAACTACTGATCAATCAATAAAGCTTCTGATCAATTACAGAAAACTACTGATCAAACAGAAAAAAGTCTGATCAAACAGAAAACTACTGAGAGATACTTCACGCAGGATTGAAACAAGAGGAAAGACACTTATAATGGATTTTTACAGAAAGAGAAAATGTGCAATGGGACTTTGTTATAAAAACAATTAAAAGAGGGGAAACTTGCACTTAGACGTTTTAAAGAGAGAAAAACGTAGACACTTGTAATGAGATTTCAGGGGGGGGGGGGGGGGGAATACAACCACACGTGCAATGGGACATAAAATTAATTATTCATTACAACGAAAAGAAACCCAGACAGTCTAGAAAAATGGTGGGAAATATTATGGCTAGAACAAACTGTCAAAACACGCTTTAAACACATACAGACTGCCGGAACTGATTATTACAAACTCCTCAGTCTCTTTCCATCGACGAACGATAGCAGGAGGGAGGCCGGCTTCTGGTTTACTTACTTACGCCTGTCACCCCTACCCGGGTATAGGCCGTCGACGAGAGACCTCCAGCAACTCCTGTCCTGTGCTTCTCCTTCGATTCTACTCCAGGTGGTTCCCAGTCTCTTGATGTCTGCTTGGAGGTCTCGACGCCAGGAGTTTCTCGGCCTACCTCTTTTCCTCTTTCCCTGGGGGTTCCATGACAATGCCTGCCTAGTGATACTGGAAGCTGGCTTTCTCAGACTGTGACCGATCCATCCCCCATCTTCTTCGCCCAATTTCATTCTCTGCTGTTATCTGCTCTGTTCTCTCCCAGAGTCTGACGTTGCTGATCTTCTCTGGCCAGTGGATTTTCAAAATTCTTCTAAGGCAACTGTTCATGAAGGTCTGTACTCTGTTGACTGTGGTTTTTGTCAATCTCCATGTCTCTGCTCCATATAGGAGAACTGCTTTTACATTGGAGTTGAAAATCCGGACTTTGGTGTGTTGTGACAGCTCTCTGGAACTCCACACTTTTTTCAACTGGAGAAAGGCTGCTCTGGCTTTACCGATTCGTGCTCTGACATCTGCATCAGTGCCGCCTTTTTTTGTCTATGATGCTCCCGAGATAGGTGAAGGACTCCACCTCCTCCAACGGGGTGCCAGCAAGCAAGACTGGTTCTTCCCTGGTTGCGTTCAGCCTCATTGTCTTTGTTTTCTGTTTGTGAATGGTGAGGCCCACTTGGGACGAGATGTCAGCAAGCCTCGTGGTCTTGTCCTGCATTTGTTGATGAGTGTGGGACAGTAATGCCAAGTCGTCTGCAAAATCGAGGTCGTCAAGCTGTGTCCACAGTGTCCACTGTATTCCACTTCGTCTGTGCTCTGTGGTCATCTTCATGACCCAGTCTATGGCCAGTAGGAAGAGGAACGGAAACAGCAGACACCCCTGCCTGACACCAGTTCTGACCTGGAGCTCTCTGGTGAACTGCCCTTCGTGGATCACGCGACATGTCATGCCATCATAGCTGCTCTTGATCAGGCGGACGAGCTTTGTGGGTACACCGTAGTGTCGTAGGAGTTTCCACAGAGTCTCTCGGTCCACGCTGTCAAATGCTTTCTCATAATCCACAAAGTTGACGTACAGCGGGGAGCTCCACTCCAGAGACTGTTCCACGATGATGCGGAGAGTGGCGATCTGGTCTGTACATGATCGGTTCTTCCTGAATCCTGCTTGCTGGTCTCTCAGCTGGGGGTCAACGGAGCTCTTCATTCTCTCTAGGATGATCCTGTTGAAGACCTTTCCTGGTACTGACAGCAAGGTGATTCCTCTGTAGTTGGAACACTTGCTGAGGTCGCCTTTCTTGGGAAGCTTGATTAGGTACCCCTCCTTCCAGTCAGCTGGCATCACCTCCTCTTCCCAGATCTTTCCAAACAGTGGGTACAGCATCTCAACTGTTGTCTCTAGGTCTGCTTTCAGAGACTCCGCTGGGATGCCATCTGGCCCTGCTGCTTTGCCATTCTTCAAAAATGCCACTGCTTTTCTGATCTCTTCCCGGCTGGGTCTGTCACAGCTGATGGGTAGGTCGGTCTCTGCCGGCTGGATGTCTGGGGGGTCGGGTGGGCTAGGTCTGTTCAGTAACTCTTCAAAATACTCGGCCCATCTGTCGAGTTGGTCTGCTCTGTCTGCAATAGGCTTGCCTTCTTTGTCTTTTACTGGTCTTTCTGTATGGCCATACTTACCCGACAATCTTCTGGTAATGTCGTAGAGCTGTTTCATGTTGCCGCTGCCTGCTGCCTTTTCTGCCTCTGCTGCCAGGCTGTCTGTGTGGGCCCTCTTGTCTGCCCTGATACTCCTCTTCACCTCGCGGTTGGCTTCCGAGTATTCCCCTTGTGCCCTTACTTTGGCTGCTCTCGTGCGACTGTTGTTGACCGCTGCTTTCTTCTGCTTCCTCGCTTCTATCTTCTTCAAGGTCTGTGCCGACAGCCAGTCCTTGTGGTGGTGTTTCCTGAACCCTACAGTGTCTTTGCAGGTTGAGTTCAGCGCCTCTCTAACTGCCTTCCACTGCTGCTCTGTGGTGACCGCCTCCTCTTCATTTACTAGCTCCTGTAGCGCTTGAAACCGGTTGGACAGCACCAGTTTGAACTCTTCTCTAACTCCAGTTTCTCTCAGGAGGCCTACATTATAGCGCTGTCTTCTTGTTGTCTCTGTGCGGCTTTTCTTTAGCTTGAGCTTCATTCTTAAGGTAAGCAGATGGTGGTCTGAGGCGACATCTGCTCCCCTCCTCACTCGAACATCTTGAAGGGATCTTCTAAATTTCTTGCTAATGCAGATATGGTCTATTTGGTTATCTGTTGTATGGTCAGGTGAGACCCAAGTTGCTTTGTGTATTCTTCTGTGTGGGAAGATGCTGCCTCCAATGACAAGTCGGTTTAGAGCACAAAAGTCTACAAACCTCTCCCCGTTCTCACTCATCTCCGAGCCTAGTCCCTGTCTCCCCATCACCTCTTCGTATCCGGTGTTGTCCTCCCCTATTTTGGCATTAAAATCGCCCATGACGATGGTGATGTCTCGCTCCGCACATTTGTCCACGGCACTCTGGAGTCGGTCGTAGAACTCTTGTTTCTCTTCCTCGTCACTGTCATTGGTGGGCGCATAACACTGGATGACGTTCAGCTTGAGCTTTTTCTTGGTTCTAAAGGCTGCTGTTATAATTCTTGGCCCAAGAGGTTCCCAGCCCATCAGCGCTCTCTGTGCCACTGGTGACAGCATGAGTGCTACTCCTTCTGTATGGGGGGCATTCTCCTCTTCATGACCTGAATACAGAACCATCTCCCCACTTAACAGCCTTTTCTGGCCAGACTGCGTCCATCTGGCTTCACTGATGCCTAGCAGGGAAAGGTTGTACTTTTGCATTTACGCTGCTATCTGGGCGGCCTTGCCGCTCTGGTACATGGTCTTGACGTTCCCGGCTTCTGGTTTGGTGGAGGGTTTTTTCAGTGGAAGTAAGAAGACCCGGCTACCTTTTCTATGTGTGTGTGTGTGTGTGCGCGCGCGCGAGTGTGTGTGTGTGTGTGTGTGTGTGTGTGTGTGTTTGTTTGTTTGTTTGGTTTGTTTGGTTTGTTGGGTTGTTTGGTTTGTTTTCTGGGGTTTTTCTAGGGGAGTGGGGGAGGGGGGGGTGCGGTTCCAGTATGTGTGTGCGTGTGTGTGCTCGGAAACCTTCAGCCAAGACGGTCGAGTGAGTTGCATTTTAAAGTACCATTACGCGTAAATCTGAAGACACATTTCAGCACCGTTTGTGTTTGTTATGCCTTGTCGACACACCTAATGAACTTTAACAGTAGTTTGGAAACGCAGCAAAAGCACACGCGTAATCGCACTTAAGTTAGTATTCTGCCCAGCCGTTAGCGTGTCAATCTATTTTTAGCTGTTTCTCATACTGAAAGCGTTGTATTTGTAGAACGGAGTAGAGTCATTGTCAAATTACTTGATATCAAAACGACGTGTGCTGAACAGGATTGTTCTGTGTCTAAATGAACCATATCTAGACCTGTGTAGTGTAGCGTTTCGTAACCATCTGTTACAGAAGTGTATCTTAGAACAGTTACGGCGGTAGTGGATCTTCAACTGAACTTGAAGCTACCCGTGCAGATTGGTGATTTTAATAAGAACTGAAGCACACGTACGTTCTTGTGTATTGGACGAGCGCCTATATCTCTGAGAACCATGGTACTGAACAGCGCCGGATCAATCCGTTTTCCGTGGGGGGGGGGGGGTGCTCAACTTTTTTTTTCTTTTACCAGGGCCAGGGTCTAGTATATATCAAAACACCACAACCGAAACTGTTCTTCTGACGTTTTTGAAAGTTTCTAACTGGTGTTACGTACGGCACTGAAACACAAGCGTTACAACTCAATTTTAAACACTTATTCGGTTTGATGCCAGCCAAGGGGGGGGGGGGGGGGTTTGCTGTAGTACCAAAGAACCTCCCACCCACCCACCCCGCTGGATCCGGCCCTGCTGGATACTGAACTGAACGTTTCTAATAGTCCGCAGTAAACCGCATTGAATAAACGGCTGCAGTGCGTTTCGTTGGTAAACGGCGTAGTCACGTATTACGCGTATGCAGCAGGCTGTTATAGGCGACCACAGCGTTGCTCTGGGAAACGCGCTGGATACGCGGCTTATGCCGCCTATCCGGAGGCGGCACGTCTCGAATGAGTTAACCCTTTGCGTGCCGGTAGCGGTTTTTGTCGCGATGATTCTTCAAGGAAATGGCCGGTTCCTGTCCAATTAAATCAGCACGTGCGTACTGATGGTTTACTTTTTTTTGCTGACGCTGGACATTGTGATAGAGAGATCAATGTAAACCTACGGTATGCACGAGACGCTGCGCTTGCGAACTGGACCCATTCAGCCCTGACACGTTTTGTTTTAACTGAAATGTACACACTATAACAAGATAAATAATGGGACGACCATAATAGTGCAAGAGTGGCGACAGGTGACCTCGGCGCCCGAAGTCTTGAATTATCCTGCTCGATCTGTCTGCTGAACTGCTTTGTAATCTTCTGGGGACAACTGACAAATTCCGTTAAATTTGGGCACACACACACATGGCGGTAATGAATTAGCTTAAGGACACTGCCAGACATGAAGAACAAGTTTGTTTCAGCTATGTGATTTTTGTGAACATTAAATTTGGAAGAGTTTATATACGGTAGGCTATGAATTTTGATTTCGAGCCAAAACGACATCCAACCAATAAAGGTGGTTACAAAATGTGTGTGTGTGTGGGGGGGGGGATGAGGTAATGAATTTTGATTTCATGCAAAAACAAGAACCAACCAATGAAAGTGTTTGGGCAATTGAGGAAGTGAATCTTAGTAGTGAATTTTAATTTCAAGCCAGAACAATCCACAACCAATAAAGGTGGTTGCAGAAAGAAAACGTCGAACGTCATGATTTTCTACTGTAATTTGACGGTCATTCAGTCCCGACACACCTCAGCAAGAAAGGGATCGAGCACGATAGTTCAAGGGTGATGCCAGAATAGCTTGGACCCTTGAACTATCATGCTCGATCTGTCTCTAGATTTGTAATACAGTCCTTGAGAGGACAACTTCAAAATGTGGGGTTTTCGGTCCTAGGTCAGAATGTGTTAATCAGCTATATCGGCTATATTTGTTGTGTGAGTTTGTGATTTTTCTCTGCAAGTGCGTGATTTCTTTATCTTAACCCATTCAGCCCTGACGCACTACTGCAGGAGTTGGGGTGACCATGATAATTCAAAGGTAGTGCCAGATTAGTTGGCGAAGATGATCTGACACTGCCCTTGAATATCATGGTCGATCCATCTCCTGCAACTGATGCATAGTCATTAGATGACGCCTCCAAAATTTTAGAAAAATACGGCCGTCGGGCTGAATGAGTTAACAATGAATGGCGACATTTTATTTCTGGACTTAATTTGTACTTCCGGTCTGCATTTCCAAAGGCAATGTAGGCCTACTTTCGCAGCAGTAGGTAACAAGATGAGGATTTCATCCCAAAGTCGACCCCCGTATTGTTTGGAGTTCACATGCGTTTTTCTTTAAGTTAACCCATTCAGCCCTGACGCACTACAGCAGGAGATGGGTCGACCATGATAATTCAAGGGTAGTGCCAGATTAGCTTGGCGCCTGTAGGCGCCAAGCTAATCTGGCACTGCCCTTGAATTATCATGGTCGATGGCATCTCCTGCAACAGGTGCATAGTCGATAGATGACGCCTCCAAAATTTGGGAAATACGCGCGCCGGGCTGAATGAGTTAAGAACGTTCACAATTGTCAGTTCATATTTTTAAGCTTTCAGCCGTGGGCACGGGCCCAATATTGTTTACTGGGATATCACAGGAAACGGCTAGGGAAACCCCACGAGAAATTCTGAGACCCAGAGACTCACTCCATCATTTCCAACACAAATCAGCTTGCACAAGCCGGTTCTGTTTGCGCGAGTACTGTGCGAACCCGGCCGGAGACGCGGTTGGGCAATGTGACTGCGACGCGGATCTACACTGAAATTAATTGCTTGCGTGGGGAGGGCGGGGGGGGGGGCGGGGGGACGGGGAGGGGGGGGGAAGGCTTGGGAAGGGCCGTCGGTGTCTTCGCGATCACATTCCTCGTTCTGCATCTAGTCACTTACTTAGCACCCACCTCCCTTACCCAAAGATGACCTCTTACGTGGCACTACCCTTGATCTGTCATAGCCAGTCCATTGTCCCTCTGCTAACACATGGACGTTTGTGGAAGCCCCGAGGGCGTCACAGTTTCGAGTGTTGCTGTTGGGCGTGTGTCCGTTACTGAACCCTCAGTCTTAACCCCACGGCCGCCGCGTTTCCAAACTTTTGGAGGCGTTACTATTTACTAGTTGTAGGAGATGGATTGATCATGATAATTCACAAGGGCAGTGCCAGATGAGCTTGGCGCCTGAAGCGGTCCCCAAGCTCAGTCATCTGGCACTACCCTTGAATTATCATAATCAATCCATCGCCCGCTGCAGCGTTCCGGGGCGATACGGGTTAATATCGCTACGATTGTTTCGTGATCAACTAAACTATTAATTTGCTGTAGCTTGATTGACTACGTATTTCGACTGATTCACCGCATAACTTAAAACTTACTTGATTTTGCGTGTCGGTAGCGATCTTAGTCGCAATGATTCCTGGGAATCATCGCGACTAAAACCGCTGCCGACACGCAAAGGCTAAGTCATGATCCAGACTCGAATCTAGGTTTTCATATCATGGCCCTTAACTGATACTGTTTCTTAAAATTACGATTGTTGTTGTTGTTGTATGTAGTGTGTGTGTGTGTGTGTGTGTGTGTGTGTGTGTGTGTGTGTGTGTGTGTGTGTGTGTGTGTGTGTGTGTGTGTGTGCGCGTGTGCGTGCGTGCGTGCGTGCGTGCGTGTGTGTGTGTGTGTGTGTGCGTGTGTGTGCGTGTGTGCCGTGTGTGTGTGTGTGTGTGTGTGTGTGTGTGTGTGTGTGTGTGTGTGTGTGTGTGTGTGTGTGTGTGTGTGTATTTGCCCGAATGGTTGAGCGCAGGTGTATTGCCCATGCACTCCTACTTCACATTCACTTGTGCCTGCTTCGAGGGGTTTTGGCTATTGCTGTTGGATGAGTGTCGGTTAAAGGCCCACTACTGCCGTAACTGTTCAAAGATACACTTCTGTAACAGATGGTTACGGCAAAACGCCACACACAGGTCTCGTTATGTTTCATTTAGACACAGGATAATCCAGCCCAGCACACGTCGTCTTTACTATGATATCAAGTAACCTGACAATGACTCCACTCCATTCTAGAAATACAACGTTATTGGTACGAGAAACAGCTAAAAATAGATTGACACGCTAACGGCTGTGCAGAATAAATAATACAATTCAATACAATACAACTTTGTCTGTTCGAGTCAAAGCCCGACAGAAATTTGCCTTTTGGCTCGTCATAAAACAACAAAACAAGACACAAATAAACACTATAATAACATTCCATTAAAATTATCATTGCAGCAATCCGACACAAGCAATCTATCACAAGATGGGAGGTAATGTTAAGTAGATCACACGATATATCACGTCGTTATAAACAAGAGTTCAAAATCGAGACAGCAGTTGGAATAAAAGACTTCTTAAAAACATTCTTTTAGGCACGTGACATGTTGAAACGTCTGCCTGATGGTAGCATTTGAAACTGATCAAATAGTGGGTGACGAGGATCACTGACAATGCTAGCAGCTTTCCTTCGGACAGCCCTATGATACAGTAAGTGACATTACGTGTGTGCTTTTGCTGTGTGTTCCAACTGTTGTTAAAGTTCATCAGGTGTGCCGACAAGGCATAATGATGCTGAAATGTGTCTTCAAATCTACGCGCAGTGGTATTGATATGACTGTTTGAATACACCGTTTTTAGTTAGCTGTAACTAGGTTGACCATTCATTTCGAAAGCTATACTGCTTCTTTTTTATCTTTTTTTTTCCCCAATGATCCAAATTCGAATCTTGGTTTTCATTCATGACCCTTATTACTTTTATTTAAAAGTTGAGGTGTGTCTAACCCTCAGTATGTGTGTGTGTGTGTGTGTGTGTGTGTGTGTGTGTGTGTGTGTGTGTGTGTGTGTGTGTGTGTGTGTGTGTGTGTGTGTGTGTGTGTGTGTGTGTGTGTGTGCGTGCGCCCGTGCGTGTGTGTATATATGTGTGTGTTTTCACTAATTAACCCTTTTCATCAGTCCTGATACACTACTGCTTGAAATAAATTTGACCATGATAGTTCATGTGTGGTGTCGAATTTCTTTTGCTCGTCAGTATAATTTTATGATAACACTCTCACCGGCTAAGTAATTAATCATGCATGAAAATGTGACAGCCTGAGGCAGCCAACCACAGCGCTAGGTTGTTTCCCGGAATCGAGTATGATTGTGTTGACGTTTCCGGGTTTTTTTCTGCCCCAGGGGTTGTTCTGTCACGACCCCCTTTCCCCCCCCCCCCTCTCCCCCACCGCGCACCCCCTGCCCCCCCCCCCCCCACCCCTCCCTTTGTCGGTTTTGCATATCTGCCAGTGCAAGAGGTCTAGATCCTGACAGACTGACATAGATTGCATGAGCCCCTGTGACCGCAGGGGCTCATGACAATCTATGTCAGTCTCTCAGGTTACTGGACGCATGCAGCTTGCGCACTAAATTACCCGCAGTGTAGTTTTTCACTCCTGTCAGGGGTTACATGGCGCGCATAAAAAGGGCCGATAGGTAGAATTTCGAGGATCACTTGGACAAAGGGGGCCGGGAAAGCTACGTAGAAGAGGCGCCTTATAGTTTGAGTAGTTGCTGCAGGCATACTGACGGCAAATATTTGACCAGATCAGGCGCTGTACTTCAATTTGCATTGACCTTGTCAGAACAGTGTACAGTCGGTGGTCATTCAGTCGCGCACTCGGCATCTGATCAACTTCACACATCCCTGTCTCTTCAAGTCAATTTGTTGCAATGGTGGCTGTGCTGCAACTCGTTTCTGCCAGTGTTCTGCTCGTGGCAGTACCGCTACACCTCGTTGGTTTTATCACATATTACTGGCTATCTATCGACCTAGATCTTGGAATCTTCAGCAATGAGTTGGATGCGAACGTCACGCCGGACCCAGGTGTGGCTGGTGTGGATATGGTAACGAACCTACCCGTGACCACTGGGGGGCCCGCCCCCGACAGCAAGCTGGTGGAGGTTCGTCACTACCCCGCCACCACCACTATTGAGATCCGCATAGGGCTGTGGGGCTCCGAGATATGTTATAGGGGGATGGGCAGGAGCAAGTGCGCCCTGCGTATGTGGGAACTTGAAAATACGCCAGGTGAGTTGTTTCACTGTTATTACATTAAATTCGTTTTTGTGTTAGTCTCCGTTTAGTGGTTGTTTTTGTCTGTTTCGGGATACTGCGTTTTCTTGTGTGTGTGTGTGTGTGTGGGGGGGGGTAGCTGTTCAGTTCGTTGGTTTTTGTTGTTGGTTTTGTTGTTTGTGTTTTGTTTTGGTTTTTGTTTGGTGTTCTTTTCTTTTCTTTTTTCTTCTTTTTTTTTTTTTTTTTTTTTTTTTTTTGGGGGGGGGGGGGGTGAGGGGAAGGAAAAACCCTACCTCACTGTTCTTTGTGTATGTTGAGAGAGGTAGGTACCCAATATAGGTATGCGCAAAACTGAGGCCATCGGGCCGACGTCGGTCGCCGTTGGCCCGATGACCTTTGCGCATTGGGTACATGTGTAGGGTGGGGAAAGTGTGTGTGTGTGTGTGTGTGTGTGTGTGTGTCAGTGTGTGTGTGTGTGTGTGGGTGTGTGTGTGTGTGTGTGTGTCTGTGTGTGTGTGTGTGTGTGTGTGTGTGTGTGTGCATAGTCATTCATGCCTATATGGATCTCTCACTTTCAAGAATGAATCAATTATTGTGTACTTTAGCAAAACCCGTTCCTTAACCCTTTTAGCCTCAGAACCCTGCAGCAGGAGATGGATTGATCATGATAATTCAAGGGTATTGCCATCTGAGCTTGGCGCCTTCAGGCGCCAAGCTCATCTGGCACTACCCTTGAATTATCATGATCAATCCATCTCCTACAGCGGGTACATAGTCGTTAGGCAACAGCTTCAATATTTGAGAAATGGTACCTGGCGGCTAAAAGGGTTAAAATGTCACTCATAATGTTCCCTTTACAATCACCCAAACAACCATTCTCCTTACAATCAATACTGCCAGTGCCAACCACTGTCTGCTGGGTACATATTCTCACCTGAAAGTCAATAGACGTTGTTCGGAAAGCGGAAGTAGTTCAAAACTGCACAAGGTTGGACGAAAACCTCGGATTAAAAGCCAGGACAAACATGCGATATCGCATGTTTTGTCCTGGCTTTTAAACCATTGTTTTCGTAGAAACACGTGCAATTTTCACCTACCTCTGAAATGGTTTATCTGCAGATAAATTGGTATGGTATAGATTGAAATCACACCCTGTCTCCTTCCCACATCGCGTAAGATCAGTGGGCCGGCTGCGGCCAGTGTTGGCCTGTAGACCTTTTATTTACTGTTTGTTTTTCTTTCTTTTTTAACCCACTTAATGCCAACGCCGTATTTCTAAAATTTTAGAGCTGTCAACTAACAACCTAAGAAGTACCCAACGGAGAAAGAAACACGCTTAGAAAAAACAGTACAACACAATTTATTAATATTTCGGGTAAATACCCTTTGTCAAAATAGACAAACAAACAGACAGACAGACAGACAGACAGACAATTTGTCTATTTTGACAAAGGGTATTTACCCGAAATATTAATAAATTGTGTTGTACTGTTTTTTCTAAGCGTGTTTCTTTCTCCGTTGGGTACTTCTTTGCATTTCACACGCTTGGCAGTCACCTTTTTGGTCTGGATTGCTTAACTAACAACCTGTTTCAGCAGATGGATCGACCATCATGATTCAAGGATGGTGCCAGATTTGCTTGGCACTGTCGATCATGATAATTCAAGGGTAGTGCCAGATTAGTGTGTCGCCATCAGGCTCCAAGCTAATCTGGCACTACCCTTAAATTATCATGGTCGATTCACCTCCTGTTCGTGTGTTGGGGCTGAAAGGGTTAGTGACAAGTTTTCACAAGTTTGTACGCACGAAAACTAGTATAACCAGATGGTCCACAGGACAGTGCCCAACAGTGATCACCTCACACTGGCATTATACTGTAGTAGGCCTGCATGTCAGCAGTAAGAAATAGATGGTCTGGTTCAACCCTTTCACTGCGTGTGGACACAGGTTGCGGTGTTAAAATTATTGTAAATTCAGTCAAGGTCAAAGATCCGCAGCTCTCCAAGGAACACGGCCACAAAGTGGTTTCAGCAAGAGGCATATATCCTCAATTGCGGGGGCTCATGACGATCTATACCGCTTGCAGTTGGGCAGTATTCAATATTGTTTCGGCGGTGAAGGGATTAAGCGTGTGGTAGTTTTGTTGGTGTTGTTTGGTGTTTTTTGTTTTTGTTTTTTGTGGGGTTTTGTTTTGTTTTGTTTTGTTTGTTTGTTGTTGTTCTTTGTTTGTTTGTTTTTGTTTTTGTTTGGTTTGTTTTGGGTTTGTTTTTGTTTTTGGGTTGTTTTTTTTTTTTTGTTTGTTTGTTGTTGTTTTTTTGGTTGGGGTTTTTTTTGGGGGGGAGGGATGGTTTTGTTGTTTTTGTTGTTGTTTGCTGTTGGTTTGTTTTGTTGTTGGTTTTTAGTTCGTTTTGTTTTGGATTTTTGTTTGTTTTTTGTTGTTGTTGTTGCTTTGGTTTTGTTTTTGTTTTGTTTTGTTTTGGTTTGTTTTGGTGGGTTGTTGTTTTTTGTTGTTGTTGGTTTTTGGTGTGTTTTTTTTTTGGGGGGGGGATGTTTGGTTTTTTGTTGTTTTTATTGTTTTGCTGTTGGTTTGTTTTGTTGTTATTGTTTTGTTTGTGTTGTTTTGGGTTGGGTTTTTGTTTGCTTGTTTTGTTTTGTTGTTGTTGTTTGTTTGTTGTTGTTGATTTTTTGTGGGTTTTTTTTTTTGGGGGGGGTGTTTAGTTGTTTTTGTTGTTGTTTGTTTTGTTGATTGGTTGGGGGTTTTTTTGTTTTGTTTTGTTTTGTTTTTCTTAATTCCCCCGTTTGAACGGGCTTTATCAAAAGTACCAGTCACTACGCCTCATACATTGATTTAGTAACTTAATACACTGGGAATATAAGTGGTTCAGTAGAGAGTGAATTTTTATGGACTGTTCTTGCTTCCTCTATGCACAACCCACCGCCCACCCCCACCCCACCCTCACCCACCCCTACTCCACCCACACCCCTCCCCTTTGTGTCAAGTTGCGGGGAGAGGGAGCTGAGTGATCAGATTAAAATTTGAGATAGTATCTTCATGATGAGACACTGTTTTGCAGTCATGATAAGAGCAGTGCAGATACTGGGTATCCTGGCGACGATAGCCGCCGTTGCAGCTGTGATTAACATGGTCTACGGCCTGTGTGGGAAGGCGCAAGGCGACCGCGCACGTCTCTTGCCTTTCTACACCACTGGCTTCTGCTTTGCGGCAGGTATGAGCCCAGAAAGCAAAAAGGCAATCGGGCTGACGTCAGACGCGGTTGGCACGCGCACACCTGTGCGACCCCTACTTGCGGCTGACGTGGACCAGATGACTTTTTGCGTACAGGGAACACTATCCCAATGCGCAAATGGCCATCGGGCCGACGTTGCGCACAGGGATGCTGTTGGAAAATAGCCAAGAACTTTACGCAACAATCCGGGGAAAAAATGACAACGAGATTAAACCTTTGACTGTCAGGTAGCGGTTTTGTCGCTCTGATTCCTGCAGGAATCATCGCGACACTGAAAAACCGCTACCGACAACCAAAAGGGTTAAATTGATCATGGCAACATGATGCGATGTAGTACTGACTGTGAGCCAAGCTTTTTTCCCCTGATGGCAAATAACTGTCAGCTTTTATCGTGAGCAAAAGGTCATCGGACCAATGTTAAAGGCAGTTGGTGTGCGCAGGCCAACTACGGCCAAGATCAGGTCAAGAGTCTTCCCAATGCGCAAAAGGCCATCGGGCCGATGTCTGCCGTCGTTGGCCCGTGCACAACTGTGCGCGGGCCAACGGCGACCTTGCCTGGTTCAGTGGAAGGATTGGTTGGCCCACCCTTGTTATGCGTAAGTACACTCACACACGCATGCCTATGACCTTTTGTATTATAGAGCTATGCGCGAGCCATCCGATGACCTTTTGCACTCTTTTACATGTATTTGTCTGTTCTATTCAGCTTCGTCCTTATTTTATCATCCTCTTGCAGGTCTGATCCTGGTGGTAGCGGTGGCAGTGTTTGGTGGCATAATCGCCGACATGCTTAACCAAATGCTCAAGCTGGACTCCGATCGCCCTGAGCTCGCTCCGCTGATCCAGAATCTGAAGGATAACACCCGACTGACATGGAGTTTTGCTCTGGAGGCTGTTGCCGCCATCCTTATGATCATCGCTGCAGCTATAGTGGGCCTTCCCACCATGCGGGGATGTGCTGATCCCTTTAGTTATGGCAGTCAGAATCATGCTATTTAAAAGGTTCAGTAGCCTTTCTGTTGAGCTGTTCAGCACCGACATATTAGGATCGACTATGACAGATCAAGGGTGGTGCCAGAATAGCTTGGCGCCTTGGCCCCCGCCCCCCACCCTCCACCCCCATTGCCAGTATGCGATGGCCATTTATAGCTTATTGTGGTCCTTCCCCGGTTTGGCTTTCATGTACCTGTGGGCCAAGTCTTTCGGCACATGGGGCCAGTTGCATGAGCGAGCTTAGTCCTGCACCAGCCGCTAAGCAAGGTGCGCCGCTAAGCAACTGGCCCATGGCCTTTGGCGAAGCTTTTTTTGGCGGAGGCTGACTTCGGACACCCACGCTCGCGAGGCAGAGGTCACACAGGGGCTACCGATGGGCAAATCAGAGACTGTAGAGAAACCTGAGAAAGCAATTTCAAGAAAATAGGCACCACATAGTCCATCGACTCCAGAGCAGAGGTGTGGAGAAAGGCAGTGGGCGAAAGGACACGAGAGATCATAATAAAGCAGACCAATATCGAAGAAGTCTTCCGGGAAGGGAGGGGTGGAGCGCGTGTGGGCCTTAACGAACGCAGAGATCGTGGCCGAACTGAAATAAACTGAATTTAACTCTCTGTGTGTGTGTGTGTGTGTGTGTGTGTGTGTGTGTGTGTGTGTGTGTGTGTGTGTGTGTGTGTGTGTGTGTGTGTGTGTGTGTAATAATAATAATAATAATAATAAATTTATTTCAGTTTTTGCAGGCCATCAGGCCCATAAGAACACAAAATACAATTTACAACCAGAAAATACAGGAAGGTGGTTGTAAAACACACTCATATAGCATTACATCAGCGCACATAAATAAACAAAAACAAGAAAAGTTCAAAGCAAATCCCTCTAATTCCTTAATTTAAGGCAACCTGAAATATACATAGCAACTTTAAAGACCAGTTTATCATGTAGGTTTCCACACAGCAGCTAAACTTTAAGATCGGATGGGAATCTGTAGTAAAACAGTGGAATGTACTTTTTACGTAAAGGGGCATATTTTGGACACTCGAACAGAAAATGACACAAATCTTCAGCCTTATGCCAATCACATGAATTACATTCTGGATTAGTGATGGGTTTTCCAAATCTGGATACTCCGTTTAAAGGTAAACGGTTACATCTAAGTAAACATATTGCCCGCCTGAGTTCACAAGAGTTCAGCTGCCCTATGTAACTGGCTCTAAGTATTTCTGGGTGGTAATGGCAGTATTCTGTGTTTGAGGTAAGGGATGCATGCCAGTCCTGTCGGAAACAATCCATCAGCCGATCTTTGAATATCTGAATGAACAGAGGAGTGTTTCCAACTGACTGCATTTCCCATACATACCCAAACCCGTGCATACACAATAGAGTCTTTATTTGCGTAGCCCAGTTCGATCTACCTGAAGCATCATGCATACATAACATCGTGTAACACTGTCTTGGGTATCTGTTTTCTGACATGGTAAGAAGTCTGCACCAGTACTTCACCATTCGAACATAGGCATCAATATACATAGGGAATCTTCCACACTCACCCAGCGCAATATTGTTTTTTACATCTCTTCCAACACCAAGGACCATTTTACAAACCTTTATATGAACCTGCTCAATTACATCATGTCTCTGGAAACCCCAGACCTCTGACCCGTACAGCACAATGGGTTTAATCTTGACATCAAAAATGTGAAAAACAGTGTCAGCTGGCAAGTTTTGTAATTTGAAGTATAGTCTTTTGATGCCTGCAACTGCTCTCCTGGCTTTTCCAGCTAAGTTTTCTACACATCTAGCCCAGTTCAGAGTAGAGGAAAATATCACACCAAGGTAAGTATAACTGGACTCGACTTGGATCTGCTTGTCAGCATAAAACCATTTTTCACAATTTTTCACAAAACCTCCATTTTTGAAGACCACCACTTTTGTCTTGTCCATGTTCACAGTGAGACCCCATTTTTTACAGTATTTTTCTAAACAATTAATTTTCTTTTGGAGATCTGCTACAGAGTCAGACACAATGGCTATATCATCAGCATACATCAGAAGGAAAATACCCAGTGGGTCTGCAAAAATATCAATGCCACGTGCACCGCACGATGATATTTCTGTCTCAAATTCTGAAAGAAAGATAGAAAACAGCAGTGGGCTCAACACACAACCTTGTCGCACCCCTGACATGCAATCAAAGTAGTCGGTAACTTTGGTTCCAACCCTTACAGCAGCTTTTACATGTTTGTACATACTCTCAAGTGTCTGAAGCAACTTTCCATGAACTCCTTTACGTAGCAAGAGATACAACAGTTTTGTCCTGTGCACACTGTCGTAAGCTTTAGAAAAATCTACGTACATGGTGTAAAAACGGCCACCCTGCTTGCTAAGATACTTTTGCACTAGTGCCTGTAAGCAAAAAATGTTGTCTATAGTACTGTATCCTTTACGGAAGCCAGCTTGGGCCTCAGGAATACAATCATTCTCTTCACAAAAACGAACCAACCTGTTGTTAATGACAAAACTGTACAACTTACTGATAACGTTCAGAAGAGAAATTCCTCTGTAGTTGTCAACATTTCTAGGGTTACCCTTTTTGTGTAGTGGAAATATCACAGCCATGGTCCAGCTTTCAGGGTATTCCGCATTTTGAAACACACGATTAAACAAAGGATGCAGAAATTTCACAAGGATCTCACCTGCATGATGAAAAAGGTCAGTGGGCAAGCCATCAGGGCCTGATGCTTTCCCTTTCTTCATGTTATTAATAGCACTGCGAATTTCATCCTGCGTGATTTCCTCGTCAAATTTTGCATTATGACAACCATCACAATCATCAGATATATGGTCATTCAAAACACCCTCGGCCTGTCTGCTGAAACCTGAATCATCAACATTCTGATCCACATTTAGCAAATTACGAAAATAATCATACCACACGCGTGGTGAAATGACATCAGAACACAACTTTTTAACGCCAGTCAGAGACTTTATTTTTTGCCAAAATGTTCTTGAGTTTGCATCATTACATGCATCGTTGAGCTCATTCAAAACCCGTGCGTTGTACTCTACTTGTTTTGTTTTCTCTCTCTCTCTCTCTCTCTTGGCTTGACTTCGCGAACGAAGATTTTATAGGAGTTGCCCACGACGTCTGCAGGCTTGTTCGTGGCTGCGGAGGCCAATCCGAGACAGGCAGGTTCGACCGCAGTGGCTGCAGGGGAAGGTATGGCCAGGGTTCTGAGCTGCGGCATCTCTGTTTTTTTCTCTGTTTTACACAACTTCTTAAATTCTTTCTTCATGTCAAGATACTTCCCTAAGTCGTCATGTGTGTTTGTGTGTCTGAACTGCTTCAACTGTAGGTACTTGTTTTGTTTTGCTAACTCGCAGTCCGAGTCCCACCACGGCGGCTGTGCACGGGATTCACCTACCTTCTTACCTGACCTCATTTTGTCAGCCGCCTTCTGAATGAATGCTACAAAACAGGCCGACCCTTCTTGTACACTCGAGTCAAGCGCTGACGAAAAGTGTTGAAACTGAGTCTCCTGATTATCTTCAATGTATGCCCAAAAGGATTCAGCGTAGTTTTCTTTCCAAACAAATTTAACCCCTTCCTCTAGTATTATATCATCATTTAAATCATCATCATCACATGAATAAACAGACTGAATAGAAGTAAACGTGGTTACAATGGGGAAATGGTCTGACTCGCACCTGTCTGCAACAAACATATCGGTCACTAGGTCAAACACGGATTTAGAGCAAATACAGTAGTCCACCACACTTTTGCCTCTGTTGGCCACGCACGTAATTTCTCCCTCACTGTCACCTTTCGTTCTGCCATTGACAATAAACAAACAGTACTCTTGACATAGTTCTATCAGTTTCCGACCAAAACTGTTTACGCCAATATCTTTTGACCTCCGTGGGCTTTGTGGTACATCCTCTAGCAGATCTGTTAATTCCTGTAAAGGCTGCACGTGTGAATTGCCATCAATAAAATCAGTATCAGACAGACCGGCAGTGCGGGCGTTAAAATCGCCACATAATAGCCAAGGCAGCTCAGGGTGAGCACGTAACACTTGAGACATGTAGTTTTCTAACACTTCAAAACCATCAACGTTATCTTCACCATATACAACAGAACGCTCTGGAGCCACATACACAAATGCTGCCAGAACATCAGATGCAGAGTTCAAAACAGACTTACCGATCTTTAGAAACACAATATCCTCAGCTGCCTGCATTAAACGCAACACATGACAGGCTATAGATTTATGTACACACACGGCCACGCCCCCTTTTAACTTTTGTGTACGTGGTGAAAAAAACACCTGATACTCTGGAAAGGTATCCTCTATAACATTTTGCTTACACGACCAGATCTCTGAAAATGCAAAAATTTGACACTTTTCACAGAACTGCCTAAAAGAAACACTTTTCAGCTTATTTACAAGACCTTGGATATTCCATGCCATGATGCGAAACACAGAGCTACCACTTTCATCACTACCACTTTCATCAACACAGTGTGCGGGTGTGGGTTTGAGTATGGGCACTTGAGCGTGTGTGTGTGCAGGTAAGTCGTCCTTTGAAGACACATGGTGGGGGCCCTGGGGGTCTGAATGAGGGACGGGCTGTCTTCTCCTGGTTGCTGGGTCAACATGCCGGCCTGCCCCTCATTTCTGCCCCCTGCGCTCCACTGGCCTCTGGGTAGCAGCGTCGTATGCGTGGGTCTTTCCCTCAACAACGAGGGAGTCGAAGCGGAGGAAGGCCTTCTTCCCCGCCTGCTTGGCCTCCTTGAGGAAGGGTAGCAGCTTGCGGCGCACGTCCCTCACCCGAGGGTGAAGTCCTCAGAGATGTAGACCCGGGACTTGTTCTCCTTCAGCGTTCTTCGCTCAAACAGGATCCGCTCCTTGTCTTTGTACTTGTTGAAGCACACGATGATGGGGTGGGGCGCCTTGCCCCCCTTCAGACGATGGGCACGCTCCACCTCGATCTCCTCCTCTATGCCCATCTCGTCCTTCAACATTGACTTGACAGCTTTTTCACAGTCCGCCCAAGTCTCTGAGCGCCCCTGGGGGTGGGGGATTCCGTGAAAGATCAGATTCTTGCGTCTGCTCCGCCCCTCCAAATCATCCAGCTTATCCTCCAGCTGCGTAACTTTCTCCTTCAACTCTCTGTTTTCTTTCATCACCGCAGTAAAGTCACTCTGAATTTTGTCCATCTGCTCCTGCATTGTAGCTTTCATACTGTCCATCTTTTTGTCCATCACATTCAACATTTTAAACACATCAGCAATGGTCGGCTCAGACACTGCGTTTGCCTCACCCCCGGGCGACTGGTTGTCTTGGTTCCCCTGGCATGTCAAAAGAGTCTGTCGTTTCGGTGGGCCTGGGTTCGCTTCGACATCGCCACACCGGAGCAGAAAGCCGACCAAAAACACGAGAATGACTGCCACCGGTCCGCTGACACTGACAGTGCGGTAACGTAGGGCTGCCTTCCTCTGTGCTTTGCGAGCCATGAAGTTTTGAAAAGTCCAGTAAAAGGTACCGCAAATGGCACGAAAAGCTACCGAACTGCTTGGCATGATGAGCTGAATCACCCTGTCGTTGTTCTAAAGTCACTCATTAAGTAATTATGTTGCAAAATGCTAAAAATGTGCGGAGCCGCTCTTCAACTGTGTGACGTCGATCGTGAGCACAACTCACACCTCTGTGTGTGTGTGTGTGTGTGTGTGTGTGTGTGTGTGTGTGTGTGTGTGTGTGTGTGTGGTGTGTGTGTGTGCGTGCGTTGTGTGTGCGTGCGTGCGTGTGTGTGTGTGTATGTGTGTGCGTGCGTGTGTGTGTGTTTGTGTGTGTGTGTGTGTGTGTGTGTGTGTGTGTGTGTGTGTGTGTGTGTGTGTGTGTGTGTGTGTGTGTGTGTGTGTGTGTGTGCGTGTGACCATCGATATCTCCTGTGTTTATGGACCATCGATATCTCCTGTGTTTATGGACTTACAAGCGTGAAACCGTAGGTAGGTTGTACATTATCCGTTCCTTCTTTTGTCTAGTTTCTGTTTTGGTTCATTGCTAGTATAGCCTAGTGTACCGGTACACGGCACCCGTGCCGGTAAAATGCCATACCGTATTTTCGGTATACCGGTAGTACCGTGCAACTCAATCGTCAGTAGTATATGAGCAAACCCGTGGTCGTTACACAAACATCTGACAGTCTTTGTCACAAAATATAGGGTAGACTAGACTTGTTTAATGGCCTCTGATTTTAAACCTGACGGCTTTAGGCCATAACTGAAGTATGAAATCAAAACTAGCACATATATTTATGATTTTTTTTTAATCACCTCAACTTCAGTCTCAGAGATATTCAATGATTGAATCAAAATGAGTCTCACATGACCAGTAGTCTCACGGCTACCAATTCACGCGTAGAAACTAATTTCATACTAAGAAGAAGTGACCTTTGTCTCTATCTTCGCCTACAGACGAATAACGACTACTGACAACAAACACACTATGCTATGATTAGTGTTTTGGTGTCTATTGTAGACCGTTCCACTTATAACTGATTAATTGATCCTAGGACAAAATATGCAGTGCTAGGAGTAAATAATAATTTATCATATGGGCAAATGCGGTTTAATTCTAAGACAAATTCGATTTACTCCTAGGACAAAATCGATTTAATCTAGGACAAAATTGCTAATTTCTACCAACCAGCCATAAAGCCTCGGACAAAATCGTCCAATGAATGAACGTACTGTTTCAACAATCACCGTGCATCATGTCACGTGGGATGATTCCTGTTGTCTGACTGGTTAAAATTAGTCCTAGAAATAATTATTTATTCCTATGACTAAATCAGATTTGTCCTAGGTGTAAATCGAATTTGTCCTAGGAAAAAATCGAATTTGTCTTAGAATAAATTATTTAATCATAGCATTAAATATTTTGTTCTAGGATTAATTAATCAGTTATAAGTGGAACGGTTTGTCATAGATGTCCCATTATATGCTATACAGTGACACACATGCATGTCGCAAAACGGTAATCTGCATTTTCTGGATACGAATAACAGCGAGTATAGTCAGAAAATGAAACTGCGCTAAATCGTCTGGGGACATATAGTAGTGTTGTTGTTGTTGTTGTTGTTATTTCACATGCAGCGCATACACGTCCTGATCATTACGGCTTTGTTGCTGTCAGTTGAGGACGTTAAGCAATGTACAGCCAACCAACGCCTAGATAATACGTGACACTTACATTGTTTAGCTGGATGAAATGCTGTACTTGTAAATATAAGTATAGCTACGTATAATACAACTCGCCGTTTAACTCATTCTGCCCGCGACACACCACAGCAAGATATGGCTCGGCGGCCGTCGACTTCGGCCCTATGGCCTTTTGCACATTGGGTATGCTGTAAGAATTTTCTTTCCAGAAGTTTCGAAGTCTGCTCATGAGCATCATCCAACGCTCTGTGGACAGTGCCATCTTGTTTTTTCTTGAAAATGCCAGCGACCAAAAAGCCAACTATGTCACTGTGTCCTACACAGAGGGGAAAACACTCGTTTGCCTCGACCAATGTGACTTTTGATTTTTCCCAAAACTGAAAACTTGCAGACAAATTCACACGTCCGAATCTGACCTTCATCAGATCATGTACCACACCCTCTTTGAGTCTTGCCTGAAGTAGCTTAAATCAATGCTGTTACAAAATGTGAAAATATCATGTCGATTGGGCCAATGGTTTCGGTTTTACAGCACACAACTATCATTACTTTCTGATCATACCTCGTAGCAAAAAGAAAGACGGCAACGGGCCTATTTATTGCGCTTACCAAAGTGGCGGAAAATACCCTGATGATCATCCGATGACACTCTCTGTGAAAATGATACATTAAGGAGAGAACACAGGCGGATCAGTTACCTTGAGGGGGGTGGGGTCCAGCTTTTTGTTTGGGACCAACTTCATCCTCACATAAAAGGCTTTCGCCAGGATGCCAGACCTGCTTCCCCAGTCGGGCCGAAAAATCAAAAGGCGCGGGACGGTTGGGGGGGGGGGGGGGGAGGCCCGCAGAAAGTGTGTGAGGATCTACAGCCAATTCTAACGCAACTACAAAATATCGAAATGGGGGGAGTAGGTGGGGGGGGGGTCCAAACCATATACAGGCGACTTTGGGGGAATCAGTGTAACTGAGCGAGCGGGAGGGAGGCCGGTGGTGTGGGAGAACCCCGGCCTAGGACCCCTTGTATCAGTCCAGATCCGCCGCCCCAGGAGCCGAGAGACTGCCCGAAAAGAGGTGCATGAACAAAAAATATCATTAGCCGGAATTTATTGTTTTCGCTAAAAAGGCACAGGCATTCAACTCAGTTCAGTGAACGCGGCCTGTGTTGTGCAAAAACAATAAAGACATTGGGGGAATTCAGTCAAGTCAGTTTTAGTGAAGCGCCGGAGAAGGCTGCTTGTCTTAGCGGAATCGAACGCCGGAGCGCCGCGCGGGTTGACTGACCTCTGTCCGGATTTTCCCGAGTTTCGCCGCGGCATTAGACCCCTGACCCGCCGCCGGCTAGTCCGTACCCTAGCTCAGTACTTCAGTTCTTCCACCACTGTCGATTTACTTTAGTCTCTTAGCCAGAACATTCTGCCTGCATCTGCAAGAGGCAATTAATTATTAGGAGCCCCTGCTGTCGCCAGGGACTCATGTCTGGCTGGGTGGCATCAAGTGCCTATGCATACCTGCGATCCGCGCGGCGGAGACCTGTCCGCTGAGACTTTTCATCGACACTGCCGAGACGACTGTCGGTCATGCGCGCAGCGCTTATCAGTCGCTGTTAAAATTATTATTGACCTCGCCCGCCACTCACTGAAGGCGGAGTAGACAGTGGGCATACAGAGAGTGGTCGTTTGGCAGTCGCGTAGACGGCATCAGATCAGGCTCATTGACACGCGCGGCCTGTCACGGTCTCACCCACAAGCGTTGTGACAATGATGGCGGTGCTGCGATTCGTTTCTGCAGGTGCTCTACTCATGGCATTGCTGATACACATCATTGGTTTTGCAACAAATTACTGGGTATCTGCGGATCTAAATTCCAGAAGCATCGCCAGCAATGCCGTGGTGGATGCAAACGGCATGTCGTCTGACACGGGCGGTGTGGATATTCACATTGACAGCGGCATGGATCTCAACATGGGCCTGTGGGTCTTTTGTCTGAATGCCATGGGTATGAGCATGTGCCCCACGCTGAAGGCCGCAGACACGCCAGGTGAGTTTGTTGTCGGTGAGAAAGGTGTAACCGCAGATAACAGTGGCAGCCTGTCATTGGTGTGGAGTCACTGCAGTATGTGGGTTTCACTGTTCAGTACTGTTTTATTCTTTGGTGTGTTTTTCGTTGTTGTTGTTTATTTGTTTTGAACTTATTTTTTGTGTTTTGTTGATTTTCTTTTTTTTTTTTCTTTGTTTTTGTTTGTTTGTTTGTTTTATTTTGTTTGCCTTTTGGGTGTGGTTTATTTGGGGGACTTTTTTTTTCAAGGGGGTGTTAAGTGGTGGTAGTGGGTTTTTGTTGTTGGTTTGGGGTTTGTTTTTGTTTTGTTTTTTGCTTGTTTTGTTCTTTAATGGATAAAACCTACTCACTGTACGTTTGAGGCTGTTTAGAGATTGGGTGTGTGGGAGAAAGTGTGTGTGTGTGTGTTCAGTGTATAGTCAGACATTTATATAAAGATCTCTCACTTTGAAGGATCAGTTTTGTACTGTGACAAACCCTGTTCCATAAAAATGCTATTCATATGCTCCAGTATCAATGACCCAAACAGCCATTCTCATTATAATCAATACTGCTAGTGCCAACCACTGTCTGGTGAGTAAACATTCTCACCTCAATGCTTATCAATGAATTGCAAATAAAAAGGTATGATATCATACTGTCTCCTTCCGACATCACAGAAGATCAGTGGACCTACTGCGGCTAGTGTTGGCCTGATGACCTTTTACAGCTTACTGTTGTTTTTCTTTTGTTTTTTAACCCATTTAGATGTAATGCCCTACTGCAGGAGACAAATTGACCATGATAATTGAAGGCGCCAAGCTAATCTGGCACTACCCTTGAATCATCATGGTCAATCCGTCTCCTGCATAGTTGTTAGGTAACACCTCCAAAATTTTGGAAATGCGGCCGTGGGGTTAAATGGGTTAAGAACAAGTTTTAATAGACCCAATACAGTGTATACATAAAATTTAAAAACCAGTATAGAGGAAGAGCTGTCCCAGACTGATCACTTGGCACTGGCATTATTATAGTAACATCACCAGAAACAGGTGGTATGTTTTAACCCTTTGGCTGTCGATAGTACTTTTTGTTGAGGTCATTCACAGGTCATTTTACTGACAGCCAAGGTGTTAAACATGTGGTAGGTGCATGATTTTTTTTTAGAAGGTCACATAGATAGATTTTTTGCTGTAATCACCAGCTAGTACAGTGCACCAGCCAATACCCCTGATTGATTTAGTAACCTGATACACAAGATGTATGTGGTACTACAGGGAGTGACACTGAAGGTAATCATTATAGGTCTGCTGTCCTACACATTAACCCAGTATGCGAAAGGTCATTGGGCTGATGTTGGCTACTCTTGGCCCATGCACAACCATGCGTGGGTTGACTGATGCCATTGTTGGGCCTTTGGTCTTTGCTTACAATATCACACCTCTGACTGAATTGAAATGTCCTCTGATTGTTGGCAATAATGAATATATGCCATATTATATCACTTTTATCAGTGTATCTAGTTAACCCTTATCATTCGGAATACACCAGTGTGTAAAATAAGTTTGACTAAAATAGTTCAAGGGTAGTGCCAGAATAGCTTGGCTCCTCTAGGCGCCAAGCTATTCTGGCACCACCCTTGAACTAAAGCCATTGGTCTACATCCTTATCTGTAAGTACTATAATGTGGCTTGCATATGGCAGTGTACAAATTTGAAGCTTTCTGCCTCAGTATGATATGGGTTACTAGGCCCACTACCGCGGCAACTGTTCAAAGATACACTTCTGTAACAGATGGTTACAAAACACTGCACACAAGTCTAGTTATGGTTGATTTAGACACAGCAGAATCCAGTTCAGCACACGTCGTCTTTATATCAAGTAACCTGACAATGACTCCACTTCGTTCTAGAAATACAATGCTATCATTATGAGAAACAGCTAAAAATAGACACACTAATGGCAGTGTAGAATAAATAAGTGTGATTAAAGATGTGCTTTTGCTGTGTGTCCAAACTACTGTTAAAGTTCATTAGGTGTGCCGACTAGGCATAACAAACACAAATGATGCTGAAATGTGTTTTCAGATTTATGCGTAATGGTACTTTATTTATAGATTGTTGTTGTTCCCACCACAACTCTATATGCTCATCCCTGTGTTTCCTCCTGAAAAGGGAGCATACATGTGCATGCAATTGTATGCAGCCTGCCCCTTCTGGGGGGGGAAAATTGGTCAGTTGCAAAATATTTCTCAATGAACAGAAGGTGCAGGGTGGGGTTGGGTGGAGTGGGGAGGGAGTAGGTAATACACATTGGCAGATTGTAAAATCAGTCCTTCCCCCCCCCCCCCTCACCCTAACCCCACATCAGCCATGTACCCCTCCACCTTCCCCCATCTACCTCTCCCTCATCTTGTAGAGAGATGGTGTGGAGAAGTCAAATTTGATTTCTCCCTGACTGTAATGTTGATTTCATAATGAAACACCTAATTAACTCTGAAACTTCTAGAACTAAATGACGTCCATTCTATAGAGTGGAAGTCATTAAGTTCTAGATATATATATATATATATATATATATATATATATATATATATATATATATATATATATATATATATATATATATATATATATATATATATATAGTCGACACTGTTTTACAGACTAAGAAAAGAAGTACCCAACGGAGAAAGAAACACGCTTAGAAAAAACGGTACAACACAATTTATTAATATTTCGGGTAAATACCCTTTGTCAAAATAGACAAACAAACAGAGACATTAGCCGCTACTTATCTTCAGATGCAGAAGGAATGTGGCCACAGTCCTTCTGCATCTGAAGATAAGTAGCGGCTAATGTCTCTGTTTGTTTGTCTATTTTGACAAAGGGTATTTACCCGAAATATTAATAAATTGTGTTGTACCGTTTTTTCTAAGCGTGTTTCTTTCTCCGTTGGGTACTTCTTTACATTTCACACGCTTGGCAGTCACCTTTTTGGTCTGGATTGTTTTACAGACTGGATGAAAATGAAGTTAAAATTTTAAAAATGAAGTAAAAATGAGTTGTTTTACAGACTGGATGAAAGCAGTGCAGGCACTGGGGATCATGGCGATAGCCGCAGCCGTTGCAGCCCTGGTCTTCATGGTCTATGGTCTCCTGGGGAAAGGACAAGGGGACCGCGCACGTCTCTTGCCTTACTTGACCACTGGCTTGTGCCTTGCTGCAGGTAAGAACCCAGAAAACAAAAGGCCATTGGGCTGACATGAGACGTAATCAACCTGCACAGAACTGTGTGCGAGCCAACTGTAGCTGACATCAGCCAGATGGCTTTTTGTGGACTGGGAGAAATTATGTTGGAGCATCATTATGAGGAGCATTGCGCAAACAAAATGACAATGAAAGTAAAGTGATTATAGCAATAGGATATGAAGTAACACTGACTATGAGCAAAGCATTTCCCCCTGCAAGCAAATAACTGTCAGCCTTGTACCAAGTGAGTAAAAAGTCATCAGGCCAGTGTTAGCTGCATTTGGTTTGTGCAGGCCAACATCAGGCCTAGAGCCTTGTGAACACTGGTAGTGGATGGTCTGGTTCATATCAAGGATTGGTTGCCTTACCTTTGTTATTAGTCTTTTGCATTCTGGGAGTCAGCTGCTGACTTTTTGCGCTGCGGCTACATTTTGTACATTGATCTAGCTGTTCTATCACATTGTCTTTTAATTTTGTCATCTTCTTGCAGGTCTGATCCTGGTGATAACAGTGACAGTGTATGGTGCCAAATTCTCAGCGATGATGGAGAACCAACTGTCTATGATGGACACCACTAACCCTGAGTTAACTCCACTGACCCAGAACATCAAGGAGCACACAGGACTGGCATGGAGCTTTGCTCTCGAGGCCGTTGCCGCCATCCTGATGATCATCACTGCAGCTGTAGAGGTCTTTCCCACCATGCGGGGATGTGATGACAGTCAGAATCATGTTATTTAAAAAGTGCAGTAGCCTTTCTGTTAAGCCATTCAGCACACTAGAACAATATTTGAACCAACTATGACAGTTCAAGGCGGTGCCAGGATAGCTTGATGCCTGTACCAAGCTGTTCTGGCACCATCCTGGAGCCATTGTAGTTGATTATACTAGTTGATCTGTTTCCTGCACTGTTGTGTAACTGCCAGACTTATAAAGGTCGTCTTGAGGGCAAGGTACTCTGGCACCACCCTTGAAAAATTATAGTTGATCCGTCTCCTGCACTATACCGTAGACTACATGTCAACTCCCACATTTTGAATGTTTTACCATAGGATTCATTGCGTTCATCAAGATGTTATCATTTCATTAGTTTTGATTGTCCGAAAAAAAAAGATCACTGTCATGTTTGTCACTCTTAGTCCCGCATTACTTTCAAACCTAGCACTAAGCATCCTGAATGCGTTTGGCACGCTTATCTAGCAGAGTGCCTGATGTGGGAGATGGATCTACCATAAAACCTCAAGGGTAATGCCTGATTGGCTTGGCACCTTTTTTCAGATGCCAAATTAATTTGCACTAACCTTGAATTATCATTATCTTGGACACCTTAATTTTTCTCCTGCAGTATTTGCCTAGATCAGTGAGCATATTGACAGGAAACATTGTTAACCTTGCAACATGTTGGGGTTTTTTCTTCAGAAGGTCAGAATCTGACCCTGAAAAAAACTCACCCTTGAGTCAAAAAAAGCCAAATTTAGGAATTGTATGCATAGGTCTATATAATTGTGCAGAAGACAGATCAACCATGACAGTGGAAGGGTGGTGCCAAAATAGTATTCTTCCTTGAGCCTTGAACTATTATGATCATTTCATATCTCACTGAATGGATGTTGTTGGGCTCATGTACATATGAAAGCATTGACCAAATAATTATTTGCACAATCATCTTCAAACTGCAGGTACTTAACATGTATTGACTATCGGTGGCACTTTTTGTAGGGGTGATTCCTGCAGGAATCACCTCAAAGAAAGCAGATACAGACATCCAGAGGGCTAATTCAGTCACTCTGTATTTTAGTCACTGTATTTGCAGTGTTTATGATGAGGTCTTCTTTTCTATGAGAAGGTATTTATGCTGGAGCTGTACGTTTTGGTTTTGTTGTATACTGGGAGTGCAAAAGTTTTGAAGTTTGCAGGAGATTGATCTTGAGGTTCAACAATTTTGTTATTGTAAAGTATTTATAGTTTGACAGTATGGATAATATGGCAAAACAGGACTGATAACTTTAATACTCACGAAGCATCTAAATCTCAGCTGAGTTTTATTGTTGTTTGAGTGGTATTTCAATGGTATTATTATTAAAATGAATTTGGAATATTTGTGGGTCACTTTTTGTCTTGTAAACTGTGTGTTCTGGACAACTGTTATGTTTGGAACTGATTAGTTTGTTTCTATGAACTAACAATAACCTCTGGTTTAGTTGGACGGCGGTGAAATGGCCTTTGTTGCCTGCTCAAAGGTATCATACTGAGGCTAAAAGCTTCAAATTTGTACACTGCCATATGCAAGCTACATTATAGTACTTACATAGAAGGATATAGACCACAAGAGTACAGAAGATCAGACAACACACCTTGCACAGGTCATAGAAGATGCTTTTCAAGATCAGAAGGTGACATTAGCTGCCTTCATTTTCCTACAGAAGGCTTTCGACAAGGTGTGGAAGGATGGTCTCCTTGTGAAACTCCTTCACAGTGGCATCCAAGGGAACATGTATCGGTGGACCAAGTCATACCTGCACAATCGCAGAGCCCGTGTGACAGTGGATGGGTACTGTGGCCAAAAAGTGCTGCTGTGTCAGGGGGTGCCACAGGGGGGAGTCCTGTCACCGACCCTGTTCATACTCTTCATCAATGACCTTGTGCCAGAGCTACCAAAAGGAGTCCACGCAGCCCTGTACGCAGATGACCTGGTACTCTGGTGCACAGAAGAGTATGCAACAACTACTACATACAGGATGCAGCTTGCCCTGGACAGGCTGACAGACTGGACCAACAACTGGTGTGTGACCATCAACACAGAAAAATCATCAGCCACACTCTTCTCTCTCTCCAACAAAGCAAAGGCTGGCAAACTAACACTGGGCATTACCCCACTGCGGTATGAAGACCAACAGACATACCTGGGCGTCACCCTTGACAAGAGGCTGACGTGGAAGCCGCACATTTGGAACGCAGAAGCGAAATCTAGAAGAAAGCTGAACATCATGAGGAAGCTGGCTGGAACACAATGGGGAGCCAATGAAAAGATCCTCAAAAATGTATATCAAGACACAGTGAGACCACACCTTGAGTACGGATCCAATGCCATAGTTGACGGCAGCCCAGTCGCACCAGCAGACCATTGACAGAGTTCAGAACCAGGCACTGCGTATCATCACCGGCGCAATGAGATCCACACCAATTGAAAAGATGGAAGAGACAACAGGCATCCCACCCCTGCGCATGAGAAGAGATTGCAAAGCCTTGATACAGTCCACAATGGTTAAGTCTTCCAAAGACCATCCTATGAATGCCAGGATGAAACAACCAACCTCAGGGAGACTGAAAAGATCAAGCTTTGTGAAGGAGACGAGAGCTCTGCAGAGAAAACACCAGGCAAAGCTCCCTGCGCAGGTAGAGGCTCTGAATCCTGCTAATGACCTTCCACCCTGGGAAAGTAAGCCAGAAAACATCACCATCTCTTCCACGGTACCGTACATCACCAGCAAAGATGAGCACAACACTGTGAGCAAGAAAGCCCTGACACTGGCCATGCTCGAAGAAAAGTATCCCCAGGAGGCATCGATACTGGCATACACCGATGGATCAGCCACAGATGCAGTTCAGAATGGAGGGGCTGGGGTGTACATTCAGTACCCAAACGGAAAATGGCAGGCAGAGGCAATACCAACAGGCCTTCACTGCACAAATTACAGAGCTGAGGTGGAAGCCCTGGTCCATGCTGCAAACACCCTTAGTGGCACTGCAGACCCTGATGCCCAGATTGTCTTCCTGACTGATGCCATGTCTGTTCTTGAGGCAGCAACAGCAAGCATACTGCCACGTCTACAAGAGGCACTGCAAAACATCAAGTGCACCATGCTGGTGCTGCAGTGGATCCCTTCACACTGTGGTATCTATGGCAATGAAGAAGGTGACAGAATGGCAAAAGTGGGCGCAGAGAAAGAACAAGACGAAAATGGAGTCAGCTTCACAGAGATGAAGACCATCATTAAGTCTGTGTACAGACCACCACAACGGCCCCTAGACAGCTACCATCAGCTGTCCAGACAAGAGCAGGTGACCATCTTCCGTCTGAGGACCGGGCACAACCGACTCAATTTCCATCTGCACAGACGCTTCCACCTCGATCGTGCCATCTCCCCTGTGCCCTTGTGGAGAAGCAGAGCAGACCACAGAGCACATCCTCCAGGACTGTGGGAACCACCAGTTGCTGAGGGAGGAGATATGGCCGAAGCCCGCCACCCTACAAGAGAAACTGTACGGGCCTGTGGAGGCGCTACAGAAGACCACAGATTTCATTTTGAGAGCCAAACTCCAAGTGTGACGGCGTTCGAGAAGAAGAAGAAGGATATAGACCAATGCGGCTTTAGTTCGAGGGTGGTGCCAGAATAGCTTGGCACCTAGAGGTGCCAAGTTTTTCTAGCACTACCTTTGAACTATTTTAGTCAAACTTATTTCACACACTGGTGTTTTCCGAACGATAAGGCTTAACACAAATAACTAACTGGTTTTTATTGAGAAAAATACATCTAAACACAGTACTGGTTGGTATATCTATTTTATTACCCCCTTCACTGCCAATGGTGTGAGATTTTATTCTGAAATCTTTGCTACTTCAGTGTTAAAAAAACCCAGCCATCAAGGAACACATACAGATACAAAGTGGTGTCAGCAAGAGGCATTGATCCCCATAAGTCCCCACAACTGCAAGGGCCCTTGGAGATCTATGTTTAATGTAGTTGGAATGTGTTCACGTATCTTCAGTAGTGAAGAGGCTAACCTTCAAGACAATGTTGTCGTGTGACTTCTTTCTTTCTTCTTGTCGAGTGGAAACCCCTGCGAAAAGAAATAACCCACTATTTCTGTTAAGTTACTTTGAGCAGCCCTCATCCTTTCATTGCTGAATACCATGCTATGTTCACATGACGTGACAAATTATGATTTTCGTTAAATGTCCGATGTACTTGTTCAGCACAGTATAATTAAGACAGACTGAAATGTTGACATCGTTCTCTCCATTTATGTGGTACGCATCATAAGGGAAACCACTAGTCATTTGCCTTGGTATGTGTGCATACAGCAGCTCTTGCTTCACATTCGGATTTGTGATATCCATTCATGCGTACAATTCACTTCTTAATTGTCAACAATTTTTTACGTCTGTTGCCATCTGTTCGGTAATCTCAATGACATAAGTTTTAGCATTGTCAAATTTTGCCAGCATTTTGAAAATGCTGTTTTTCAGGATTTTGTCAGTTTTTATTACACCCTGCTATGGTGGAGACAAACTATGTATCACACCTTAGCAGATGCCTTGAGCAAGGATGCTGCCACATATAGAACAGGCAACGGGCCCACAGCGGCTCACATCGGCCAGATGACCTGTATCATACCGGGATGTCGTTTTCTACATATGTAGATCTGTGTGTTTTCACATGATGTTAAAATAAATATTTTGCAAATACTGCTGCTTTTGTTTTTCATTCAACTCTGCCCACCTGGCATAAGGTCTTGGGGCTGAGAGGGCTAGCGAGCCTGACGTGTCACTTTCCAGCCTCTAAAACATCAAACAGCAAGGAAGTGAGTGGGGGGGGGGGGGGGAGTAAGCAACATCCAACCTCGCTTAACCCTTTGCGTGTCGATAGCAGTTTTAGTTGTGATGATTCCATCAGAAATCGTCACGACTAAAACTGCTACCGCCAGACACGCAATGGGTTAAAAATTAAACCTAACGATCAAAATCATGTATTGAGAGGGGTTCCAACTTTTTGTTTGGGACTTCAACCTGATACAAACATGAAGGCCTCCCCAACGATGGACCTTGCTTGCGAGGTCGCAAATTGAAAGGGGGGGGGGGGTCGCAGAGAAGGTGCATACATGTTGAGACTCGCCATAATATCAAACGAAGGGGGTGGGAGTATGTCAAACACACCCAAATATTAAAGGGGGGGGGGGGCCAAACACCCGAAAACAATTTACGTCGGGGGGGGGGGGGGGGGGGGGGCAAACACCTGAACAACAAAAATTGGGGGGGGGGGGCGGCCGGAACCCTTGGACCCCCCCCCCCCCCCCCCCCCCCGCCTCTGTGGATCTTCAGGAGCCAGGAGAACTCGTACGGATCAATTCTTCTTGGAGATGTTTGACGTGTTATTTTAATTATGGTCCAAAGCTGGTTATCCACCTTGACTTTGCTCTCGTTCAGTTGTTGGGAGATGTTCGTGTAACAGACCCATCCGCAAACCCCAGCTTCCTCTTAAAAGTCTGACGTTGTGTTCAAAATAATTATATAGACTCATTAATTATGTTGGGTGGGTGTCACTTCAGTCTTCTGCTGTCTACATCACGTCTTATGGCTTCGCTGCTTGGAAATGCTTTTCAGTGAAGTCGTATTACATGCCAAATTTCCTACCATCATTATCAGGAAATTTTAGTTTTCGTGCACCGTGTTTTCTCAAATTTATTTCAGTTTCGTGCATCATAATGTGACCCCTCCTATACTCCCCTGTAATCATGTTATACACACGCGGACGGAACAACACAACGTTAGTTTATAGGGCTCGGGAAGCTGACATCATCATGCTAGTCGTGTTGGCCATCTTGAGAGGATATACGACTCATGCGCTCATTAGGAAATCGCTGTCAGGACAGTGCCAGGAAAGTCCTGACATCACCGTCTATCTATCTATCTATCTATATCCCGTAGTCTTGCCGACCGTTGGGCCGGCACCACTGATGACTTGGCAACCAGCTCCCTCCAATCCTCTCTGTTCTCTGCCATTCTCAGCGTATCGCCCAGCTTCAGTCCTGTCCACTCTGAGATATTGTCCTCCCATCTTTTCCTCTGTCTTCCTCTCTTTCGTCCTCCTTGCACAGTGCCTTGCAGGATTGTTTTGGCAAGCCCTGCTGAACGCGTGACATGCCCATACCACTTCAGTTTGCGTTTTCTCACAATGGCTATAATAAGTCTTCATAGGGCCCGATGGCTTGCTTGATTCTGTTTCCCACTTCCTCGTTTGTGATGTGATCTCTGTATGAGAAGCCAAGCAGCCTTCGAAAACATCTCATTTCAGTGGCTTGTATCCTCATTTCAAGGTCTGCTGTGAGGGTCCATGACTCGCAGGCGTGGCATACAAGAACACTGAGATGACTAAGGAACGCATCAGTCTGACCTTGGAGCAGAGTGTGATGTTTCTGTCCTTCCATATGGTCTTCAATCTTGTCAGTGCTGTTGATGTCTGCGCAATCCTGGGCAATATTTCTGGTTTTGATCCCTCATCCGTCACAATGGCTCTTAAGTATTTGAATTTCTTAACTCAGCCAGTGGCGTTGGCACTGAAATCATGGTTGGAGGCCAACAACTAGAAACACTGTTTCTAGTTGTTGGCCTCCAACCATGATTTCAGTGCCAACGCCACTGGCGTTATTGGTCATCAGTTTGGTCTTCTCTGCACTGATTTCCATCCCATATGCAATGGCTGTACTATCCAGCTTTTCCACCAGCTGAGCTAGCTCCTTCTCTGTTCCTGCAAGGCCATCAATATCGTCCGCAAAGCGCAGGTTCGTGATTGGTCTGCCTCCAATACTGACAGATCCTTCATGATCTTTCAGAGCGTCCGTCATGATTCTTTCCAGGAAGATGTTGAAAAGAGTAGGTGACAGCAAGCAGCCTTGTCTGACTCCAACTGTAGTCCTAAACCACTTTCCTATTTTGCCGTTGAAGCAGACTGCGCTAGTGGCCTTGTTGTAAAGGTTTTCTATGACTTTGATCAGGTTGGCATTTATATTGTATAGCTTCATGGTGGACCAAAGGGCTGCATGCCACACCCTGTCAAACGCTTTCTTAAAATCCACAAAGACATGATAGAGGTCCTGCTGGTGCTGGAGGTATCTCTCACATAGAACTCTCAGGTTGAAGATCTGCTCAGTTGTGCTGCGCCCTGATCTGAAGCCTGCCTGTTCCTCAGCTATGATTTCCTCTGCTTGTGGCTTCAGCCTGTTCAGTAGGATCTTTAACATGACTTTGCTTGGGTGGGATATAAGACTGATCGTGCGATAGTTCTGGCATTGATGTAAGTTGCCTTGTTTGGGGAGAGTTATTATAAGTGATTGGGTCCATGGTGTGGGCCAATCCCCTGACTGCCAGATCTTATTGCAGACTGTTAGTAAGGCGCTTATCGTGTCTTCTCCCCCTTCTTGGACTAGCTCTGCAGGGATGTTGTCTGCTCCTGCTGCCTTCCCTTTTTTTCAGCGACTTCACTGCAGCCTCTACTTCTTCTCGGAGGATGGGATAGATGCCATTGTTGGTCACGGGTGGGTTGACAAGTATGCCTGGGTCCCCTGCAGCTCGGTGGTTGTACAAATCTGAGCAGTACTCTGTCCATCTCTTCAGTATGTCTTGGTCTTCCGTAAGACAGTTCCCTTCACTATCTTGAATGATCGAGGAGCGTCCTTGTTTTACACTGGTCAGGTCTTTTACCAGCTGGTATGCTTTTTTGCTATTATTTTTGTTCAGATTTTCTTCTATGTGTTTACACTGATCTTCAATCCACTTTCTTTGCCTTTTTCATGCTTTTCTTGATATCCTGGTTAATTTCCCTGTATTGTTTAGCTCCTTCTACCTCTGATTTCTTTTTCTTTAATTCTCGACGCTTGTCACATAGAACAAAGATGTCAGCTGTAACCCAAGGGTTCTTTGCTTGTTGGTGTTTGCCAAGGATCTCACTGGCTGTTTGGGTTACAACAGTGTCAAATGTGTCAACCAGTGTGTCCACGTCCGTGTCTTCTGCACCTAGAAGTAGCAGTGGTGCGAATTTTCCTCCTATTTTTGCCATCACCGTAGGAAACCGCTAACCAGAATCTGTTTTTGTTTGTTTCTAAAGAGGAAGAAACATGAAGAAAAACGTGTTGAAACTCTACTTCACTATTATCTGAAGTCTATCACCAGACCAGCGTGTCCTCTCAAGATGGCGGCTGCCACACCAACGCTCCTAGGCAATGCTGGCAACTTCCCGAGCCCTATTACTATAAATATATAATAATAGACACGACACAATGATGCTTGCAGTCTTTCTTTTCTAATTTCTGAACAAAGGTTGCACTGTGATTGCAGACAGAACGTGCCAGCACACACATACGCACGCACACATACTGAATAAACCACCCGCAACTATCCCTGGACATATACAGACACATTGTGAGGGTCCAAACGTGAGATTAAAACAGCTTGGGCGAGTTTACTCGAGCCTTGGGCGAGTTGATTTGAGTTTTGGCCAAGTTGACTGCTACCTTCGGCGAGATGACAGCTACTTTCGGCGAGTTGATATATGGGCGAGTTGACCGTTACCCGTCCAAACACCCCAAAATATGACTTGTGTGCTAGCATTTTTAAAAAAAAATATATTAGCTCTGGGGGTTCTAGAACCCAACCCAAATCACCCACCCACCCACCAACCCTCGATCCGCACCTGAGGACGCTATAGAAAAGCGCTTTATTATTATTATTAACATTATTATTATTATTTTGCTGCTTCCAATCCAGAGTTGGTTGTCAAGAGATTTTGCTTGGTGCGCACACGTGGATCCCAAATATCCAAGGGAGCCTACTGTTTTATCTAAGAAGCTTTTGACTTCCGGCAAGGCGCCTGTTTCGAAATTTTATTTATTTTGCTGACATTTTTGTACAAAAAATGGCTGATCTTGTAGATGTTGCCGACTACTTCATGCATTTTAAAGATCAGAGATTAAAATCGTTCAAGAATTGGCCTTTCGAAGACAGCACATGCTCGGCTGAGAAGGTGAATACTTGCATCTTGTCTTAATAAAGTGCTTAGTTTTGCACTTGCAGTCTTTTAGTTTTTAGTTGAAATCTTGAGTTAATATTCTTTCATATAATCTATGATCACTTTTAGGTTTATTTAAATCTAATGTCTGCGCAAGCGTGAATATGTGTGTGTGTGGGTGCGTGCGTGACTAATGCATCACTTGAGTAATACTAATAATATTAATAGGCACCATGCGTTACCCTTGTGCTGCCTTACATCTGACTGAATGTGTGTGTGTGCGCGTCCGCGAAATATTTATGTTTATTATTATTATTATTATCTCATCTTTTTATTTTATTTATTTGTCATGTTACCTTTTCTGCTGTTATATTTATTTTAAATGTTATTATTATTATAAGGACAGACATGTTAAAAAAAAAGTCCTGCGTGCCTACTGTCTTCATCCTTAGAAAATAAAGTTTCAATTCAATTCATTTCAGTCTTCGTTGAACTAGAGGCTTCTGACCAGAGGACAACTGCTTTATAAATGACGATATATAGTAGATTCAGCTACGCACAACTGCCTTATAAATGGCAATAATTAAAGTACATTCATACTGTAGAATTTTAGAAGTAAGGCCGGTGAGCTTGGTCGCCTGTGCACGAATATATACATCTAACTTTTCTTGTCACATATTTTATACGCCAAAAGTCAAAAAGATACTGATTCGTTGTAGTTGCTTACGTTACAACTACAGGCATTCACAAGCTCCCTCAGTGACACGACACTTGAAATAGTTTTTGTAAAAAGTATAATACATTACTGAATCTTGTAGTACATGACCAAAAGACAATTAGTTTAATTAATTTTATTAAAAGTTATCTGGTTGTTACGATTGTGGTTGTGTTGTCCTGTGAGAGCATGTATCATATGTGTTAATCGTAGGAAACGATCCGACATTTATTTGAGCTATCATGGTTATGATTCATGTACCTTTTTAAGTAACATTTTCTTTCGGTCGCGCAGAGCGGAATTCACTTCATTATGATATGCTAAATTTAGTCCAGAACGTTCTAGAAAGGTCGCGCTGTCTAGTGACCTCATGTGTGACGTTGGTAAATTGGCGACATTTAGTAACAAGTTGTTTACTGTGCGCATGAAGCCGTCAGCCGTTTTCTTGTGTGTTATAAAGGATCATGGTCGTTCTCGAAGTTTCCGACTAGGTTGTGAACTGCCTGCCATATTTTTGTGTGATGTCATTTTATCAAGGATTTGGAGCTGAAGTGAGCAGCCAAAATTGTGTAGCCTATTGTAGTTTTTCTAGAAAGATTATTTTAGTGAGTTTCGGTTGCGTGTTTCGTTCTGTTTGATTGTGTTGTATGATTTTCGTAGATGATTTTGGAAATTGGTAGTATATAAAGAGGGCACTAGGAAAGCACGTTCGTACATTGTCTTGCATTGTCAGTTGTAGAGACACACAGTTTATCGTAGGTACGTGGCCCGTATAGAGTGTACATTGTGAGAGACACAGCATAACAGTGGTGTACGTCGTGTGAGAAACTTTGTGTCGACAGTGTGGATATTTGCAGAAGAGACTTTGTATCAGTGTTTGTGCATTTGGAATTGCATTGTGTGGAGATCGCATCGCTGAATTAAAATATTGTCAGAACTGTTACCCCAGTATTGTCTACATTAAACCATGTGTGACGGGTTGCAGCTGAAGTGAATGAAGTTTATTTAAAAGAACCTTACGTGCGTGCATCTGGTGTGTTTATCATACTACGACTACAACTCCACCACGTAACATTTTGGCACCTCCGACGGGACTTCTTCAGTTGGTTCAGTGGAAAGGGTAGCAGGAGAAAACAGCCAGCAGTGAAAAGCAGAGATGGCGACATCAAAGATGGAGACATTCCTGAAAATTGGAAAGGAATGTGGACGCGAAGGAGCTCAACTCCTCGAGTTTGTAAAGGAGAGAGAGAAGGACAGATTAGAGAGAGAGAATGAGAGACTGGAGAGAGAAGAAAAGAAACAAGAGAGAGAAGAAAAAGAGAGACTGGAAAGAGAAAAGAGACTCAAAGAAAAGAGATTGGAGAGAGAAGAAAGAGCTAAGGAACGTGAAATCAGGAAACTCGAAATTCAAGCAGAAGAAGCAGAGAAACAGCGAGAAGAGGCGGACAGGCAGCGACAACATGAAATTCATTTGAAGCAGATGGAGATTGAGGTCCAGAGCCAGAGAGCCAATGAAGCAACAGCCTTAGCCAGCAGAGAACAAACAGCCCGTGCGCCAAAGCTACCACCTTTCGCAGAAAACTTAGATAAGATGGACGCTTACCTAGAGCACTTCGCAAGCAGTAATAACTGGAAACAAGAGACTTGGGCTATCAAACTGAGTGCACTTTTAACTGGCAAAGCGTTTGAATTTTACACTCGCTTACCAAGAGAAGAAGCCGAAGATTATACGCAGTTGAAAGCCGCCCTGCTGAGACAGTACGACTTCACTGAAGAGGGTTACAGGCGACGATTTCGGAACTGCAAGCCTGAAGAAGGAGAAACACCCGGCCTATTCATTGAGAGAATCAGGAGCTACCTAGAGAAATGGATAGAGCTGGCTGGTTTAAACAAAGAGTACCAGGACCTGTGTGACCTCATCATCAAAGAACAAGTCTTCAACGCATGTTCTAAGGACCTGGCCGCCCAACTCAGAGAGCAAAAAGACCAGTCCCTAAAGGCCCTGGCTGACTTTGCTCAAAGATACCCAGTAAGCCGCAGCGTGTGTCTGCACCAGCAGAAGAAATCCACAATGTCAGAGAGACCCCGAAATACAAGCCGGTGGAGAAACTGACATTTTTTCTCTGTGGAAAGAAAGGTCACAAGGCGATACGGTGTCCTTCTAAAGATATTCCCCGAGGTGACAGCATAAGAAGATCCAACCAAGATCGCGGGATAGCAGGCAGAAGAAATACCACATCTCAACACAGAGCCGCCGCTGCATTAGCCAATGATGTGACGTGATCCAGTGACTTTGAATCTAGAGAAAGACAGGCGACACCGGAGCTGATTGAATCTTTCAGAAAGAATAGACGCATCCCAGTAGGAGATGGGGTTACATTCTTACCAGTCTCAAACATCGCGCTGCCTGAGAATGAAGTGCCGAATATGCCGGTGGTGTCAGGATTCGTCGGCAAAGCATCAGTGAGAGTGTTGAGAGACACTGGTTGTAGTTGTGTCATCGTGAGAGAGGACCTAGTAACTGAAGACCAGAAGCTACAGGAGTGGACCACCCTCATTTTGGCTGACGGAACTGTAAGGATTATCCCCCTTGCCAATGTCAGTGTCAACACCCCATACTTGACAGGAGAGGTGAAGGTGTTGTGCGTGAAGACGCCAGTCTACGACCTCATCATCGGAAACATTGATGGTGCCAGAAACGCAGACGATCCAGATCCAGAGTGGAGACCTGAAACGTGCTGTTACCTCAAGAAGTCAAGCAAAGAAGAGTCACCAGACCATCCTCTAAAAGTGGCGGACAACACGGAAGCAGCTGTGGTGAATAAGGAAAGGCTGGTGGAGCTACAGAGAGCCGACCGCACGCTTAACAAGTTCCGAGGTCGTCAAGACAAACCACAACTAGCGGCATCGGTGCGTCTTGCTGATGACGAAAGACTAGACGACGAAAACCTGTTTGACCTTGACGAACTTCGCCACAAGGAGGATGTAGAAGATATCCAGTTCGGTCAGAATCTGACCCAGACTCAACGATAAGAACTGCGCGTCCTGACTCAAGAGTTCAAGCATCGGTTTACACCTGACTCAGAGACTACGGACACTGTCCAGCACGAGGTTGGTCTGACATCGAGCGAGCCGGATCGCGACGAGTCATGTCGTCTGCTTCACAACACGAGAGAAGGACTGAGGGAAAATGTTGGGGAGACGCCAGACGTGGGAGTCATCATAGATTCCAGATCGCCAGTGGTTATCGCGAAGGAACCAGAGAGATCCAATTAGGTGTGTATGGACTGTTATATTTTCCGTAAGCCGACAGTGTTCGACCCAGGACCAGTAACCTTTAAACTGTGTAAACTGTAAACTATACCCCATGATTTGGTAGTGTTCCTGATGTGAACTTTGACTTGGACTTTTGTTATTCAAAGGTTCGCAGAACTTTGGAGCGGATTACCTGAGCAGAGCAGTTTGAATGAGCATTTCTGTGTCAAGAACAATTTGAAGAAACATTTCGTTGCTCAGGACAGTTTACAGGAACTGTGAGACGATTATTTTGATTTGATTTTGATGTGAAATTTTTATTATTTGTGGTTTTGTGTAGGTTAATACAACCACAACCGTATTTTTGAGGTTTGAGAAGAATTTTTTTGTGAAATTTCATTCTAAAGAGGGGGGTAATGTTACGATTGTGGTTGTGTTGTCCTGTGAGAGCATGCATGTGTTAATCATAGGAAACGATCCGATATTTATTTGAGCTATCATGGTTATGATTCATGTACCTTTTTAAGTAACATTTTCTTTTGGTCGCGCAGAGCGGAATTCACTTCATTATGATACGCTAAATTTAGTCCAGAACCTTCTAGAAAGGTCGCGCTGTCTAGTGACCTCGTATGTGTGACGTTGGTAAATTGGCGACATTTAGTAACAAGTTGTTTACTGTGCGCGTGAAGCCGTCAGCCGTTTTCTTGTGTGTTATAAAGGATCGTGGTCGTTCTCGAAGTTTCCGACTAGGTTGTGAACTGCCTGCCATATTTTTGTGTGATGTCATTTTATCAAGGATTTGGAGCTGAAGTGAGCAGCCAAATTTGTGTAGCCTATTGTAGTTTTTCTAGAAAGATTATTTTAATGAGTTCCGGTTGCGTGTTTCGTTCTGATTGGTTGTGTTGTATGATTTTCGTAGATGATTTTGGAAATTGGTAGTAATATAAAGAGGGCGCTAGGAAAGCACGTTCGTACATTGTCTTGCATTGTCAGTTGTAGAGACACACAGTTTATCATAGGTACGTGGCCCGTATTGGGTGTACATTGTGAGAGACACAGCGTAACAGTGGTGTATGCCGTGTGAGGAACTTTGTGTCGACAGTGTGGATATTTGCAGAAGAGACTTTGTATCAGTGTTTGTGCATTTGGAATTGCATTGTGTGGAGATCGCATCACTGAATTAAAATATTGTCGGAACTGTTACTCCAGTAATTGTCTACATCCTTAAGCCACGTGTGACGGGTTGCAGCTGAATGAAGTTTATTTAAAAGAACCTTACGTGCATGCGTCTGGTGTGTTTATCATACTACGACTACAACTCCACCACGTAACACTGGTCAAATAATACAATTTTGTCAACCCAATGTGACAGGGCTATTTCATTTTGTGTACCTACTTTTCAAAATTTGTTTGACTGAATGTGGGCACACCGTACACAACCTAAGAAGGAAATAGGTTCAGCTTTACCTCAAAAGAGAATGATGGATGCAGCTAGAAATGTCCACAGATCCTAAGACATTTGTCCGCAGTAGAGAAGTTTTAATTTGACCATTGCGGCATAACAATTAACATGTTCTTTTGACATGTCAGATCTCATGGACCCAGAAGTCAGAAAATCTACAGACACTTGCACTTTATTTTTTGTTAAAGGGTCGAATACAGAAGGTGTAGCGTCAGTTTATCCACAGAGCAGGCGGCGCAATGCTTTCGCATTGATTGCTAGTGTTCAAATGACTCATCAGGACTGCGCATGCATTTATAATATTGGCCGGCCAACGGTTTAATCAATCTACTCCAGGCCATGCTTTGATTGGTAAAAATTTGCCATTAACAGGTTATCTATGTTGTATACATTGTAAAATAAGACTTTTTCTCCCCATCTGTTCACAATCCATTATCATATGATTGTGACTGTGAGAAGGCACACATAACTGAAATTTTCTGCTGCCCTTTGTGTACGACAGGGGGAACTCTTCTAATACTAATAATAGGTCCTATGTACATAGCAGAAGAAGAGCAGAAAAGTCTTTATTTTACAACGTTCAGACGTCATAAGTTAACCCATACTGAGGCAAAAACTAGTAAAAAGCTTCAAATTTGTACACTGCCATATATATGCAAGCTACATTATAGTACTTAAGATAAGGATATGGACCAATGGCTTTAGTTGAACTGTAGTGCCAGAATAGCTTGGCGCCTAGAGGCGCCAAGCTATTCTGACGCTACCCTTCAACTATTTTAGTCAAACTTATTTCACACACTGGTGTATTCCGAATGATACGGGTTAAGTTAGCCCTTTGTCCAGCATTATTGTAAGATGTGAGAACATTTTTAAAGAAGATATTGAGAACTATTAACTCTTTATTGCCTGCAGCAGATTCATAAAATTACATCTGATCTAGCACGCACAAAACATTATTAAGAATAAGGACATAACTCTAGTCTGAGGCAGTGAAAAAGTACTCGGATATTGACGGCTTTAATAGGACATTTTACCTGGAAGCTACAATAGCGATTAAAATTGAATATTAACATGCAGTCACAAAATGACATAATGTCCAGCGCCTAGTTGCATCCCTGGTTTTACTGTTCTTAATGTCATTCACTTAAAGACTTGGTTGAAGGACCCCTTTGCTTTTTAGAAAATTTTTATTTTTTTAACTGATAACTCTAGTCTTAGTTAAACTCCCAGAAGTAAATGACTTCCATTCAATAAAATGGAACTTGGAAGTCATTGCTGATTTAGTACTGGGAGTTTAAGAGTTAAATATAATATCCACTATTTCAAAATTATGTTTGTGATGTGTTTGTTTATTTTTTGTTTTTGGCAGGCAAAGAAGAATATCTGTTTAAGGACAATAATTTATTAATTATCTTGATTCCCTTGAATCTTTCTTTTTCCAGCTAGCAGATGCAGGATTTTACCACATTCCTACTGACCAATCACCAGATGCCACGCGGTGTTTTGCATGCTACAAGGAACTGGATGGTTGGGAACCAGATGATGATCCATGGCAAGTTGTTTATCAAACTTTACACATGGCTGACAGTCTGCATTACTGGACACTGATTCAGCTTTTTCAAAATCCCAGAAAGCTGAATTTTAGCTTTTTGGTTCAAAACAGAACAGCCCTTCAGCCAACCTGTTCCAACTGCAATAGGCATAAATTCTCATGAGCCCCTGTGCCTGCAGGGTCTCATGAGAATTGATGTCTCTTGCTGGCCTTGGATTATGGTGCATAGTTAGTCTTTGGACTATTTTCAGTCATTTAAATTCTTTTCATTGTCACACATGTTTACACCAACGTTATCAATAAAGCTCAAACTGCAGCATGCCTCTAAGGCAACGAAATTAAATGTTCTGGTTTTTGCCTCAGCTTTTTCAACCCCCCAAAAATAAATTAGTTAATAAACTGATCTTCTGTACGCCATCATTAATCAGAAATAAATAAAATAAAGGAAACGGACCTTGTGAAGCTATCACAAGAACATCTATAGGTATCCTGAGCCCTTTTCATCCTGATACACCCATTGCTTGAAATAAATTTGACTGATACTAATGAGTGATACTAAAAGTGATAGTTCAAGGGTGGTGCCAGAATAGCTTAGCGCCTGAGACGCCAAGCTATTCTGGCACCACTTTTGAACTAAAATGGTTGATCTATCTCCTAATGTGTAATGTAACCTTCATAGGACAATAAGGCAATTTTTTTTAAATCAGCCTCAGGATGTAATGGGTTAAGTGGAGTGGGATGGTGCTGCAGTGACGTCTTCCGTGGGGAAGGCAGCCCAAATTTCCCTTCGTGCACAATAAAGTAAAACGACCAAAACAAGAAAAAATATATATGGCCTTACTTTGAGGAACCATGAAGCAGGTGCTGTTTAGGTGTACTTTTATGTTTTCGGGTTTAGTTTCTATGTAATCATTTTAATAATTTTTATACTGTTTACTTGATGCACAGTTTTGTTAGTGATTAACTTTATACTCTATTTCTGTTCAGGTCCGAGCACAAGAAACATTCCCCCAACTGCCCGTTCCTGAAGACCGGAATGCCAGTTGAGAAACTGACCGTACAGGAACTCATAAAGCTGGAAATCAAGCGACAAGTGTGCAGAACGGTGAGCAAACCACTCCCACATCTTTCAGTTCTATGGTGCTTAAAGTTTTACCATTTGCCTGTCAGTAACACGTTTTGTCAATGCAATTCCTAAGGAATCATTCTTACAAAAATACACTATTGAATGCCTTGAAATGAAGAGATGTACCACTCACATGATATTTTCTGAGGCATCAAGCTATTCTGGCACCACCCTTGAACTAAAACGGTTGATCTGTCTCTTAAGGGGAGACACGATACCGCAAAAACGTCAATTTTGGTGTCCGAAGTGTTTTTGGATTGACTGGATTTTTGGGTTGTTTGAACCCGGCCACAACCATAAAATATCACAAAATACCTTTTATTTACTGTAAATAAATAAATAAAGTGAAGCACCTGCTCAATGTTTCATGCATTTGCAACGTCTTTTGCTCGAAAACATCCAATGTTTGGACCCTGACAACACCGCTTTGCGAGCGACGAATGCCGCCATGTTTGGGTCCATTCAAACCGGTTCCGTCTCTACTTTCCCATTCACCAACCAGATAAAGGTTACAAAGGCTCTATAAATAGCTATTGGCGCAAAACTGACGTCACGAACGACCGGAGATTTCATGATACGAACGTTATGCTAATGAGATAATACTATTTTCGGAAACCGACCAATGAGCAGAGCGCGCCGAGTGTTCTGGATGACTTCGGGTTTTTCCGACCAGGCTCCGAACGGCTTCGGGTCTTTCCGACCGTCCCACAATGCACCATTACGCATGGCGTACAACTCGATCAAAATACGAGAATCGCTCATTCAGATCACGCATTTTCAACGTGTGCACATATCCAAGACTGAGAAACCTTTTGCTTTTCATTTTCTCATGAGAAATATGTTTCTATATGTGGCTATTCAATTTTTTTGTTGTTTTTTTGTTTTGTTTTTTTATCCCATAGGTGTTTGTTATGGCACAGTACTCCGTTTTGCTTGTCCAATCTTTGGGGACCGTTTTCTCAAAATGTGATTTTTCGACCAAATAAAAGGTTGTATCTTTTGAATGGCTTGACCGATCCATTTCATATTTGGTTATGATATTTGTAACATGTGTTGCAATATTTCTGTGCATGGAATATGAGTTTAGTGTATTAGTTTGTGTTTGGTGACCATGTGAATTGCTGTTTTCGGTCTCTTGATGACTGCAATTTATAATGATTATTTCTAGTGCTCATTATAAAATTACTGATGTACTGAATGCAATTTCCATGCACAGGTCTATTTAGCACATAAATAGATTTAAAAAACAAAAAGAAGTGAGAGAATATAAGCATTAGTTCAGACACAAGAACATTTTGAAATTAGGTAATTTTGCAAGGTTTTTCCCAGTTTTTGATGCATTAAAGTCACAAAAATATTTTTTTTTACATTTTTCAAAGTCTATATATAATCCAGCAGTTATTTTACATCATAAAATGACAACAAACAACCAACAGTTTCTGAAACAAAAAAATTAATTATTTGACTACCATGTCTCCCCTTAATTTACAGGCATGGGATTTGTCCGCAAAAACCGCGGGACTCCGCGAGGAGAAAAAAAAATCATCCGCGAAATTAAAAAGGCGTGTCCGTGAAAAACCATTGCGGGTAGCAAAACGAGGAAAGCACCGTTTTTACTCCGCTGCAGAATATGACGTGGCAGGCTGTGGCCACACAGGGCAATTAGGTTACGCCCCCTTTTCACACACTGTTATCTGTTAGCCTCTTGCAGCATAAAACTGTGAACGAAGAACCTTTCTGCCAAAACAAAAAATCCACGTGGAGCACATCACAGGTGAAACATTTTCAGCAATTCTTAAAAAAATTAAGAGTTAGCGTTTTTCACAACACTCAAAATGCACTAAGTACCCCATGACAAAACTGTCATATGCAAGCCTGCATACAACTGTGCACGTGCCCCAATTAGGCTCCCATGAACACACTAGGTCAACTAAAATTACCCCCCCCCCCCCCCCTCACCCCCCACCTGTTTGATTTTTCGGCCCTCGCAGAAGTGGGAAACAAAATCTAGTGTGGTTGAGGCCTTTTGTATCACAAGGTCTCAAAAAACAAAGTTGGGAGCCAAGTGAACTGGCCCTGTTTTGTATCAGGTTGAAGGTCCCATTTCAGATTATTTTTGCTTGGGCAATTCCCATGCCTGAATTTGTAATGTAGCATCATATAATTCATCCTCAGGATGTAATGGGTTAAAAATAATTGTTTTGTGTTTTTCAGAACAAGATTCTGGATGCCAAGGCAAAGGAATTTCAGGAACAGAGCAAGGTTATTCGCACAGAAATGGAAGCTTTTGTTGCAAAACCTTGACACTTCTTCATACTCCTGTATGACAAGCCTATTTTACAACTGGCGTGAACTATGACAGAGGACTGACCCAACACCCTGATCATTTTTGGCACTTAGGGTTAAAAAGATCCTCAGCAAGTTTTGCACTACCCTTGAGCTATGATGCTCCATCTCATACAGTTTGTGTGCCTTTCTTTGCAGGACAGCTGTATGTTGAGCGTGTGGCTTTGGAAGAGAAATATAGTAATGCACCTTCGTGTTTGTTTGTGTATGTATGTTTCTCCTGCCTACTTCCTAAGTTCCGGAGAAAGACATGGGTTATATAAGAGACCTGATGCATTCTTTTTGAGGATGCAAATGATCGTCTTAGTCTATACCTGTGTATTTCTCTGTGGGCTGGCGATTGGGTGCCTGATAGGTGGGGGGCAGGGGATCTAACTGTTTGTCTGTCCAGCGCTGAGTAATTCCCTTGGTTTGTGTACAATTCTGCCAGCGCTAGCCTCACCTATCTGGTTTGTGAATTTGGAAGAGAAGCACAGTGAATATCAAGCTTTTAACCCTTTATCATACTGAGGCTAAAAGCTTCAAATTTCTACACTGCCTATAAATGCAAGCTACATTAGAGTAGTTACAGATAAGGATATAGACCAATGGCTTTAGTTCAAGGGTGGTGCCAGAATAGCTTGGCGCCTAGAGGTGCCAAGCTATTCTGGCACTACCCTTGAACTATTTTAGTCAAACTTACTTCACTCACTGGTGTATTCCAAAAGATAAGTGTTAACATCGGAGCAATTTTCTGTTCTCCTACTAGTTACTTGTGCAGTAAGTTGCTTTTCAGTTTGACCGTTGATAACAATTCATCAGTGCATGAACTGTGTTGTCAAGCTGGTGTTGATTCTCACATTTTGAATGATGCATAGTGTCATGTGCACACGGGCATAAACATGGGTCACAAAAAATGCTTTTGTTTTTGCATCTTTTCCTTTTTTGTTGGCGTAATTACAACTTTTGACATTGACATTCTTTTTTTGTGCACCTGGACATACAGACACGTTTTTAGATGGCCCTTGCAAGTTTTTTTCTGGTCTTGTAGTCGTTGCCAGTTGTGTGCAAGATGGCGATGCAAAATAATAATGAGTACTTTTACAGCACCTAATCTCAAAACTAGAGCTATAGGTGCTTCACAAAAGCTAATTACAGCCTACTTATAACAATGTCAGATAATAATAATGACACTTTTTCAGAGGTCCCAACAGCACTCTTTCTATGTAACTTAACACATTCGAGACGTGCCACCTCCAGATACATGGCTTATGCCGCATGTCCAGATGCGGCATGTCTTGAACGAGTTAACTTAAAATACACTTTGGATATAACAAGACAAATTGGGTCCTCAGGTGTTGTTTCAAAGTTTACTGTATACAACTATTTATTTATAAAAACTAATTGCCAAAAATAGATATAAAAACAACACATTACAGAAACTACCCATTTATATACAGTGTACATTCAGTTCTTGCACTCTTCTGCAAATGTCATGCAACTAAGAGAGGAGTTGCACTCTCAGATTCTACATACAGATCTAAGGAAATGCTGGGCCTGTGATAGGCAGCACAACCCCTGGAGCCGGTTACATGAGCAAGCTTAGTCTGTGCCACCCACTAAGCAAGGTGATTCGCTATAGTGGAGCACCTTGCTTAGTGGCTGGCATAGGACTAAGCTCACTCATGCAACTGCACCCTGGTGAATATTACCAGTTAGAAAAATCTTGAAGTTGAAACGTGATTTAACTCTGCGTTTCTGTATTTGCTCATAATATTAATGTTCAGCACAAAGTACACTTTTTAAAAGGAAGAGAGCTTATACTTGGATCAAAGAAGTGGTTAGAGGAGAAGAATAGAATAACTCATTTTTGTTTTAATTTTAAATGACCTTGTCTGAAACGGGTTTTTGAAAGGAAATGTGCGTCATGGAACTTTTGTTCAAAGCTTTATGTTTCATGAGGTGCAGTGACATATTTCATAGCAGATTTTTTTTATTTGCTGTAGTGCACTTACCAGTTGGCTCACATGCGATAGCGAAAGTGAGTCTGTGTACTGGGCCAATGGTCTTCTGTCCAACGTGTGGTTAACTTTAATGTTGGCAATTATTTATTGCAAACAATATTCAAGCCAGTCTTCAAACTTTGTGGCAAGACCATGGGATGAGGAAATATATTTTTTTAAATGGCCATATTTTGACAAAACTTTTTTTTCTTTCTCAAATGCTATTAAAAACGTCAAACCCAAACTTGATAGGACCTTCTTATGCATACTAATTTGGATGACCCCTCAGAAAGGTCAAGAGATCAAGAAATAGGTCATAATAGCCTTTTCCTTTTTTACAAAAGAAAGTTCTTTCTTGAATACTGTTTACATATTCCATTCCAAACCTGCTACAGAGATACTACATTTAAGACCTTCCTACGCATGATAACTAGAATGAGCTCTTGGAAAAGTCAAGGGTCACAGAGATTGGCTAACAATGTGAAAAATGTCATCTTTTATTTTTAGAATTTTAGTTCTTGTCAGCATTTCTGCAAAACTTTTCAACCAAGTTTGGCAGAAAGGTAGGTGATGATGAGGCCTTTCTATGCATACTAATTCCGTTCACTACTCTCAAGGTCAAGGGAGGTTGACAAAAGTGTGAAAGATGCATAAATTTTGAGAAAACATGGATCTCACATTTGCAACCCTTTACTTTTGTTACAGCACTTGAACACTTATTTCAGTGACCTGTTGGAAAGGTCAAGGTCACATTGGCAGGTTGATTATGGGGCATGGCACGTCAGCCTCATGGGTTTTGCCATTCTTTTTTTTTGCTGCTGCAAGTTTCCTTTGTCGACCTCGGAGGTCTTCCTGTCACGCCGCTCATCCCCATCCACCCCAGTGTGCTCACCCAGGCCCGCCAGTTGTTCCAGCCAGACTCCTGGCCCTGCTGCTATGTCAGGTAGTAGGGGACTCCCCCTGGAGGAAACTCTGCACTGCTGCGAAGTCATTTCGGTGGTGTTCAGTGTGGCTTTCAGGTGACCACACCTACTATTCCCCCTACTTACGACATTGTTTGCTATCCGCGGAGTCGATGAGTAGTACTTGGAATTTTGGATAGTTTGGATAAAGACATTGGATGAGTTCGTTACCCAGCTTTGTATCTTTTCAACTTCTTTAGTAAAAATTAATTCTTTTCAGAAAAGAATTAAAACAGTAAAAAATAATAATAATAATACCGTTATTATATAGGCGCTTTTTCTCAATTTTGGGGAAATCGACTCAAAGCGCCGCGCCTGAAACCCAACACACACACTCACGAAACAGACACGGATTTACGCCATTTAAGACAAACACAGTACAAGACAAACGAAGGGCCAGTCAGCTACTGAAGTTACAGAGATTTTTGATCGCTTGTATTTGAAATTTGTAAAGTGGCCTGAGACCGGTACCAAAGTGTGGGGGGTGGAAGAACCGGAGTACCCGGAGAAAGAAAAAACCTTGACTTCTAGAGAAAGTCAGACAGTGCCGGTGACGTAAAAGAATAAACTCCGTCACCACGCAAACATTGACATAATACTCTAAATATGACGTAATTCTCTCTGGCGCGCCACGCTCTCTCTTTCTCACAGACATGCGCGCATCTCAGCCAAGAGGCATAGATCCTCATGCACCCCAGCCTGGAATGTGCATGAGGATCTATGTCTCTTGGAGATGTTTGGAGCACGCATGCATGCACGCACTAACACGCATCATCGCATTTTCAGAAGAGCATTCAAGTGACCCAATATAGCTAGTTTGGAGAAAGACATTGGATGAGTCCGTTAGCCAACTTTGTACCCCTTCAACTTCTTAAGTAAAACTTAATTCTTTTCACACAAAAATTAAAACAGTAAAAAACTTTGACATCTGGAGAAAGTCGGACAGTGGCACAGTGGCGGTGACATAAAAGAAGCAACTCTGTCACCATGCAAACACTCTAAATATGATGCAATTATCTCGCTCGCTCGCACGTATGCATGCATCTCCAAGAGGCATAGATCCTCGGGCGCATGAACATCTATGCCTCTTGAGGATGTTTGGAGTGTGCGCATGCACACACACACACATCAACACGCTTTCAGAAGAGCATGCAGGTGTACTTAGTATAGCATGTAGCTAGGTAAAATCAACCTGATTTCACACAAATTATAGCAAGACTAAAATTGTACCATGAAATTCTAGTTTTGTCACCATTCACCATTTCCCCAAGTCTTGAAGCGAAACTGAAACTCATATCATGTTAAATATAAAATTACTTAAAAACAAAAAAATATGTCATGACGTTTGACAAACCAGTGAAGAGTATGCACTGCGGACGCCCCTTATAGAGTTCACTATGACGCATTGGCACATCTGCGAGGCTTTTTCAAAAGGAGATATTTCAACATCAGAATCAAGTCAAAGACAAAAGGTAGAGACCCTTAACAGCGAAGACAGCTCTCGTATAGAAGGAACTTTGTGGGTTATGGTTCATCTGATCTTGTTGGCTCGCGTGCGAAGCAAAAGTGAGCAAGTTCTGGGCCAGTGGTCGTCCGTCGTAAACTTTAACGTTTGCATTTTCTCGGAGACTATTCAAGCTACAGTCTTCAAACTTGGCCCAAAAATACTTTGTGGCAAGACTTTACTAAACATACAAATTTCAGTGACCTCTCACAAAGGTTAATGTCACAGGGGATCAAAATATATCAAAAATAGCTATTTTGGGATATAATTTATTTTTCCTCAAATACTATTCTCAACTTCAAACCCAAACTTGGTACACAAATACCTGATGGTAAGACCTTTATACGCACACTAATTTGGTTGATCCCTTGGAAAGGTCAAGGTCATGAGCTCAAGAAATAGGTCCAAAATAGCCATATTTTGACAAAAGGTGTTTTTACTCAGTTGCTATTCACAACTTCAAACCCAAACTTGCTACAGAGATACTTGATGGTGAGACCTATCTATGCATACTAATTTGGTTGATCTCTCGGAAAGATCAAGGGTCACAAGAGCTTAAGAAATAAGCCCAAAATCGCCATATTTTAACAAAAGATGTTTTTTTCAATTGCTGTTCACAACTTCAAACCCAAACTTGCTACAGAGATACCTGATGGCAAGATCTATCTATGCATACTAATTTGGATGACCCCTCAGAAAGGTCAAGGGTCACAAGAGCTCAGGAAATAGGTTAAAAAAAATAGCCATATTTTGACAAGAAATGTTTTTTCTCAATTACTATTCACAACCTGAAACCCAAACTTGGTACAGAGATACCTGATGGTAAGACCTATCTATGCATACTAATTGGGATGACCCCTCAGGAAAAGGTCATGGGTCGCAAGAGGTTGACAAATGTGTATAAAATGCCAATAATTGTAGTCATTTTCAACATTTTTGCAAACGTTCCAGTCAAATTTGGCACAAAGGTAGCTGATAAGACCTTTCTATGTATCCTAATTTAGTCAACTGATCGCAAAGGTCACAGGGATTTCACAGATGTGTGAAAACTGATTAAATTTTGAGAAAACATGGCTTTTTTTTAGTGCAGAAGCCATCCCTTTACTTATTGTCAGACGTGTGGATCGGTCATATATGTGAGCCATAAGGGCTTTGCCTTTCTTGTTTTTAATTGGAACTGAGAACAAAAAGTAAAGGTATTACTGAACTGAAACTTGTGTCTAGAAATCGTCTGTTCTGTGACCGACATTGTTTTACCCGATTGCGTTTAGGCCACACATGAGAATCATAAGTAAACAGCCTCACATCCATCTTGACTTGGTGAATGATGGAGACCACAAAGAACCACAAATATACACAAAGCATAAAAACAAATGCAGTCCTTTCTATAAAAGATTCTTTTATTTCAATATAAAAATATTTACACAAGATGATATTCCAAAGTTACAAAATGATAATCTGATGTTACAAGTGGGAGAGTTATCTTTTTTTAAAAAGTCACGCAGTTTGCAGACACAAAAAGTAACAATTTTTTGGGAACACATTATAAGCCAGTCAGTTCACTTTGCTTTCATGGACTCAACAGGGATTTGGGATTTAAAAAAGAAGAAATGCATCAGCTTCATATTTCAAGTTTTCATCACGTTCTTTCTTGAGATATTCTTTTAACCCTTTCAGCCTTTGGCTGTCAGTAGTGGTTTCTTGTTGCAATGATTCCTCCAGAAATCTTGAGAAAACCTGCTACTGACAGCCAAAGGGTTAATTTCTTAGAAACTACAATCTTCATAACCTTGGAGAAGAATGTATACTATACCTGAAGCACAAAATGCAAATGTACAAATGATCTTCATGAAGGTAGCATGTGTGCCAACATTTTGACATTTTATTATTAAACGGAAAGATGAAATGAACCTCTGGTACAACTAAAACCCTGATACATACAGTTATATAATGCAAATTACACCTTTCACTGAGAGTTAGCAAGTGAAATGTATGGTTTAAATTGCTTACGACCTCTCAAAGGTGCTAGAGGAATTATGTACAAAGACCACTTCATTCTACAGCATACAACTCTAAATGCCAATATTTACACATTCGTTGAAAATTTAGAACGCTTCAAAGCAACCAGTTAAGAGTAAAGATGACTGAACCTTTTTGTTCTGCAAGTGGATATCCCCACAGGTGTGTCAAAAAACACTAATTTACATGTAACTATGTTTAAAATGCTGTCCAGCATCAACGGATATATCATAAAGAGATGTATTGCTTGTAGCTATAGACATAAACTTGAAGTGAGCTAGCATATTTTTTCACAAGGCATTCACTGTGTAACAGATTACTTTTCACACTACTGTACATAAATTGACCCAAAACATAAGATCTGTCATTAGCTAATGTGACATGGTATAAAATGTTGATATGTGTCGAAATGCAAGGCAGAATGCAGCGGTGCATAACACCGAGCCAGAGAGTTGATATTCTCAATGTCCTCTGAAGACGATATAGTTCAGGAGACAGACCAACTTTGTAAAATTGGTCTGTCTCCCTTTGTAGTGGCAGGGCTCCATGTGCTACGAGAATAGCAGGCTGAGCTGTAGTCTCACGTGCCCATCATCTATAACTCAGACTCTGACTCCCTGCCCAGATCCAGCTTCACTTTGCTCAAGCTGAAACAAAAATCAAATTTAATGCAAAACAATCCTCACACCTGACATCTGTAACCATCCTATTCTGACTCTCCACTCTACCATTATACGTCCACTACCACCATAACTGGTCAAAGATACACTTCTGTAACAGATGGTTACAAAATGCGACATACAGGTCTAGTTATGGTTCATTTAGACACAGGACAATCCAGTTCAGTACACATTGTCTTTATATAAAGTAACCTGACAATGACTTTACTCTGTTCTAGAAATACAACGCTATCAGTGTCAGAAACAACTAAAAATAGACACGTTAACGGCAGCGCAGAATATATAAATAAGTGTGATTATGCCTGTAATTTTGCTGCATGTCCAAACTGCTGTTAAAGTTCACTAGGTGTGTCAACAAGGCATAACAAACACAACCGGTGCTGAAATGTGTCTTCAGATTTATGTGTAACGGTACATTAACACAATAACTGTGAAATAACCAGTTTTGGCAATCTGAACAACTGCACAGCGACTTAGTACACTGGGTATAGACTGGATACTTTCAAAAAGGGGTAATTAGTAAGCACTAAAATAGTAGCGACTTTGACTTGACATATGTACTTTGAGGTAATATTGTCAATAATAATAGCATGTCTGCTTTTTTAACCCTCTTCTGCATGCAAGTGCATATGCCAGGTGGCTCTTGAAAATATCACCAAAGGGAATCAACTCCGTAATTTTGAATGGGTGACATTTTTTTTTAAATGTTAAATGTCTTTTTAGACACCTAACTAGATAAAAAACACCAAAATGTTTATTTGTGATTGCTAACAAAGAAGGGCATTCTTGGTGGGCACTATTTCACCTTAAGACAAGTTTTGAGAAAGAGCAAAAAAAATCTAAAGTTGAATGAACTGCTGTTTTACGTACTGTGAATCTTGCTGATGATCACAAGCTTCATCCTCAGACGATGAGGATGACTAAAAAAAAAACGATCCCCAAGTCATCCCATTCCAAATCTAAGTCAGATTATTCCCCTCTTCTATCCACTTTCATGAAGTCTTGCTCTGTATATCCCTCAAAATCTTCATCATCACTGCTCTCGCCCACCAATGATCACCATAGTTCAAGGCCAGCCATTCTTACTGACGCTCAATTCACACTTAAAACTTTAAAAATGTGTTGCTCCGCAAGGAAAACGTCCAAAATGCACATGGCATGCATTGACAGGAAGTGGAAAGAATCGCGAAAATGAGGCTTGTGGTCTCGCAAGATTTCTATTACCATGGTAAACTTGGCAGCCTCCACAGTATACACGTGGTTCAGCGGGCGTTCTATGCACAAACGCTGTGTGTTTTCAGCGAGCGCGAAGAGGGTTAAAAGATGCATCCAAATAAGATTTACTTGCTTGCAATTATGCATCCATATTGAAAAATTACTATCAAAATCTAGGGATTTCTTTAAAACCTCGGTCTCTTGTGCTTTTTACAGAAATCACTTCCTACCTACAAAGGGTTCAAGTTACAGTGAGAGAACTCATTGCAAAAAAGTAACATTTCCCAGTACATGTACTATAATGTTGTCTTGCTTCAACTCATACTTCTCTTCTCACAATCCACGTCACCGTGAAACATACCAAGAACAGTTAAAAATGATATATTGCCTGCAGAATGTTGATTTAAGTGCAAAGAACAAAACCAAAATACTCACTCATCATCTGGTGACCTCTCCTTGAATGTAGGCACGCCCCGTGGCCGACCCTCGTCAGGTGGTGGCCCTCTCCTCTCGTCGCCGTTATAAGGTGGGGGACCTCGACGGCCCTCTGGCGGCGTTACCCTCCTCTCCTCACCATCATTAGGTGGTCCTCTGCGCCCCTCTGGCGGTCCTCCCCTACCCTCTGGTGGAGTTCCTCCCCTACCCTCTGGTGGAGTTCCTCCCCTACCCTCTGGTGGTCCTCCCCTACCCTCTGGTGGTGGTCCACGATATCCATTAGGTGGGGGTCCTCGTCGGCCTTCTGGAGGGGGTCCACGGCGATACTCTCCTTGAGGCGGTCCTCGTCGACCTTCAGGGGGTGGGCCACGTCGATCTTCTGGGGGTCCACGTCGATCGTCTGGAGGTCGGCGCCGGTCATCAGGAGGTGGTCCTCGTCTGGGGAAATTTTTTGTATAGTTCTAATAGGTGTATGGGGACACGAAACATTTCTTTAAATAACATGTTTCCTTGCTATTACAAAGCACATTCCTACACTCTGTCCTTAATCTGAAACATGTTTCTTACGTCGTTGTCCCCTTGCATTTTGTGCACTTAGAAGTCACTCTCTTGCTCCGAATTGTACAACTTCAGTTGAAGAAATTCTTCTGTGTTATGTTGGATTTGAAACTTCAGTTGGAGAAATTCTGTGTTAAAGTCTAGCAAGAGACTCACATTAAAATTCATGGACTCAGTAAGACCAATCTGGCTCTTACCTGCCATCTGGTGGGGGGCCTCGCCTGCGATCATCAGGTGGAGGTCCCCTGCGTCTGTCATCAGGCCCACGGGGAGGTCCACGGCGGGGGTCATAGCCCGGCGGCGGTCTGCGGTGAGGGTCACTGGGACCACGGCTGTAGCCAGGGTTATGCACCCCACGACGCTCCTTGTTAGCAGCAACGTTTTGCTAAGGACACACACACAAAATATAGTGTCTGTGTATTAAATCTTTCACTAAAACCTTTTTTTTCAATTGATAAAACAGCTGATTATGCCTATGGTGAACTCATAAAGTTGAACTTAAACTTAACCTCTTCACTGCAGAGAAAAGGTGAATGCGATCTAACTGCAAGAGGCATAGATCCTCATGTGCCCCCTGCAGTAGCAGGGGCTCATGAGGATCTGTCACTTGCCGAGACAAAACTTCATGTTGTGGGGACCAGTAGTAACTTACCTGGGAGTAGGCTTCTGATCGAGGCATAACACTTTTGTGAGGAGTGGTGCCGGATTTCAGGTCATGCCTGTGAAAAACAAAGTTTTATTTTTATGTGTCTGGAAAAAAAGCCTTTTGCAATGACAGAACACATATACTGATGAGCAAAAGAAATGCGACTTAATTTGAATCATCTGATTATAGCTCTTTACACACTTATCTAGGTATGCTGTGCAAATTTCAAAATCTCATCTCTAATTTACTGAAGTGTTCGTCAGAATATAATCATATAGCATAAACCATCAGCATAATTAATATTAGATACGTCACAGCCAAGATGCTCTTATTTTAACTCTAGAAATCTGATAATACAGTATCATGACAATATTGTTGAAAAAAGTGTGCTGGTCTGTGGTTTTGAACTTTGTGGTGCAAGACCATCAACGCCAAAAACAACAGACCATCATAATTATAAACGATCACTAGTAAAACTGTATGTAAAAAAGAAACAGTGTTTTATTCACCCTTTTCACCCTGCAACACTACTGCATGAAATTAATTTCATTATGATAGTTCAAGGGTGGTGCCAGAATAGCTTGGCACCTCAGGCACCATCCTTGAACTAAAATGGTTGATCTATGTTTTAATCTGTAAAGTGGCCTTCATAAAAAAAATACGCAAATTTAACCAATCTGCCTCAGGATGTAATGAGTTAAGCAAAGGCATTACAACACAACACTGCACTTACTTGAGCTCTTGTTCGTGGATCAGATCTTCCTTAGGAACAGCTGCAATGCCATAGTCGCCCAGGGGATGGAACTGAAACATGAAAAGAGGTTGTTCACAAGTGAGAAGTAGGTAATGACCTTGCATGTGTTTGAGGCTAATAGTGGCTATCGCATGAGGTGGTCTGTGGTCCACCAGACATACATCAAACACCAATGTGAAAGGTGTGAGGTTTAACTCATTCGAGACATGCCACCTACAGATATGCAGCGAACCACCGTGTACCCATAGGCGGCACCTCTCGAACGAGTTAACCCTTTTCATCCAGATACACTACTGCTTGAAATTAATTTGACTGATAGTTCCTGAGGCACCAAGCTATTCTGGCAACACGCTTGAACGAAAATGGCTGATCTATCTCCTAATCTGTAATGTACTGTAGCCATCTTAGGAGAATAAGCAATTTTTTAAAATCCTTCTTGCATCACCATTAATTCAGAAAAAATAACCAGGGCTTTTTTTTCTGGTGTCTCCCTCTACTTTGGTACAGGTTTCAGCACTAATTTGCTTGCCATTAGCACCATGTGAATGTACTCTGTATCTAGCATGTGAGTAAATGTACACGTTTCACATGAGTATGGTTGTTGGCGCTTTGAGCTGACAGAGATTAAGTGCATGCCTATTAAAATTAATAATTACAATGTTTGTCTGGACTTTTACACTCACCTGCAGAAATCATCAACTGGAACTGTTCATTTGATTACAAGTGCTATAAGCTGCAGGCTTTCCATTACAGGAAATTCCCCATCTTGAAAGACAAACTTTGACAGGGATGGAAAAAAATGGAAGGCTGTCCATGCCCAAGAGAAAAAAATGAACTTATGCGTGCTGTGTTTCAAGTACGCGACGGACTGTAGGGCGCCTACAATGGATATTTTGTCATGCTGTCCGTCCAGATGAATGACAATTTTAAATCCTAGAGGAAAGCCTGCGCTGTACTGATAGACTAGTCACTACAATCGCTGTACGCACTAAAAAATTATACTGTGAACAATGCACCGAGTGTACACAAAGTAAACTCAATATCATAAACGCGCACACACAAATGAATTTCTTCCAGAATTAAATTTCTATAGGGCTCGGGAAGTTACCCGCATTTCCTAGGAGCGTCGGCGCGTCAGCTGCCATCTTAAGAGGATACGATAGACTTCAGATAGTAACGAAGTAGTGTTTCAACATGTTTTTCTTCAGGATTCTTCCTCTTTGGAAACAAACAAAAACAGATTCAGGTTAGCGGTTTCCTACAGTGATGGCAAGACTTGCTGTTATTGCCTATAGCACGTCAGGACTTTCCTGACATTATACTGACAGCGATTTCCCTATGAGCACCTTAGTCGCGTATCCTCTCAAGATGGCCACCATGACTAGCATGATGACGTCAGCTTCCCAGGCCATATTATAGCTCTTTGCAAACTTATTTAGGTATGCTGTGCAAATTTTACAATTTCATCTCTCATTATAATGCATGATTTTAAGCTTAATTACCTTGTATGCACATAATTTTGTGTGCAACTACCCCTGTATTTTTTCATCACTTAAATTTAAAGCCAACAAATTTGAATCCTCATCTCTGTATTAGTACCTTTCCGAGCCAAAACTCAGAAAGGACCAGTCCACAACGTTTGAAACTGAAGTTCTGCTTAAACCCTTTGGCTGTTGGTAGTGGTTTTTGCACCAGCGAATGCAGCAGGAATCATCACGACAAAAACCGCTACGGACAGCCAAAGGTAAACAATTATATTACGTTTCAAATGACTAAAAGGGAGTCTATAATGCACACTGAACTTATTCATTATTATATGCATATCGAAGGAAAGCTTAACAAAAGGTTATTAGCAGGGTGTATTCTGTCCACCAAAATCGCTTAAAAAACATTCCAAGTTTACACGCTCAGTGCTGGGCCATGGTAATATAATGGAAAAGAGTGTACTTTACAAGTTAAATTTACACAAAAGTTCCGATCATAAAATTATAATGTACAAACATTACAAGATGCAGAACTGATACTGGATATGATCTTCACTACTTTGTTTTTGAGTCGCATTTCCGGGTTTGTGAATGTGACACACTTACATAGAGGTCCCGTCTGAAACGGTTGGACCTTCTCACCGCGACCAGAATCAGGTAGGTAGCCCCCGAACAACAGAGCAGGCAGAGAATAATGAAGAAAGGCCCCACGAACTGGTGTCCCCAGTCCCAGAAGTACACATGTTGCATACGCAGCGCAATCAGCAGAATGCCCACGAGCAGAAAAATGAAGCCCAGGATTCCCAAAGCCTGAGCCAGGCGTGTGGGCAAGCGCCCCGGCCCTAACGCCACGGCGTTGAGGTCACCACGAATCTCCGACTGGACATATTGGTGATACGCGTCGATCGTCGGCCTGTCCAAAAGCTTCTCCTTCATTCTGATTTTGTTTTAGTCACAGAAAAGTCGAAAAAATTAGGGCATCCTAGACTGGCTAGGAAGCCATTTTACGTCGCGGTCATTTCCTACTTTCCCGACAGACTTTGCGAGACTGCGACACCTGTGTCACCTTTCAGGTGTGACAAACGCGACGCTTGCAGTAGTTGCTTCCCTTAGACCGCTCTTTTTTAGCGATTGTGGTTCACGTATGGGGCGCTGTGCTCTATCAATGAACGCAGGCATATATTGTAGTAATTAAAATATGTATATAGATATTCCTTAACGCATTCGAGACGACCGGCATGTGGACACGAGGCGAACAGCCGCGTATCCGCATGCTAGTCGTCTCGAATGTGTTACTAAAGTACCTTTAGTTTTACTCGTGCGCGGCGTGTTCGCCGGGGTCAACTCACAAGGGTCAGACCGGGGGGAGGGGGGGGGGGGAGCGGGTGTGTCCATGTTTTACGAACTGCGTCATTTTAGGACACAAATTTATCTAAATGAACATACAAGTACTCAATCCAGGCCAAAACGTGACTGGTATGCGGCGCGTATAACGCAAAGAAAAACTTAGAGAAAGAACGAAGCAATGATTCTTATAGTCTTAGCCGGAAATAACAATTACAACTTTGTTGTTTTGAAATTGTTCTTTCTTGGCTTGCTTCTCACTTTCTTTTGGCTGATTTTCTTTACAAATATACTATTGTGTTGTAACCGTGCTTCTAAGCGTATTCCTTTCTTTGCTGGGGGTTCACTGCGCACCTCAGTTGAAGCAAGACTGATGAGAGACGTCAGGCAGAGCGGCGTTGGCTCAAGTTCGGGCTGACTGTTCATAAACAGATTCTTAATAGTTTTAAGTCAAAGATCACTCGCTTGACCGCTAATGCCAAGACTGCGTTCATTTGAGCAAAAGTTGCTGCAGCTGAAGTACTTGCAAAGAACTTTTCCTGTGACTAATACCACTCTTGGGAAAGACCAAATCTGTTCAACTGCCCAGCATATACCCGCATCCGCGATCCCGGCCCAGAACTGTTCTCTCGCTTTTTCTGTTCCAAAGTCAGAACAATACGTGACAACATTGACAAATGTGATGATGCTCAGACATCTTGCTCGTTTGAATCTAAGTCTTTTGCTGGCACTCCTCTTGCATGCTTCAGTCCAGTGACTGAAAAGGTAGTGCTGGGCACCATGAGTAAGATGTCTCTCATGACCTGTGAGCTAGACCCTGTGCCTTCGTCCCGGCCTTCTTTTTGAATGTAAAGATGCAATTGTACCAGTTGTTACAGCTATTGTAAATGAGTCCCTCTTGCACGGCACTGTACCTACCTCAACTGTTTCGTCAAGTGAAGCCACTTTTAAAGAAACCTTCACTTGATCCCAACAGTTTGAAAAACTACAGACCCGTATCCAACTTAAATTACCTTTTCTTTCAAAGCTTCTGGAAAAGGCTATAGTGCTCACGCAGCTGCTAGACCGTATCAAGAATAATGGTCTGTGGCATGTGTTCCAGTCAGCACTGTAGGTCTTGTCATAGCACGCAGACAGCATTGCTGCGTGTTGTGAATGACCTACTTGCTGCTAGCGATGAGGATCTAATCTCTGTTTTGACTCTGCTCGATCTGAACGCAGCGTTTGATACCATTGACCATGACATTCTACTTGCTCGCCTTCGTGATGTGTTTGGCATTCAAAGCACTGCACTGAAATTTTTCCAGTCCTACCTTGTTGGTCGCTTGCAGATGGTTTCAGTGGCAGGATTCGAGTCCCACCGTGTGGAGCTGCTTTGTGGCCGCGTTCCACAGGGGTCAGTTTTGGGGCCTGTTCTTTTTACTTTGTATACACAGCCCCTGTCCCATGTCATTGAGCGTCACTTTGTTTCTTATCATTTATATGCAGATGATACATAATTGTACAAACACTCCCCTCGTGAACATGTTGATCGGATGGTGCAGTCTATGGAGGCTTATATTTGTGATGTTCAGAAGTGGACCACACAGAACAAGCTCCAGCTAAACATTGGCAAGACTGAGGCCCTCCGAATGATGTGCTTCTCTACGTGCAGTGCTGATATCCCTGAATCAATGATGGTAGGCGAGAGCACCGTGCCCATCTCCTTTCCTAGCTCGGCCCGTAATGTGGGTGTCATTTTTGACAACAGGCTGACAATGAAGGAACAAGTGAAGAAAGTTTGCCAGCTTGCCTTCATTGAACTCAGAAGGATCAGCACTGTTTGACATCTGCTGGCTGTTGAAGTTACCAAAACACTTGTTACCTCCCAGGTCAGTGCTGTCCCGCACAGACTATTGCAATTCTCTTTTGTCCGGTGTTCCGCAAAATCTTCTTGACCGAATCCAGAGAGTCATGAACTGTGCTGCACGTCTGATTTTTCGTGTACGGCCGAAACGTGTACACATTATGCCTCTACTGGCTGATTTGCACTGGCTGCCAGTTTCATACAGAATTCAGTATAAAGTCTGTGTTATTTGTTTCAACATCATCTCTGGTTCTGCCCCTCCTTACTTATCTGATCTTGTTCAGCTGTATACCGTCCCGCTCACTACGCTCTGCTTCAGACACTCGTGTTTTCCATATCCATAGACGTAATAAGGTCACTCAAGGTCATTGTGCATTTTCGTAAGTTTTGGTCCCATTACATAGAACGCTCTCCCAGCCGACGTGCGTCGCTCATCATCTCTCTCCATTTTTAAATCCAAGCTTAAAACACACCTTTTTTTCTGTGGCATGCATACTTAAAGACCATTTTGTCTGCCGGATCCTCATGTGTGTGTGTGTGTGTTTGTGAGAGAGAGAGAGAGAGAGAGAGAGAGAGAGAGAGAGAGAGAGAGAGAGAGAGAGAGCTCCTTGTAAATCAATGTATGTTTTTTGTTTTGTTGTTGCTGTATGTGTTTGTTTTTGTATTTTGCTTTGTGTTTCATTACTGTGATTGTAAAGCGCCTAGAGCACCTTGGTGATTAGGCGCTATACAAATACCTTTATTATTATTATTTACATCTACTTGCAGTTTAGAGCTTAAAAAGATTGTTGCCGGGAAAAGCTTTTGAGAAAAAAATCTCAGGGCGCACCATAGCTTTTAGCACGCTTTGTTAACTTATTCGAGACGAACGCCATCCGGACATGCGGCTTAAGCCGCGAATCTGGATGCCGTTCGTCTCGAATGAGTTAAGGAGGGACTGATCATGTCTAGGCTACACACAATTGTCCCCACCTTCCTAACAACAGAAGGTGTAAACGGACACTTCTGATTCTTTTAAGGTGTTAATTTCTAAACAAAAAATGTACTTCAGTGAAGTTTCTCAGTCATCATGTGTGTGTCAACAACACCTATAATCCCGGTTATCTCCTTCGTGTAACAGTGAGGAACAACACAGCCAGGAATCATCGCGACAAAAACCACCACCGACGACGAATTAAATTACATCCTGAGTCGGACGTTTTTAAAGTTGCTCACTGCCGCCATTCTATGAAAGTTATATTACGGATTAGGATACAGATCAACCATATTAGTTCAACGCCGGTGGTGCCAGAATAAATTGGCGCGGCCTTAGGCGCCAATCTATTCTGTCACCACCCTTGAACTATCGTAGTCAAATTTATCTCGAGCAAAAGTGTATCAGGATGAAAAGGGTTAACAATGTCTGTCACAGCGCGTCATATAAGCATCTTAGTGGCTGGCGCAGGACTAAACGCACTCATGCAACTGACCAAAGGGTCACAGTATACCTGAGCTTAAGCTTCAACTGGCTATCACTGATTTATCCGTCACAAAGCTAATCAGACACTGTCCTCGGCTGCACTGAGGTATCAGGCTCAGTGCCGCCTAACAGACCGGAGGACCATACATGCGGTCGACTGAAACAGTTTATGCCGTGTCAGTTGCCATGTACACAAATTTGACGATGGGGAGAGGTGGGGGGGGGGGGGGGGGGGGACGGGGAGATCAGTCACTCCGTACAAGATCTTCCGACATCCAGCATCACTTATGTGCTCAACCGACAGGACAATCCACTGATGCGGTCGAAATAAAATATTAGCCTTGTCACTGAGATGTGGCTATGCCGTATCACAAATTTGGCGGATGGGTGTAGGGTTGGGGGGGGGGGGGGCGGGGGTGGTTGGTTGGCTGGCACTAAGACTGAGCTTCTATTATCCCCCGTAGACTCATTATTTATATAAGTTGGCAAATAAATGTGTTCTAGTTGCCGCCGACCGGCTCAGATTAGTCAAATTACTGATTAGATAGGCGCCACCTCTAGTGGCCTAGTCAGTTCGGGTTGACACTCTCTCTGACGGCGCAGCCACATCCCAGCAAACGGTCCTCGGGCCGACTTCGGCCTCCGTTGGCCCGCGCGCACAGCTGTGCGCGCGGGCCAACGAAGGCCGATGTCAGCCCGAGGACTGTTTGCTGACTAGAAGTGACTCGTGAGCCCGCAGGGGATCGATTTAACATTGGCGAGCTTCCCGAAAACCGGGCTCTGGACCCTTCGTGGGTCAATCGTACATTGAAATTCGCCTGGCCTTCTATTTCTGAGGAGCACTGACTCGCATAAATAAATGTCAGACCTGACGCATGACGAGCACGGATAGAAAATAATCATTAGTAATGTTGTCTTTGCTAGGGAGTAAATTTACATGTTCACTTAGCCCATACCAAGCCAGTCGAAAGGAACCGGCTGACTCGAGGGTCAGTGAACTCTCTGAAGCACTGCCAACGGTGCAACTTGACCACGCCAAAGACGCCGTGCAGACAACCGTATCCATGACCACACCACACAGACCACCAGCCATCTGCAGGAAGCACAGACCTTCGTATAAATCCATGCAGTTACAGGGGTTCATGATGCACGCTGCAAGGACTATTGAAAATACACTGAACAGGTTTCCACCGAGACTGCCAGGACGAGTCTGCAGAGACTCATAAGGACCAATGCTTCTCAACGATGGAAGCATTGGATATCTATTTGCAAGAAGCATAGATCTTAATCAGCTCTTGCAGGCTGCAGGGGCTCATGAGGATCTACCCTCTTGCTCGATCAGAAAACGGCCGTCCTATGCCTATGCCTATGCTGCTTAGAGTTTGAGTCTGCATGGACTCAATGATATATATAAGGATCAATGTTTCCGGACTCGGAAGATGGGAAGGACCTGTGCTCAAAAGGCGATCGGGCCGACGGACTTTCAGTGCTGGCCCCTTTCCCTTCGACTGTGCCAGGCTGGCAATCGTTAGCACCAACATTTACCCAGGCCGCTGGCGCAAGTCCTCGCAAAGAAAAACGTGACAGTTTTCAGATGCGGATCCAGCTGCAGACGGAGGGGCCGTTAGCGCCTTTATTCAAGACTCTCAGCATCAATAGCTGCGTAAGTGTGGTATAGCGTTGCCTGCGGCAACGCTATATCACACTGGCTTTCGCAACTATTGATGTGAGCGTGGCGCCTTGAATAAATTAACACCTGAAACATCGTATTTCAGTGTAATTCTTTGCTTGGCTACTAAACGGCTTAATAGTTGGGTGTGTCTTTCTCTCCGCCTAGCAGGTTTGATCGACTCCTTCAATGGTCACAGTAAAGGTCTGATCTCGCAACCCAAAGGTCCACCATGTTGAGTCACGTCTGGCGAAAAAGTCACATCAAAATCCCAAGGCTTCGTGACGGTCTGAGCTGTCAGTGCCGCCAAAAGATGCCAAACTCACTGCACGAAAACAAAACTTGATGTTTAGGGAATTAGTCTCATTGTAAATTAATAATACAGCGCATGATATAGGCGTTTAATCACTACAGCTGAAAATCGGTCAAAGCGCCGCTGCGAACTGGCTGAACCCAGCAACTTGGTATGGTCACGTAACCATGCGCATTGAGACACACACTTGACATAAACATTCACGTGGTGCGGCTTAGGGAAAGCTCGAGCGAGCTGCTAAGGTTTTGGACATTTACTTTTGTTTTTTTGTTTGTTTGTTTGTTTGTTTGTGTTAACACATTCTGCTCCAGGACCGAGATCCGCAAATTTTGAAGTTGCCCCCTGAAGACTGTATTATTTATCTATCTATTTATATCCCGTAGTCTTGCCGACCGTTGGGGCACCACTGATGACTTGGCAACCAGCTCCCTCCATTCCACTCTGTTCTCTGCCATTCTTAGCGTATCGCCCAGCCTCAGTCCTGTCCGGCCACTCTGAGATATTGTCCTCCCATCTTTTCCAGTCTGTCTTCCTCTCCTTCGTCCTTCTTGCACAGTGCCTTGCAGGATTGTTTTGGCAAGCCCTGTTGAACGCGTGACATGCCCATACCACTTCAGTTTGCGTTTTTTCATAATGGCTAATAGGTCTTCATAGGGCCCTATGGCTTGCCTGATTCTGCGGCTTCCCACTGTTCCTCGTTCGTGATGTGATCTCTGTATGAGTGCTGTATTACACTTCTGGAAACAGATTGAGCGTGCTAATTCAAGGCGGGTGGTGCCAGAATAGCTTGGCGCCTATGGGCGCCAAGCTATTCTGGCACAACCCTTGAACTATCACGCTCGATCCGTGTCTTGCCGTGGCGTGTCGGAGTTGAAATGAGTTAATGGGCCTAAATTGATACCAATGAGTGCTGGGGGAGGATAGGCGGTAGTCCGAGTACCGGCAGAAAGAACCCGGCCGAATTAACGGTGACGCTTACTAGATGCCTGGTATCAAATCTCGCACCTCTACCCATTGATGGCAGGCGATTTAACCCCGGCCTTTCCCTGCCACAGTACGTGCATTGCTGGGGGTCCGAAATCTTTGTTTATTCAACAACCAGAAGCCAAAAACGCCCAAGATGCATGTAATGGATACAAATTGGTCTCAGCAAGAGACATAGATCTTCATGAGCCTCCGCAGTCGCGGAGGCTCATGAGGATCTATGTCTCTTGCAGTTGAATCAGTGCCGTTCTCTTTTTCTCGGCAGTCAAGGGGTTAACGCTGCGGCGCCGGGCACGGACCGTTCCAAACATGGCGCCGTCCGTCCCCCCCCCCCTCCCCCGCTCCCCCCCCCCCACCCCACCCCTCCCCCCCTCCCACCCCCCACCTCGGCCTCTTTTCGGGATTTCAGTTCTGAACCCGCCCGTGTGATGTTTTAGGCGCGTGACACAGGATGATGCTAAACTGACATTTCAGATAAGAACTGCAAGGAAACCAAGCCAGTCGCACGGTCTGTAGAGCAAAGCGTCTTCGGGCCCGCCACGGGCGCCGTGGGCCCGCGCACAGCCCTGTCACGGTCCACAATGCGGGCTGCCCGCGTCCGTCCGCCCCATACTGAGGTCTCCGCATCGTCAGTAACGGAGGACCGGCCGCTGAAGAAGTTCGATTCACGGTGCTGTACATTACGTACACGTGCACATGTCCTTACCTCAGTACATCAGAACCTGTTTTGAGCGACCAACCCTATAAGCGATCACCTGTCATTAACTCATTCAACCCCATGCACGTATTTCCCAAATTTTGGAGGCGTCATCTGACGACTATGCACCTGTTGCAGGGGATGGATCGACCATGATAATTCAAGGGTAGTGCCAGATTAGCTTGACGCCAACAGGCGCCAAGCTAATCTGGCATTACCCCTGAATTATCATGGTCGATCCATCTCCTGCTAAATAGTGCGTCAGGGCTGAATCTGTTAAGCACTGTCACAACCCCTTCGTCGCCGAGAGAAGGTGAACACGATCCAACTGCAAGAGACACACAAGATACAAGGCACGTTTATTGACCATACTGACAATGCCAATTTGACCTGTGTCCTGGTGCTGAAAACACACACTCACAACAATACACACATAAATAATTCAATACCTTAGAACAAAAACGGCTAAATGAAATCAGATGTGTGTACGGCCTAAAATATCTATCTATCTATCTATCTATCTATCTATCTATCTATCTATCTATCTATCTATCTATCTATCTATCTATCTATCTATATCCCGTAGTCTTGCCGACCGTTGGGGCACCACTGATGACTTGGCAACCAGCTCCCTCCAATCCTCTCTGTTCTCTGCCATTCTCAGCGTATCGCCCAGCTTCAGTCCTGTCCACTCTGAGATATTGTCCTCCAATCTTTTCCTCTGTCTTCCTCTCCTTCGTCCTCCTTGCACAGTGTCTTGCAGGATTGTTTTGGTAAGCCCTGCTGAACGCGTGACATGCCCATACCACTTCAGTTTGCGTTTTCTCACAATGGCTAATAAGTCTTCATAGGGCCCGATGGCTTGCCTGATTCTGCTTCCCACTTCCTCGTTTGTGATGTGATCTCTGTATGAGATGCCAAGCAGCCTTCGAAAACATCTCATTACAGTGGCTTGTATCCTCCTTTCAAGGTCTGCTGTGAGGGTCCATGACTCGCAGGCATACAAGAACACTGAGATGACTAAGGAGCGCATCAGTCTGATCTTGGAGCAGAGTGTGATGTTTCTGTCCTTCCATATGGTCTTCAATCTTGTCAGTGCTGTTGTTGTCTGCGCAATCCTGGACAGTATTTCTGGTTTTGATCCCTCATCTGTCACAATGGCTCCTAAGTATTTGAATTTATTAACTGTTTCCAGTTTTTGGCCTCCAACCATGATTTCAGTGCCAATGCCACTGGCGTTATTGGTCATCAGTTTGGTCTTCTCTGCACTGATTTCCATCCCATATGCAATGGCTGTACTATCCAGCTTTTCTACCAGCTGAGCTAGCTCCTTCTCTGTTCCTGCAAGGCCATCAATGTCGTCCGCAAAGCGCAAGTTCGTGATTGTTCTGCCTCCAATACTGACAGTTCCTTCATGATCTTTCAGAGCGTCCGTCATGATTCTTTCCAGGAAGATGTTGACAAGAGTAGGTGAGAGCAAGCAGCCTTGTCTGACTCCAACTGTAGTCCTAAACCAGTTTCCTATTTTGCCGATGAAGCAGACTGCGCTAGTGGCCTAAAATAACTTTAAATTAATATAACTTTACACACACACACACACACACACACACACACACACACACACACACACACACACACACACACACACACACACACTATAAATAAATTTCGGACATTGCACATATTGTATCCCGGCGACTGCGGGGGTTCATGAGGATCTATTATTTTATGCCTCTTGCCGAGACCAGTTTGCGCCCATCAGTGTTTCTTGGACGGTTTTGGCTATTTGTCGTCAAATGTCACCGCAAAGATCATAGTTTCAGAAAGACTTCTCTTGAGAGAGTGCCTGTCGTCAAATGTCACCGCAAAGATCATAGTTTCAGAAAGACTTCTCTTGAGAGAGTGCCTGTCGTCAAATGTCACCGCAAAGATCATAGTTTCAGAAAGACTTCTCTTGAGAGAGTGCCTGTCGTCAAATGTCACCGCAAAGATCATAGTTTCAGAAAGACTTCTCTTGAGAGAGTGCCTGTCGTCAAATGTCACCGCAAAGATCATAGTTTCAGAAAGACTTCTCTTGAGAGAGTGCCTGTCGTCAAATGTCACCGCAAAGATCATAGTTTCAGAAAGACTTCTCTTGAGAGAGTGCCTGTCGTCAAATGTCACCGCAAAGATCATAGTTTCAGAAAGACTTCTCTTGAGAGAGTGCCTGTCGTCAAATGTCACCGCAAAGATCATAGTTTCAGAAAGACTTCTCTTGAGAGAGTGCCTGTCGTCAAATGTCACCGCAAAGATCATAGTTTCAGAAAGACTTCTCTTGAGAGAGTGCCTGTCGTCAAATGTCACCGCAAAGATCATAGTTTCAGAAAGACTTCTCTTGAGAGAGTTCCTGTCGTCAAATGTCACCGCAAAGATCATAGTTTCAGAAAGACTTCTCTTGAGAGAGTGCCTGTCGTCAAATGTCACCGCAAAGATCATAGTTTCAGAAAGACTTCTCTTGAGAGAGTGCCTGTCGTCAAATGTCACCGCAAAGATCATAGTTTCAGAAAGACTTCTCTTGAGAGAGTGCCTGTCTTCTAAGGCTGCTTTTTCTTGCAAAAACGGTGGTACAGGCTCCGCTGTCTTTTATTGAGAGTAACATGCAGGAGGTGGATCGACTCTGACATGTCAAGGGCTGTGCTGCTGAACTTAAGCACAGGTGATCCACAGCATTACACTGCCCGGTTTGACTTCGGTCCGGCCTGGTTCCCCAACCGGGTCACGATCGCAGTACTAATGAGGCAGACCTGTACAGTACAACGATAAAGACAAATCCATAGTAAGACATGTTTCTGATTTTTTTTTTTTTATTCTGAGATTTCTATTGTATTAACCCCTTCGCTACCAGTTAGTCCCGAATTTCGCGCCTCAGTGAGGCCGCGACTGGACACTGACCGAAATTCGCGTGAAGAACACGGATGAAATGGTACCCCCAAGATAACATAGAGCCGACAAGAGACATAAATCTTCATGGGCCCCCGGATTCGCGGGGGCGCTTGAGGATTTATGTCTCTTGCATCTGGGTAGCAGGGTTCGCGTTATCCCGCTAGTTAGGGGGTTAAATCTCGCATTTCACCGCAATACTGAATGGACTTTCAGTGTTTTGCTTTCTCAGTGCAGAGTCGTCTTCGATCAACGCTTGTGATCTGATAATGCGACATTTACTTATTTATTTATTTATGTATTTATTTATTTATTTATTTATTCATACAGTTGTAATTCTACACACAAGCGTTTGTCACACAGCATACACATCTCTACTACAGAATCCCATGAAATAGATTTAAGACAAAAGTCGCAGGAAGACGAGGGGAAAGGGGGTGGAGGGGGGAGGGAGGGGGCGGTCTTCACTGAGGGCCTGCGACTGAAAGGCACCCCGCATCGCCGCCGTTGTGTGATTGTCACTGCGGATACCGGCCATGTTGACCACGGCTCAGCTGCCGAATACGTTTGTCCCGTGAAATGACTCAGTCAAAGCTATTGCGCAATACAACCGCCAAAAATCAATATCAAGAAATAATCAGGAGAGGAAAACCACACAGAGACATTTGAGTCCGTAACGAGATAACGGTGGCAAATGATGCAGATACAACGAAAGCCGCGAGTGATTAGTGGACAGAATGGCATGCGCGCGCAGCCAGCACGGAAATGACGTAAACAGGAAGGACAGAAAATGGTACACTCGGCTAACTCGGCGATTCCCAGTTATTCCGCACCAGTGTTCAAGAACGAATGGTGATTACAGCCTTTGCGGTCGTTTTTCTTGTTAGGAGGTTTCAAAAACATACGCGTTCCCCAGTTGCAAAACGGCGTCTTCGGGCTCACGACGGCCGCAGTGGCGGCCCCGGCGCCCAGCGGCACTGTGACCGTCCGGTGGCCCGAGGACATTTGCTTATTTGGTTTCACCTGACCTCACAAGAGACACAGAACCCTTGACTGACTGAACCTCTACAGAAATCTGGAGTGCCGGTTTCGCCGGCTCAAGTAAACAATGGTTTTTATGGGTGATGATCCGCAATGTTCAGCCCTCTCTCAGCCACCCCGAACGCAAAACTGACTGATCAGAGATCAGCGAGACCCTGATCGATCGACCTCACAAACATGACTCCTACCAACAACTTGCTCAGTCAAGAACTACCGGAGCTGCAGGCACTAACCCAGTAAGCAAGGATCCTCGGGCCGGCGTGGGGCCGAAGATGTTTTGCTACTGGGGAATGAGAGTCAGCTTTCTGCAGATGCGCGGAAAGGAGCGTCTTGAAGGCGAGATGAGACTTTCTATTGAATCTCTGTTTCTTGATCGGCCTAACTTGACTCTTTTACACACGTTCATGAGAATCGCTGCATTTTTCTTTTCTTTTTCATTTTGTTAAAGAGAATTTTTACGCTGGATGTCTCACTCGATACGCTACAGCTGATAGAGGTAGCGAATCGAGGATAGTGACAACCGGTGTGTCGAACCTCGTCAGTGACTACGGACCAGATCTGCCCAGTGCGGCCATGACTTTTCATCAGTTGTTGTAGATTTGTTAATTAGTTAGTTAGTTAGTTAGTTAGTTAGTTAGTTAGTTAGTTAGTTAGTTAATTTGGTTGGTTGGTTGGTTGGTTGGTTGGTTGTTGGTGGGTTTTTTTTTTTGTTTTTTTTTTTTTTTGTTTTGTTTTGTTTTGTTTTTGGGGGGGTTGTTTTGTTTTTTTGTCACGACGTTTATTTTTCTTTAGGGTTCTATGCCGCGTGTTGACAACGTTTGACATCATTTGTGCGTTGGTCTACCATTTTGAACCTTACGGCTGAAAGACCAACACACAAATGAGGTTGGCCATGGGTCTTTGGCCTCCAGGCTAACCACGTACTGACATCTGAGGTTCCAAGGCGGAGGAGGGCACTGGCTTCTCAGCCTACGACTTTCCCGGCCGCCGAGACGTTATTGGCATTGACACAATTTGATTCCCTCTCTGATCAATACGGATCGCGTTCCGGACCTAATCCCCCAGTAGCAAAACGTCTTCGAGCCCGCGACGACCGCAGTGGGCCCGCGCACAGCCGTGCGCGGGCCCACTGCGGCCGTCGCGGGCCCGAGGACCTTTGTTTACCGGCTCCTTCTCGCTTTTCCTCCCGACTGCCTACCCACTCTCCAACTATCCTCCCCGAGGCAAGACAGTTTTGATAAAATAAAGCAGGTTTACTCGGCTTAACTCATTCTACCCCAGACACACCACAAGAAGATAAGGATCGACCATGATCAAGGGTGATGCCAGAATAGCTTGGCGCCTATGGGCGCCAAGCTATTCTGGCATCACCCTTGAACTATCATGGTCGATCTGTGTCCTGCACTGCAATGCAGTCTTCAAAGGACAACGCCAAAATGTAAGGATTTCGGTGTTGGGGTAGAATGAGTTAACAACGTGGCAGGAATGCAAAACGAATTAACTGCAACGCCTTCGTCAGATCTCTTGAGTTCCTATTGACACCCACACACATATACAAAACGAATAAATAATAAATAAATAAATAAAACTTATAGACACAACGGAGGGAGACGTATCGGCAGTGATAGGTCAACGGTAGTGCCAGATGAACTTGTCGCCTTGAAAAGCGCTAAGCTGATAAGATACACTTTATTGCCATATACACATAAACATTAGAAAATTGGTGTGGCAAATAGACGAGCGTCCAAAATATAAACTAAATAAACATTTTAGTCAAACTAACTGCCCTCGGCCTAATATGGTCTAAACTAAGTGGCTGAATGAAATTAGTTTAGGCCAGATTAGGCCATGGGCAGTTGGCCGGCCGGAAGCCGGGACGCACACACACGGTGTCATACACACACACACACACACACACACACACACACACACACACACACACACACACACACACGCACGCACGCACGCACATACGCACACATATGCACACATTTTTCGTTTATTTCATATGCAACCAAAACAAATCATCATTGACGATCAAAAGCCAGTAAAATAAAGGCAGTTACAGTGAAGCACATCGGCATTTACTGTAAGCGTCTATGATAAACTCATTCGCGGCCAGCCGCAACCGGATGCGCGGCTTATGCCGCGCATCCGGATGCGGCTGGCCGCGAACGAGTTAAGGGCACAGTGACAGTCATGCAAAGCTCACCTCAACGAGCAAATCGGGTGTGCTGCTCTGTCAGTTTGGACCTTACAGCCTAATGACCGTAAGGTCAAAATCACAGACCAGCACATACATCATAACAAGACCATTAAAATGCACTGGAACCTTTCAACACTTAACCACAAACAACAACGAGCAAAATAAAAATAAAAAAGCAAAAAAAATATAAACTAACCCTTTCAATGCGACAAAAGGTGAGCATCACTTAACTTAAGTGGTATAGATCCTCATGAGCCCCCGCAGATGCGGGGACTCATCAGGATCTATGCCTCCTGCTGAAACCCATTTTTATCCACGTTCCTTTCACGGCTGGAGATCTTGGACGTTGGATTTTGCAATGATTTCAAAAACACAGTGTGCGTCCACTGGCTGTGAATGCGGGGTTAACCAGCGGTTACAGGGGCATCGCATGCGTAAGAACATTTTCTTTTCTTTTTTAAAAAAAATTGTATTACAGGTCAGAGTCGTAGGAAGATTTTCTAAAGACATGGGATCCACTGCCCGGAAATGAATCTGATGGCAGCATGACAGATTGGACTGAACAGTAATGGAGTGGCGTCGGTGGGCCCCGGGGCCGGTTGGGGGAAGGCGGAGGGGTGGGGGGGGGGGGGGGAAGCGGTGTCCGATTTAACCCATCGGATTGCTGAGAAATAGTGAACATGACCCAAACGCAAGAGACATGATCCTAGTCATGAGCACCCGCTGCGGCGGGGGCTCATGAGGATCTATATCTCTTGCAGACACCAGTTTGTAATCACGTCATCGTGGTGGCGGCTGAGGCTTCTCGGCTGTCAGTTGAATTAACGAAGATTGCAGAAACACTGTCTGCGCCCGCTGGCAGTGAAGGGGTTAATCAAACAACGAGTCTCCCTTGCCCGTTGAACGGTCCTGGCAAATCAAAGCCTGTGGCGTAGTCGAATTGATCATTGCTGAGGTAGTACTCCACAAGCGGCCGTCAGTTACCTTTTCGGTGCCGCGAACGACCCCGAACTGACCAGACAAAAAGGTCGCGAGTTCAAACGCGTGTCACAGTTTAGTGTGAACACCACAGTGAGAAGACGGCTCCTCCAACTGACCTCTGCCTTAGCTCGCTGTCTGCAGGTCAAGGGCGAAGTCGGCCCATGAACCTTCGGCACGATTGGTGGCCCATCACCAGATTAACCAATTTAGCACCGACGCACTAAAGCAGGCGATGACTCGACCATGATAATTCAAGGGTAGTGCCAGATTAGCTTGGCGCCATCAGGCGCCAAGCTAATATGGCACTACCCTTGAGTTATCATGGTCGATCCATCGCCTGCACCTGGTACAGTCGTTAGGTGACACCTCCACAAATTTGCGAATTGATGCGGTCTTGGGCTTAAATGATGGGTTAAAGACGCTGACCTGTGATAATTTGGAACGACTGGAAACAAATGCATGTTTATAAAACTCACATATAATTCATCAATCAGTAGTGACACATGGGGCCTAGCAAAAGCAAAATGCTACTGGACACATCTTCTGACTACGCTTAGCAACATTTACCATTGTGCCATACATGTACGCTATAGAAAAAAATGCCGTACGTCAGCGTACACATTGTTATACAAGTAATTCGAATTAGTAGCAGGCTAACGCTAACATGCACCGCTTCAATGAGAGGAAAAAGATTTAACTAATGGCGTACATTTTCTTCAAAACGATGCATTCCCTCTTTGAGTGTACGGACATACACCCTCGCCACCCCCACCCCACCCCTCCCCCACACACGCACGTGCACACGACAAAGCCCCACTGACTCTGACACACAAATCATTGATAATCACAGTAAACCTACTCACAAACCAGATAGATGAGGCTAGCGCTGGTAGAATTGTACACATACCAAGGGGAATTACTCAGCGCTGGACAGACAAACAGTTAGATCCCCTGCCCCTGCCTATCAGGCACCCAATCCCAAGGGGATCTAACTGTTTGTCTGTCCAGCGCTGAGTAATTCCCCTTGGTATGTGTACAGTAAAGCTAGCAAGACTATGTTCCAATAATCACATCCAACAACGTATAATGAGTATTTCAACAAAATGCAGTCTCTAAAAAGTCACAATCTACAAACAGCATGAAAACGCTGGTAACTGTGCGTTGACCGTCTGTGGTCAGTTCTAGACCTTCCAGCTCAAAACCGCAAAGACTAGGTTTAAAAAAATCTGGACCTTCCTGCTCAAAACCGCAAAGAAGGTTACAAAAAAATCGCAGACCAGCACACCACTGACTACTGATTACTTCCGAGTGCGCAAAGGGTCTTCGGGCGGACATCGGACGCAGCTGGCCCGCGATCAGCACTAGAAAACTGTATTGTCAACACCTTCACTTTCACACAGTCAAATGGTGTGCATCTCACAAATGACAGCTAAATCCTGCATGCATCCGATGTCATGCGAGATGGCTCGACGATCATAGCTCAAGAGTGTAGCCAGGTGAAGGCGCCTGGCAAATTAAGCACTCCACCTGAGCTGGACATCACGTCGATTCCGGTTAAGCATGAGACGGCGTTGGAAGTAACACGTTAGAGACCCACAGATCAATGTATTTTGTAATAATCATTTTTTTTAAGTTCAAATTGCTCCCCTTTATTGCGCAATGTTGGCTATATTACCAAATCCCTGAGTGAGCGAATTTTTGAATGAAGGTCCTTGATGAAGCAAACTGAGCAGGTTATATGTAGGATGGCTGTACTAAAATTAAAAATCCACATAATGACCTACGGTCAAAGAGTTGGGATTCATTCGCTTACAAAACGCGGTACAGACGCTTTGAAGGTATTATTGTCCGTGTTTTGGGATCTTACGCATCGAAGCCATAGGGTCCAAAAGCACAGACAAGCACGCACTTACACGATGCATTCTACAATAAAACCTGTTTTGAGCAATCAACTTTAGTGTAACAAAAAAAAATTCTTCATAGCCAGGTGCTCTCTCAAGGGAAGCATTGAAGGGCAAACAAATGTCGCCTGTCATTAAAGACCATCATTTAGGTGGTTACAGCCACAGTCACAGCTACAGCCACCTAAATGATGATCTTTAATGATAGGTGAACTTTTGTAAACGTGGTCGCTCAAAACTAGTTCTGCTGTATACCGTCGGGAACTTAATCGGGTAACCCGATAATCATGTTGTGGAAGAGGCAAAACATGTTTATTGTCGGGCACGACTGGAAAGCTACCGCAGTGGGATATTCTTTTTTCTGCCAAGAGGCTTCCCACTGTCAGGCAAAGGAGGAATAACATCTTTGGAAAAGTGGACCAATTTTCAGAGCACACAATTCAGCATCTGCAGCACGCAAAAGCATATGCACAGCATGTACGTCAGCCGTTTGTTGGTCTCATCAGGGGAGACAAATATTCATGATTGTTAATCAAGATGGTCAATGTTAACACAGCACACGAAAGGCCTCCAAATTGCATGCGTTCCTTCATTCGTTGGTAAGTCAACAGCCTGTGCAAGAAAATGGACTAGAAACACCGCCCTGGTCTTAACAACCCAATAAGTAAAGGTATTCGGGCCCACGATGGTTGCAGTGGGCCCGCGCACGGCTGTGCGCGGGCCCACTGCAGCCGTCGTGGGCCCGAAGACGCGTTGCTACTGGGGAAACTTGATAAGGCTGACATGGTCAATGTCGTATGCTTTCGTCTCAGTTCACCATAGCTCATTCAGTCCTGAAGGAGATGCGGGATCGACCTTGCTAGGTTAAGGGTACTGCGCGCAATGTCAGCACATCCACCATCGCACCCACGAACTATATATTTTTGCCCCATATGTTGACTTCCGTGCGCAAACCACACCTACTGTTAAAACTAGACAGTCACTTCGTCGTCGTGCACGACGAAGGCGTGATGGCCCAGTTAACAGGCTGTACCCGGACAGGACTCGTTAGTCATCTCCGGACACACCGCACCCGCTCCTACAAAGACAGCGGATGCCTTAGTCCTTCTCGCCTGCCCGAAGGCGCCTAGTTAAACCGGAACTGCTGTTGAACTGGCAAGGCCGTTCCACTCTCCACCCACTGGTCTGTCGTAATCGCTGCAACTAGGACAATCGTCCCCATCTCGTTTCCAAGCGTGTAAGAGCGTGACCGCCCCGGTCACTTATTTCAAGTCAAGATTTGTCGTAAGCCACCGATTTAGCCCCGATGCACAACAGCAGGCGATGCCACATCGACATTGATAATTCAAGGGTAGTGCCGGATTAGTTTGGCGCCATCAAGAACCAAGCTAATCTGGCACTCTACCCTTGAATTATCATGGTCGATCCATCTCCTGGAACAGGTATACAATTGTTAAGTGACACCAATAAAACGTGGGAGATACGGGCTTGGAGTTAATTGGGCTAAATGTCGCCGACAACGTATGGCCTACGTTAGGAACACTGTGATCTGAAGCGCACACCTCTTCAAACTGTAAATCTCAAAAGCAGGCGCGACACTTACTGCCTTGAACGAAAAAGAAATTCTGGTTTGCATTACTTGACTCGTAGGCCAGACCCTCCCCACCAAGACCAGGCCGATGTTTCAGTCTAATTCAACGCAATAAGCTGCAGAAGCGGATCCAAGCATCAGTTCAAAGATGCAAAAGTTACATAACAGCGGTGAGGAATCGGGTGTGTACATAAGTCACACAAGCAGCGTCCGTGCACGCTACAAGACGGGAGAGCGCGGTCCAACACTGAAGGTCCAACGAACGGTACGTTGTAAATCAGTTTTGTACTAATTCTGACTTTGACACTTTTTCATCCCAAAACACCACACAACACACCGGAACACATTCAATGAAGAGTACAATACGACCTGTTTTCAGTGACCAATCACCTTTTTGCAACAACAACAAAAAGGTCCTAAAAGACAGCTGCTCTCTTACGAGAAACATTGAAAGGCAAAAGGTGCCACTGTCATTAACCCATTCAGCCCTGACGCATTACAGCAGGAGATCGACCATGATAATTCAAGGGTAGTGCCAGATTAGCTTGGCGCCAACAGGCGCCAAGCTAATCTGGCACTACCCTTGAATTATCATGGTCAATGCATCTCCTGCAACTGGTGCATAGTCGTTAGATGACGCCTCCAAAATTGGGAAATACGTGCGTCGGGCTGAATGAGTTAAAGACCCTCTTTGAGGTCGCAACAGCCACCTAAATGATGGTCTTTAATGACAGGTGATCTCTCGTAAGGGTGTTCGCTCAAAACAGGTTTTTCTGTGATACTATTCTCACTTTCACCAAAGACACTGGCACTTCACATAAGAGAAATAGAAGCTACCATGTTCACATCAGTATTGCAACCTGAATTCGAGATTTATCCCATTCCGGCCTTTCAACAAATGTTTAAACTGGCATGAGGATGACACAGTCTCGTGAAACTGGAAAATGTCCTTGCATTTTTGTTAATGTTCCGCAAAGCCCTTTTTAAAAAAAAAAAGAGTTTAAGGCTGGATAGTTTTCATCATAGTCAATCTAAGTGAGGAGTTAATGTCCGCGACAGTTTTACACTGGGGACTAAACTGAATAATGCGCCTACGCATTTGAAGGTGCAGTGCAGTGCAGTGACTAAGGGTCATGTCATCTCATTTATAATCTTGTCAAGAACATTTCCTTGCGCCTGTATGGTACAAGATACAGATTGACCATAACAGATCAAGGGTGTTGCCAGAATAGATTCCAAGCTATTCTGGCACCGCCCTTGAACTATCATGCTCAGTCTCTCGCCTGAACTCTAATATTGTCTTCATAAAACAACTCTGGACACAGTAGAAGAAATTGGACCTTGGGGCTAAACGTCAGTGATAGGGAAGATTGGCTGTGGAAGACTGACATAATTTATTGTAGGCATATTCTGCAAGCGGTTCTAATGTAGTCTCAAATTCTGCGTGCGTTCAAATGGCCAAGGCCAGCTTGTGCTCGACATTTCTCGCCTAATCTATAAACTAGTTGGCAAGGTTTCTTTGTAGCCGACAGGCGCGTGTGTGTCGGCCTTGGATGAAATTAGCAATATTGCTTTGGCCGTCATACAGATATTTCCCCATGAGGCAGTTCGCGTGCAAGAAGAGTCTGTCTTGCACGCGAAGCGCCTCGCGGGGACATAGCTATAATATCTTTACGTGACAGCACCAGTAATATTCATGCTAATCAGGCGCTGCTTTTCAATCAAGCATTTTGAGTGAAACGTCTTATATAGGTTCTTCAGCTGGATCGACAGTGATAACTAACAAAAAGGTTCAAGATGATCGGCACTACCTTGGAATGATCACACAGTTTACCATAGGGCTTGATGAGTTAACCGTAACACCGTCACTGCCGGAACACGAAGAAATACACTTGAAACCGCATGAGAATTGGCCGGATACTAGGTCTTCTGCTGGACTGATTTAAGCCCGTGTTGCTTTGCTTAGGTGGTCAATCTGCGATGGGCTTTCTGGATGCAAATGGGTTAACGCATTCGAGACGTGTCGCATCCGGATACGCGGCTTCATGCCGCGTATCCGGATGCGGCACGTCTCGAATGAGTTAATTCTGTGGCTGTCTAGCAGGAGATGACACATGCTGGAGACACTGCTAAAGGCGAGTAGTCCGTATGCTGTGGAGCTCCGTGAATCGCACGCTCTCCGTTTGCCTAACGAAGTCCTCGTAGTGCGGAGGCGGCTGCAGATCGTCCTCATCGTCAAAATAGCCCACGTTAAACACGTCCTCGTCGACGATTGCGTTGTCGTTGTTGTCGTCGCTCTGAGTGGGCGTGGTGGCCGTGACGGGGGTCACCGGAGTGGCCGCTTGGTTCAGGTGGCCGCTTAGGTAGTGGTCGCTCGTGACGAGGTCGTAGGGTGGGGGTTCGTCACTGTACAACCGGCTTCTGTGTGGATGAGATACGCAATGGAATATTATGAGTCACTTTCTTTCTTGATCAGCTTCGCCCTCGTCTAACTCTTAAACTCCAAGAACTAAATGACTTCCATTCTATAAAATGGAAGTCATTTCGTTCTGGGAGTTTAAGGACTAAATGAACACATGAAACACCTGTCGTTAAAATCAGTATGCCCATTTTGGAGAAATGGTGTATAAGTGAAAATCTCGCTTTTCTCACAAAAAGGACATTTAAAACGGCAGAAATTTGATAGTTGTTAAACGTTAGACGTATTATTTACGATAATCATTATTGAGTGTGACGTGCATGCTGGTTTTCAAGAAGACGCAAAGGTCATTACATGTAGCAGTGTGCTAGCGGTGAATGTGTCAGTTAAACTTCAGGTGCGATTAACCCATTACTTCCTGAAACTGATTTTTTTTTTTTTTAGTTTGCTTATTTTCCGATGAAGGCTACATTATAGATTAGGATCTGTAACGGGAATCGCTCAGAAACGAAAATGGCTAATCGAGGGGAGTTGCTCAGTAAAGGGAATGGCTCGGTAAGGGGACTTTCGCTGTGACAGATATGGCTCGGTAACAGAAATGGCTCTGTAACGGGAATGGCTCATAAACGCAAATGGATCAGTAACGGTAATAGATCTGTAACGGGAATTGCTCAGTAACGGACATGGCTCAGCAAGGGGAATGGCTTTGTAAAGGGAATGGCTCATTAACGAAAATTGATCAATAACGAAAATGTCTGTGTACGGGGAATGGCTGAGTAAGGGGGAATGACTCAGGAGAGGGCATGGCTCAATAACAGGTGTGGCTCAGCAAGGGGAATTGCTCAGTAACGGTTATAGCTCATGGGGTGGGGGAGGAATGGCTCTGTGACGATAATGGCTCTGAAAGGGGAATGGCTCGGTAAAGGGAATGGCTCACTAACGGAAATGGCTCTGTAACGGGAATGGCTTGTTAACGGTAAGTGATCTGAATCGGGAATGGCTCAGTAACGGAAGTGGCTAAGCAAGGGGAATGGCTCAGCAAGGGGATGGCTCAGCAACAGGAACGGCTCAGCAAGGGAGATGGCTCAGTAACGGGAATGGCTCTGTAACGGGATTGGCTCAGTAACTACAATGAGTTGGGGCGGGGAATGGCTCTGTAATGGGAATGGATCATAATCGGGAATGGCTCAGTAACGAAAATGGCTCAGCCAAAGGAATGGCTCAGTGAAAGGAATGGCTCGGTAAGGGGAATGGCTCAGCAAGGGGATTGGCTCAGTAACGGGAATGACTCAGTCACGGTAAAGGATCTGTTACGGGAATGTCTCGGCAAGGGGAATGCCTCAGCAAGTGGATTCTTAGTAACGGAATTGGCTCTGTAAACGGGAATGACTCAGTAACGGTAATGGATCTGTAACAAGGATGGCTCAATGACGAAAATGGCTCAGCGAGTGAAATGGCTCAGCAAGGGGGATGGCTCAGTAACAAATCTGCTCAATGAAGAAAATGGCTGAGTAAGGAGAGTGGATCAAAAAGGGGAATGACTCAGTAAGGGAATTGCTCAGTAACGGAAATGGCTCAGCCAGGGGGATGGCTCAGTAAAGGGAATGGCTCAGCAAAGAGAATGGCTCGGCGAGTGGGATTCTCAGTAAGTGAGAATGGATGGATCAGTCATTTTTGTTCAAGGGTGGTGCCAGAATAGCTTGGCGCCTCAGGCGCCAATCTATTCTGGCACCACCCTTGAACTATCATGGTCAAAATAATTTTAAGCAGGACTGATGAAAAGGGTTAATTAGTGGAAAAAAAAACACACATACATACACCAACGCACGCACGCACACACAAACTCACATATACACACACACACACACACACACACACACACATACACACACACACACACACACACACACACACACACACACACACACACACACGCACACAAAGTTTGTTCTGAACTTTATGTCACATGTAAATACATGTTATATGTAATTCCCGTACTACAACCTCCTTCCTGTATTTTCTTGTTGTATAAATAGTATTCCTTGTTCATTTGGACTAGATGGCCTGCAAAAATTGAATAACCGTATATTATTATTATTATTATTATTATTATTATTATTATTATTATTATTCACATACACCAACGCGCACACAAACACACACACACACATACACACAATCACATACACATACATACATACATACACATACATCAACGCAAGCAAACACACACACACAGACACACACGCACGTATGACTTCACACACACACACACACACACACACACTACACACACTACACACACGCACTCACATAGCAAAACTGCAGAACGAAAACAAATCTGAGGGAAGAAAAAAAGAACGGAGAAAGCCCGATTATCTTTTCTTTTCTTTTTTAACCTCATAACAACTTCCAAATAAGCCATTTTCCGCAGAGAGAGGAAAATCCATTTTCCATAAGGACGCAAGGAGCGGAGTCAGACAATTAAAGAAATGGAAAGCCTTTTACTTAGACCTCTCCGATTCACCCTCCACCTCCAAAAGGCATAGCTTCACACGAGACCCCCCCACCCACCCACCCACCCCGCCACCCCCCCCCCCACCCTCTCCCCGCCCGTCCGCAGCCTAGATCGGCTGCAGCTTTGCCTCAAATTAAGGGTGTTGTCTGGTGCAGACCTCTCAAAATCTCTTCTTTTTTTAAAAAAAAAAGTACCGTTGAGTGGGTGATTGACAGCTGTGATGTTCTGATATTAATCTTTGTAAAGTTCTCTCTATTTTTTGTGAAGTGGGCTGGTCTGTGATTTTGGACCTTACGGCTTCCAACCGTAAGGTCCAAAATCACAGACCAGCACATAAACGTATTTTACAGTAAAATAACTTTGTACTGAATAGGACGGGGAAAAGTCAGAGTTTGGCTGCATGAGGCGTTATTCAGGTTCTAGCTGTTTAACCCATTTAGCCCCAAGGCCCTACTGAAGGCGCCAAGCCAATCTGGCACTGCCTTTGAATTATCACGGTCCATCCATCTCCTGCAACTGGTACATAGTTGTCAGGTGACAACTCCAAAATTTGGGAAATTGGGCCTTGGGGTTAAGAGGGTTAATGTTTTATGGGGACCGCCGTATTGTACTGAGACTGAGAAGAGGGTTAATGTTTTTATGGGGACCGCCGTATTGTACTGAGACTGAGAAGTCAAAAATAATTTTTTATTCACGACGACCTACGACAAAGCGATCGTCCTGACTTGCTTTTATTTCGCGACTCCAAGGTCATTCACAATGTATAATCCCAAAATACGTCAGTAAAACAACTCATTATGTTTAAAAGAAATAAACAAATAAACTGAAAATAGTAAAAACAACTTCACTACCATTGACAAATAAATAGACTGTGGTAGCGGCTCAAGAGTGGTGCGGTTCAAGAGTAGTGCCTGGAAGAGTACAACACCATTGTGTTTTGTTCTTCGTAAGCCGTTTCTCTCTTTGGTCGGGTATTTCTCAGTAAGCAAAGGTCTCCTTCAGCTCTTAAGCCCTTAACGACATGTCTGCAAATTCGCCACTACCATGATTACCACTACCACAACCACAAGTCAACCAACTGTTGGAACTGGAAAAGCCAAAGTAGTTCGAGCCCCTCAAAGGTCATAAATTCAATAGAAGTTTTACGCCGAATCAATAAGACGCGCGACCACCGTGCAGTGCTTTTTCCTGACATAGGGCCAATCTTACACAGGCACTCGACCGTGAAGTCTAGCCCATATCATACTGAGGCTAAAAGCTTCAAATTTGTACACTGCCATATGCAAGCTACATTATAGTACTTACAGATAAGGATATAGACCAATGGCTTTAGTTCAAAGGGAGTGTCAGAATAGCTTGGCGCCTAGAGGCGCCAAACTATTCTGGCATTACTCTTGAACTATTTTAGTCAACTCAAACATATTTCACACACTGGTGTATTCCGAATGATAAGGGATAGATATGAAGCAGAAATACGACTTGAACAAGTTCAAACTTTGCACCTGTCTATAAATGCGATCTGAAAGCGCTGGACATAGACACAGATACTAGTGGCAGAAGGCAATGAACAGCGGCCTCAACAACGAGAACGATTTACGACAGAATGCGGCAGACATACGTGCCAAAAGGTAAATGTACCAACAGCTACAAAGCACTGAAGTGGCATAACCAAGGGTGCTTCCCCGTGGTCTCTCGAGATCCACGGATGACTACTACACTACTACTTGAGCATGTAAGTTTAGGATGGGAATATTGCTGTAACTGTCTTTTCTAAGTGTGTTTATTTCTTCGTTGAGTTCCTCTCTGCGTTTTACACGCTTGGCAGTCCCCTTTTTGGTCTGGATTTTGGATGTGAAGTTCAGTCGATGGAGTATAAATATAACAGAATTTAAAAATTGACAAGACCTGGCCATCTTAATTTAATCCCCTTGTTCATGCAGCCACAGGTACTGTTTGTAGTACGAGTGGCTGCATGCACAAGACCATTAACCCATTTAGCCCCACGACCGCATTTCCCAATCCTGGAGGCGTTACCTAACGACTATGTATCAGTAGCAGGAAATAGTTCGACCATGATAATTCAAGGGTAGTGTCAGATAAGCTTGGCGCCTTTTGGTCCCTTAAATTATTATGGTCGATCCATCTCCTGTTGCTCCTGCTCGTGGGACTGGTGGTACCGGACTTTCCACAATACATCCCTCCCCCCCCCCTCCTTCCCCCCCCCCCCCCAAATTTTTTTTTTAATACAATTTTGTGTCACATGCCTGTGACACCACAGGCAGACAGCACTCCTTAAGAAAACTGCCGCCGTGCTGTGCTCTGAGTTCAGGCCAGGCCAAGGGATGCCCCGAGCAAGTTCATCGCTCAAATCACAGGTCCTTTCTCCACGTGAGGAGCAAAGATGTTGGTATAAATGTTACCAGACCAGGCGAGAATTTTTGGCGGATTTGATCGCCCGAGAGAATGTTTCGGATTGAAACTCACGAAACAGGACACCCTCTGTGGGCCAGGCGGGTGTCAGTAAATGGGCCTGTCCAGTAAGCAAAAAGTCCTCGGGTCCACTGCAGCCGACGTGGACCCAAAGACATGGACCCGAAGAGCAAGCTTGTCAGGTTGATGAAAACGTGCGTTTCTTGCAGCTACAACTGATGTCCTGAGGACACGATTATTCAGCTTCAACCTCCGATGTCAGACTTCTTCCACTGAAGATGCATATTCACAGCTATAAAGCGACCTGCTTCAGACAACAAAGGATCAATGGTTTGCATTTTCTCCTTTATGAATGAGCTTAATAATCTCTTACAAATCTGCAGTCTACGATATTAGCAGACGCTTATCACAAGATTTACTAGGGATTTTCTTTGGCTTTGGCCTCCAACTGCCAATTTATTATCATACTCGTCGAATGACTTAGTCCATTTAACCCCAAAGCCCTACGGCAGGAGGTGGATCGACCATGATAATTCAAGGGTAGTGCCAGATTAGCTTGGCACCTGATGGCGCAAAGCTAATCTGGCACTACCCTTGAATTATCATGGTCGACCCATTTCCTGCAACTGGTAGATAGTCGTTGGATGACACCTCCAAAATGTGAGAAACAAGGCCGTAGGGTTAAATGGGTTAAACTGGCTCTATATATGAAATGACGAAATCCAAACGTTTTTAGCCCAGATCCGCAGTTGAACCCTGAAACAGGACGATCAGACCGGGAATTGACATTATATACGGTAAATATAAAGTGTAAATATAAGAAGTGCATTAGCTCAAAGACTAAACCTATTTCAGTCCCTAAGCGTCTAAAATTAATTAATGCTCATGAGAATCCACGCCTCGTTGTAGAGGGAAGCTAGGGTCTGGTTGACACTGACGGGACCGGCCGTAACTACATTGCACCACCAGCAATATCCCAGGCCTGCGCAAACCATTCAGCAAGGTGCTTCTCCAACAGGGCTCAGATGCATGACTGAGCGAGCTCAGTCCTGGACAAGCCACTCAGCAAGGTGCTCCGCTACAGCGGAGGGTGTGGCTGACAAGGGGCCCGTAATGACATTGTACCACCAGCAAGATTCCAGTCCTGCGCAAGGTGCTCCTTCAACAGGGCTCAGATGCTTGACTGAGCTCAGTTCTGCACGAGCCACTCAGCAAGGTGCTCCGCGATAGCGGAGCACCTTGCTGAGTGGCTTGCGCAAGACTAAGCTCGCTCAAGCAACAGAGCCCAAGAGCGTGGCCTTGGCTCACTCACGCGACTAAAGGAGGACGAACAGGCCCCAAGAGAGTCTGCGCCTCCTGCAGACAGAAGAGCATGGCTGATCAGTTTTCTTGGAAGAGGCAGCGAAGCAGGAGGAGCCCATATTGATTCCTCACCCTAACAGCCTCCACCACTGGGGAGAAGTCTGACGGGGTGATAGAACAGATTTATGCTATGTTTTCACAGTACTTACTTCTTCCCCTCTCAACGCCAATAAGAGTGTGAGTGTGTGTGTGTTTGTGTGCGTGCGTGCGTGCGTGCGTGCTGGTCTGTGATTTTGGACCTTACGGCCGTAAGGTCCAAAATCACAGACCAGCACACACGAACCCTCGCTCATAATAGTTTGTTATTCGTTTGTCTCGTCTACTGAACACACGGTACAGGTCAGGTGACAAAGACCGGCTCGTCTTGATTGCTCATGGGCAGTGCCTGGCCTGAATAACGAATTAATCCTTACCCTTGTCCTGGGAGAGTCGCCAAGCTAATCAGTTAAAACCCTCACGGTACATCATACATGTATAGCCATATTCATATAGCAGTTTTTGTTGGGATTGAAAGAGTTTTAGGCCAAGAGCTGAAGTCCTCGTAAACGTACCCCTTATATTTACTCTATAATGTAAATTCCCCGTCAGACCGTCCTGGATCTGGACTAAAAGCGTCTGGACTTTCTTCGTTGTAGAGATGCAAACCGTTTGAGTCCTTCAACGAGTATAGGAATCAATAGGCAATATGGAGCCAAAGAAATAAATCTTGTGATAATGTGAACGGCCGAGGAGCCCCTCCCACCCGGTAACCCACCCCCACCCAACCACCGTCCCCTCCCCATCTCCTCGACGTCATACCCGTCACCTCCCCCCCCTCCCCCCCCCATCCCCATTCCACACACAAGCGCCCCTTTATTTATGAGGTGATAAATATGGATGTAACACTGTGCTATAGCACAATGATCGAGCCCTAATGTCAGAAAACCAGACACTAAGGCTTGTCCTCTCGAGACTACATTATAGTTCAGGAGACCGATCGACTAATTAAGGATGGTGCCAGAACAATTTGGCGCCTTATGCGTCTATCTCAGTGTGTGTGTACACGTGCGCGCGCGCGTACGTGCGTGCATGGGTGTGTGTGTGTGTGAGAGAGAGAGAGAGAGAGAGTGCGTGCTAGGTGTGTTCATGCGCGTGCCTGCTTCAATATAAGTGTGCCTGTATGTGTATGCAATGTGTGTGTGCATGCGTGCGTACTTGCGTGCGTGCGTGTGCTGGTGCGCGGGTGTTCGTCCTAGCATGCATGAGAGCTTGTGCGTGCGTAGGTGCGTTCGCGCGCGTGCGTGCTACTTGCCCATGTGAATGTGTGCGCGAGTGTGTATGGACAGGCGGCCGTTCCCAGTAAACAAAAGATCCTCGGGCCGGCGTCGGCCCGAGTTCCTCTTGCTGACTGGGCTATTACTAATATAAAAAAAAGTGGTGTCAATAGCCGAAGCTTCCTGGCACACTCTGTGCCAATCGATAGTAATGGAAGGTGAAGGGAAAAGTGATAATTCAATAAACGTGTCAGGCGACAGTTTGCGCAAACACAAGGCTGATTAGCACTTTCAGCTTCACGCTTTTTAGGACTGGATTTAGTCAGCGTCCTAGTTACTAGCTGCACTTGCTTGAAGGCGATGGCTCGGCTATGATAGGTACGTGAACCGCCTCGCTGCCAGCAATCACAAATTTCATTCGCGTCTGCGGAAACCACACAGCACCCTGACCGACGTTCGCTGAAGAGCGCAGCTTGATGGGACCAAGAGTAGGCATAAAGAACATGAGACTAAGAAGAGACATAACAACTTATGAGAGACATAAATCCTCATGAGCCCCCGCGAATGCGGGGGCTCATGAGGATTTATGTCTCTTGCGCCTTGGGTAGCATTCGCCTTGCCCCGCCGGTTAAGAGTTTTAAGGGTAGTACGAAATCAGTGTAGGGATACTGCTCTGTTTAAGACGAAAGACAGCAAGTCCACTGATTGTGAAGCAAGGTTTTCATTGTATCACAATGACAAATCTCGATGTTCACAACAACTGGTTTACTGCTTTTTGCTTTCGCAAGGCATATATCTTCTGCTTCAGACTGAAACATATTAGTGTTGTATTATTACTTTGTGTTATGCTTAACTACCCTAGCAGGTCTTTCCGCGAGTCGATGGGGTGCACTACACCCCTGTACGCCGCGGGCTGGTTCGGCCGGAGAACTTTTACCGGACAATGGCCAGTGGCTTTTCGCTGTTATCTACACTTTTAAGCGTTTTCCGTCCTTTGCGTTAGGTTTAGTGGAAAGATTGAGGCTGGGGTGAGGCGGGGGGGGGGGGGGGGGGGAGGGAGAGAGAGAGAGAGATTCTTCAACTTTCAAGGTCCCCTTCACCTCCGTGTGCGTTTTTTCCTGGGCGAAATGAATTGTTTCTATGATAGAAGAAATTTTGTGCCCTTTTCGATCTATTTACTTTTTCATAGTGCGCCAAACTAATCTGGCAATGACTACTCTTGAACTATCATGGTCAATACATCTCCCGCTGCGTTGCTTTTCAGCTAAATGGGTTGCGTCTCTTGAGAAGATTTTGTGTGCGGTTTTCGTTCTATTCACTCCCTCTTCTCTCTCCCTACACACACATGACGTGATCAATACCTGTATGTCAGTGGGCCTCTGTCAGCTAGTGGATCGAACTCACTTTGCGTGGCCAGTTTCTGAAGCCAGATAAAGTCTTCTCTGTCTGTGTTGAGTTGGAAGGAGGAGGGGAAGGCTGCGCCCGGGGTGAGTGAGAGAGAGAGAGAGAGAGAGAGAGAGAGAGAGAGAGAGAGAGAGAGAGAGAGAGAGAGAGAGAGAGAGAGCGAGAGCGAGAGCGAGAGGAAAAGGCACAGATTCCAGTGGCTTGTCTTGAAACTTATGCCTGTCACAAAATATAACTTTGGCAACCACAAAAATAACAATCAACAAAAATGAAGTGCAGACTGTATGTGGTAGACGGACATATTTTTTTGTTGTTCGTGTTATTTGTTTGTGCGTGTGTGTGTGCGTGCGTGCGTGCGTGCGTGCGTGTGTGTGTGTGTGTGTGTGAGAGAGAGAGAGAGAGAGAGAGAGAGAGATTGTACATTGCCTAACGTCCCGACAGCAACAAGGCTTTCTCAGGACGTGCCTGCACTGCTTGTGTTGTGTGAAAAAAAAAAAAAAAAAAAAAAAAAAAAACACCAACCCAGAACATTGAATGTATGTCGCCAGCCGGTCAAATACGTTAAAGAAACCTAACACATGGGGCCTAAATAAAGCTAAGACCATTTAGCAACACACATCCAATATCAAGAGCTACAGGCAGTGCAGACAGTAGGGAGAGTTTTAAAAAGGCAAATACAGGTGAATGGACAAAGGGTAGACAGAAACACATGCCCCAGAATAGAGAGAAAAACCCACCCTGTGGGGCTGACCAGCGTGACCCTGGGAACTAAAAAATACCTAACCCCACCCAAGTCCCCCAGGGCAGACCCGGGTGGGGTAGAGAGAGAGAGAGAGAGAGAGAGAGAGAGAGAGAGAGAGAGAGAGAGAGAGAGAGAGAGAGAGAGAGACAGAGAGACAGAGCAGAGAGACAGAGAGAAAGACACAGAGAGAGTCAGAGGAAAGTCACACGTGGAGGTTGCATGTCGCCACTGTCATACCAGTGACTTTTTTCTTGCATGCAGATTCTTTGCATGACTTTCTTATGTCTATTTCCAGCCTCCAGGCTTACTCTTGACGTACAGACCCGCCCGTGTGGTCTGTAGCTTGTTCTGGCTGCACACGGGATAATTCATCATCAAAAATGTGGCAAAGAACGGAAATGAAAGGAACGGAAGCTACCCGCGGATGATCCTGCAGATGGCTAGCCGAGTCAGTCTGTAACCTAGCCACTAACTAAAACCTTCGTGGCTTCCTGCTTTTGAGAAACAAAGAATACACTATAGATAATTATGTACGGGTTAGATCACTCACAATAAGAGACAATGGTTTTATTATAAGGTCCTGCCCGGCTGGGCAAGCTAGGAGCTCATGAAAACCTTTACCTGCTAATGAACATCCATAGGAGGAGATGGGTGAAGGGCTGTAACGCCGCCACCGAGTCAGAAGTACCGTCTGTACCCAATGCGTAAAAGGTCATCGGGCTGACGTCGACTGCCGTCGGCCCGCGCACAGTCGTGCGCGGGCCGACTGCGGCTGACGTCGGCCTGATAATCTTTGGCTTGCTGCATATCGACTGGACCTCGCCAGCAAAATCAGTTCCTCAGTCCAATCCACCTATTCCGTCTGCAAGATGAGGCATGGTCGGAGCATCACCAGTAGTAATGGGATTCTGCGCGGCCTAGCCAGTCTGGCACTACCACTGAACTGTAACGGTTGATCCATCTCCCGATGAAGTGGTCACGCAGAGCTAAATGCGCTCAGGCGGGCAATGACCACAGACATCGATTGCCGGGCCGGGACACTGGCTGAGGATCTTGCGCGGGATTTGTGATCCGCCTTCAACACTGACGAGTAGGCACAGCTCCAGTAATTCAGTAACCCGTTTAGTTGTCGGTAGCGCTTTTTTGTCGAGGAGATTCCTGCATGAATCACCTCGACAAAAAGCGCCACCGCCAGCCAAAGGGCTGTAATGTCGCTGTGGTTGCTGTTTGTCACTGTATTGTTTAGTATTTTCATTGTTACTCATTTGTACACCTAGTGCATTTTACCATGTAATATACTTACTTACTTACTTACGCCTGTCACCCCTCCGCGGGTATAGGCCGTCGACGAGAGACCTCCAGCGACTCCTGTCCTGTGCTTCTCCTTCGATTTTACTCCAGGTGGTTCCCAGTCTCTTGATGTCTACTTGGAGGTCTCGACGCCAGGTGTTTCTCGACCTGCCTCTTTTCATCTTTCCATGGGGGTTCCATGACAATGCCTGCCTAGTGATACTGGAAGCTGGCTTTCTCAGACTGTGACCAATCCATCCCCATCTTCTTCGTCCAATTTCATTCTCTGCTGTTATCTGCTTTGCTCTCTCCCAGAGTTTGACGTTGCTGATCTTCTCTGGCCAGTGGATTTTCAAAATTCTTCTAAGGCAACTGTTCATGAAGATCTGTGCTCTATTGACTGTGGTTTTTGTCAATCTCCAAGTCTCTGCTCCATATAGGAAAACTGCTTTTACGTTGGAGTTGAAAATCCGGACTTTGGTGTGTTGTGACAGCTCTCTGGAACTCCACACTTTTTTCAACTGGAGAAAGGCTGCTCTGGATTTACCGATTCGTGCTCTGACATCTGCATCAGTGCCGCCTTTTTTGTCTATGATGCTCCCGACATAGGTGAAGGACTCCACCTCCTCCAACGGGGTACCAGCAAGCAAGACTGGTTTTTCCCTGGTTGCGTTCAGCCTCATTGTCTTTGTTTTCTGTTTGTGTCTGCAAAATCGAGGTCGTCAAGCTGTGTCCACAGTGTCCACTGTATTCCACTTCGTCTGTGCTCTGTGGTCCTCTTCATGACCCTGTCTATGGCCAGTAGGAAGAGGAACGGAGACAGCAAACACGCCTGCCTGACACCGGTTCTGACCTGGAGCTCCCTAGTGAACTGCCCTTCGTGGATCACGCGACACGTCATGCCATCATAGCTGCTCTTGATCAGGCGGACGAGCTTTGTGGGTACACCGTAGTGTCGTAGGAGTTTCCACAGAGTCTCTCGGTCCACGCTGTCAAATGCTTTCTCGTAATCCACAAAGCTGACATACAGCGGGGAGCTCCACTCCAGAGACTGTTCCACGATGATGCGGAGAGTGGCAATCTGGTCTGTACATGATCGCTTTTTCCTGAATCCTGCTTGCTGGTCTCTCAGCTGGGGGTCAACGGAGCTCTTCATTCTCTCCAGGATGATCCTGTTGAAGACCTTTCCTGGTACTGACAGCAAGGTGATTCCTTTGTAGTTGGAACACTTGCTGAGGTCGCCTTTCTTTGGAAGCTTGATTAGGTACCCCTCCTTCCAGTCAGCCGGCATCACCTCCTCTTCCCAGATCTTTCCAAACAGTGGGTACAGCATCTCTACTGTTGTCTCTAGGTCTGCTTTCAGAGACTCCGCTGGGATGCTATCCGGCCCTGTTGCTTTGCCGTTCTTCAAAAATGCCACTGCTCTTCTGATCTCTTCCCGGCTGGGTCAGTCTCTGCTGGCTGGATGTCTGGGGGTCGGGTGGGCTGGGTCTGTTCAGTAACTCTTCAAAGTTCTCGGCCCATCTGTCGAGTTGGTCTGCTCTGTCTGCAATAGGCTTGCCTTCTTTGTCTTTTACTGGTCTTTCTGTATGGCCATACTTGCCCGACAATCTTCTGGTAATGTCGTAGAGCTGTTTCATGTTGCCGCTGCCTGCTGCCTTTTCTGCCTCTGTTGCCACGCTGTCTGTTGTCTGCCCTGATACTCTTCTTCACCTCGCGGTTGGTTTCCGAGTATTCCTCCTGTGCCCTTGCTTTGGCTGCTCTCGTGCGAGTGTTGTTGACAACTGCTTTCTTCTGCTTCCTCATTTCTATCTTCTTCAAGGTCTGTGCCGACAGCCAGTCCTTGTGATGGTGTTTCCTGAACCCTACAGTGTCTTTGCAGGTTGAGTTCAGCGCCTCTCTAACTGCCTTCCACTGCTGCTCTATGGTGACCGCCTCCTCTTCATTTACTAGCTCCTGTAGCGCTTGAAACCTCGCGCTGGGACCATATGGCGTTGAGGTGCGTCCCCTGGGTGGTGGATAGGGGGTCCCTCGTGAGAGGGGTGCACCGAATGAAATAAGGTGCCGTGAACCAACATGGTCTAAGGGAAGGTGACCCCGACAGAAAACCCCTGGTCCTCCTAGTAAGGGGGTTGGGCGTGGGGGTAGCTTCCCCACCCTGCAAAAAAGGAAATAGCTACAAAAACGCCGACGAAAAGACTAACAGTAATTCCTTTCCTGGAGGAGGAAGGTTCTTCTACCAGAAGACTTATGACGTCCTGTGGTGAAAGCCGGAAGTCTTCGGAAGCCACAGGACCGAGCCGCCTCTCTCTATCCAGGGACACAACCATGGGCACATGGAACCAGAGCGGCAAGGCCGCCCAGATAGCAGCGGAAATGCAAAAGTACAACCTTTCCCTACTAGGTAGGCATTGTCATGGAACCCCCAAGGAAAGAGGAAAAGAGGTAGGCCGAGAAACTCCTGGCGTCGAGACCTCCAAGCAGACATCAAGAGACTGGGAACCACCTGGAGTAGAATCGAAGGAGAAGCACAGGACAGGAGTTGCTGGAGGTCACTCGTCGACGGCCTATACCTGGGTAGGGGTGACAGGCGTAAGTAAAGTAAGTAGCGCTTGAAACCGGTTGGACAGCACCAGTTTGAACTCTTCTCTCATTCCAGTCTCTCTCAGGAGGCCTACATTATAGCGCTGTCTTCTTGTTGTCTCTGTGCGGCTTTTCTTTAATTTGAGCTTTATTCTTAAGGTAAGCAGATGGTGGTCTGAGGCGACATCTGCTCCCCTCCTCACTCGAACATCTTGAAGGGATCTTCTAAATTTCTTGCTAATGCAGATATGGTCTATTTGGTTCTCTGTAGTATGGTCAGGTGAGACCCAAGTTGCTTTGTGTATTCTTCTGTGTGGGAAGATGCTGCCTCCAATGACAAGTCTGTTTATAGCACAAAAGTCTACAAACCTCTCCCCGTTCTCACTCATCTCCCCTAGTCCCTGTCTCCCCATCACCTCTTCGTATCCGGTGTTGTCCTCCCCTATTTTGGCATTAAAATCGCCCATGACGATGGTGATGTCTCGCTCCGCACATTTGTCCACGGCACTCTGGAGTCGGTCGTAGAACTCTTGTTTCTCTTCCTCGTCACTGTCATTATGGGCGCATAAGACTGGATGACGTTCAGCTTGATCTTTTTCTTGGTTCTAAAGGCTGCTGTGATAATTCTTGGCCCAAGAGGTTCCCAGCCCATCAGCGCTCTCTGTGCCACTGGTGACAGCATGAATGCTACTCCTTCTGTATGGGGGGCATTCTCCTCTTCATGACCTGAATACAGAATCATCTGCCCACTTAACAGCCTTTTCTGGCCAGACTGCGTCCATCTGGCTTCACTGATACCTAGCAGGGAAAGGTTGTACTTTTGCATTTCCGCTGCTATCTGGGTGGCGTTGCCGCTCTGGTACATGGTCTTGACATTCCATGTGCCCATGGTTGTGTCCCTGGATAGAGAGAGGCGGCTCGGTCCTGTGGTTTCCGAAGACTTCCGGCTTTCACCACAGGACGTCATAAATCTTCTGGTAGAAGAACCTTCCTCCTCCAGGAAAGGAATTGCTGTTTGTCTTTTCGTCGGCGTTTTTGTAGCTATTTCCTTATTTGCAGGGTGGGGACGCTACCCCCACGCCCAACCCCCTTACTAGGAGGACCAGGGGTTTTCTGTCGGGGTCACCTTCCCTTAGACCATGTTGGTTCACGGCACCTTATTTCCTTCGGTGCACCCCTCTCGCGAGGGACCCCCTATCCACCACCCAGGGGACGCGCCTCAACGCCATATGGTCCCAGCGCGAGGTTACCATGTATATGCACCTTATAAATCATCTTTATTATTATTATTATTATTATTATTATTCTACTACAAGGTCTTGAATTTTCTTAGTATACAAAAAGTCGTATCTCGGCCTTCAAGTTTACACTACAAGCGTGTGACGATGACACGGCAAGGTTTAAATAAAGCGTAAGTACTGTAGCTTTGCGCCATTTCTGAAGCGCCGTGCTCAGTACTGCTAAAGACTGAGTCAGATGATGTGGATTTATATGTTTAGCATTACGAATACGACGTGTGATGCTGGTTTACTAAGATGGCACACCACGATACAAGGCCGAGGAAATGGCATGGCCTGATACAGCCGGAACCTATAACCCGATTCTAGGGTCAGTCAAACTGAAAGTGGGAAGCAACAGCTGAATGCGGCGAATGGTGGAATACAAAGCTAGTAATGTATCATCTTTCAGTTCAGAGAAGGCAGCAAGAAAGCTAGAATTAGAAAAACACTGTCTTGGAAATTCAGGCCTGAGTCACACTGCAACAAGAGACAATTGACTGACCATAGTTCAAGGGTAGTGCAAGAATAGCTTGGCGCCTCTAGACGCCAAGCTATTCTTGCACCACCCTTGAACGATAATATATGGTCTGTCTTCATGGACACTGTGGGATCAATGTGTTACAGATACCAACCTGGAATTGCTGTCTTGTAAACCGGCAATCTGCATATCACAAAGGCTGAAGGAAGCACTGTCACAGTTGCGGAACTGAAATTACAGATGACACAAAACATGAGTATGATGAATCTAATGACTGCCAAATTATAATTTACCTTACATTTACAAAAACTTCGTAACATAAATCTAGCCTACAGGGAAGACAAGCATGATTTCAACCGCTAGCCATTTAAACCCTTTTCCTCTTGATACACTATTGCTTGAAATAACTTTGACTATGACAGTTCAAGGGTGGTGTCAAGCTAATCTGGCACCACCCTTGAACTAAAGTGGTTGATCTGTCTCCTGATTAGTACTGTAGTCTTCACAGGTCAAATAAGCAAATTTTAAACACAGGACAATAAGCAATTTTTTTTTAAAATTCAGCCTCAGGACTGTAATGGGTCAATAAATACGTGTTGGTCTTTGACTTCGGAAAATCACAAAATCGCAAACAAACACACAATTTATAATCGCATTGTATACAGTCAAACGGCCACCTTTATATATTGACCACCAGTCTATAGCAGCCACCTAAGATGTATACCTTTCTTTCATTTTCACCAAATAATGACCCTATATAAAACGACCACCTGTCTATAGTGGTCACATCTGTCCTGTCCATTTGGTGGGTGCTATAAGCAGTAATATATTTTTCAGTCACATGCCAGTCACTACCCTCAGTCAAGATACGTATATTTACAATATTGACATTTGACAAGGCCAGTTACTAGGACTCTGCCCTAGTGCTATGAATTTACAACCTTCAAACCAAATACATGCATAAAATAATAAAATAGCTTTTACAAAAACGACTAAAATGACATTGTGTACACACACACACACACACACACACACACACACACACACACACACACACACACACACACGCACACGAAGAAAGATTGATTGATTGTACATTGCTTAACGTCCCGACAGCAACAAGGCTTTCTCAGGACGTGCCTGCACTGCTTGTGAAAAAAAAAACTAAACAGAACATTGAATGTATGTCGCCAGCCGGTCAAATACATTAAATAAACCCAACACATGGGGCCTAAATAAAGCTAAGACCATTTAGCAACACACATCCAATATCAGGAGCTACAGGCAGTGCAGACAGTAGGGAGAGTTTGAAAAAGGCAAATACAGGTGAATGGACCTCGGGTAGACAGAAACACATGCCCCAGAATAGAGAGAAAAACTCACCCTGTGGGGCTGACCAGGGTGACCCTGGGAACTAAAAAGTACCTAACCCCACCCAAGTCCCCCAGGGCAAACCCAGGTGGGGGGCACACGAAGAAAGAATCCATTCAATTGCGTAGTATTGGAGTTGCGCTTTTATTTTCTCTTTGTCAAAGTTTCGCCCTCTCAGACAGGGCGTTATCATGGGAATGCCTATATTAGGATCTATATTAGGAGTGTGTGGTGCCAGCATTATATATATATATATATAATTTTTCATTCAATTCTGAGAATGCTGTGCTAATGCCATGGAATTCCAGTGGGATGCTAGAAAATATTCCCAAACAGATATTGGACCTGCTGAGTAGATTTAAGTTTTTGCCGCCTACGACTGAAGCTTTAGGGATGCAATCCGCGCTGTACTGGTGGTGTTACCAGTAAATTCTGGAGGCGGCTTCTAGTACATGCGTTGTGTTACGCTGTATGCCTACCTGAAGAGCCCCCCCCCCCCCCACCCCCACCCCTTGGGGCGAAACCGGTCGTAGGCAGCAAAAACTTAAATCTACTCAGCAGGTCCAATATCTGTTTGGGAATATTTTCTAGCATCCTCCTTGGGGGGGGGGGGGGGAGCTCTGGATATTCTCCAGCGGATGGCGGGGCGCCTGGGGGTAGTCCCTACTGCTTTATGTAGTAGGTGTTCAGTGGAAGGCTCAAACTGATAGGTCTGTCATTCCTTCTCTCCCACTACCCTCTCCTTTCTAGAACTAGTGAGCGATACAGTCACAAAAAGGACAGCTGATGTCCTGATGACACAATGCAAGCTTACCAGCCTGGAATTCCATGGCATTAGCACAGCATTCTCAGAATTGAATGAAAAATTACGTCCCTTGGAGCCAATCCGATTGAGTGCATTTTTTTGGCTTTGGGCGACGCCTTTGTTAAAAGTAAAGAATATATATATATATATATATATATATATATATATATATATATATATATATATATATATATATATATATATATATATATATATATATATATATATATATATATACGTACCTTAAAGAACTTTAACTCATTCAGCCCGACGGCAGTATTTCCCAAATTTTGGAGGCGTCATCTAATGACTATGCACCAGTTGCAGGACATGGATCGACCATGATAATTCAAGGGCAGTGCCAGATTAGCTTGGAGCCGACAGGTGCAAAGCTAATCTGGCACTACCCTTGAATTATCATGGTCGACCCATCTTCTGCTGTAGGGCGTCAGAGCTGAATGGGTTAATAACAACTGATAAACATCGCGCGCGCGTAAACACGCGCGCGCGCACACACACACACACACGTACACACACACACACACACACACACACACGCACACACACACACAATCGCACACACACACATAGATTGACTGACGCTCAGTCACACGTACCGAGTATATCCCAGGACAAAATCTAGATCCTGCGACCTTGGACCGATAAGCGCTATCAATACTGATGTTAGAATCGCATGCTATTGACCAATTAGTGGCCTCTGGATGTGGGAATCACGCCCGGTCGACACAAATACTTCGATCACCAGAGGGCTGGATCTTGCAAACCCCCGATTTCGTGCCGTTAAGCGCGCTTCATTTAGTTTCGAAGCAAATCGTGTGTTATGAAAGTGGTCACATGCCCTGGAAGCCTAGAAAAGAGTCCCTTAACAGCAAATTTCCTGTGCGAAATATAACGGTACCCAACGGGTAACCATACCGACGGGCAAAAGAAATGCGACATCGCCTTTTTTCATATACTCGTAAGTGTATTCCCCACAGGAGAGCCCTTGACAGAGGACTTCATTCGTGTAGATTTCTGCATTTGCTCTGCGTGTTCATGCGTACGTCACATCAAGAGGTTAAAACAATTGTGTGTGGGAGGGTGACGAGAAAGTGTTATTTGTTAATGTAATCTGCTGTCCTCGCCTGTGGTTTTTTTTGTTGTTTTTTTTTTTTTTTTGGGGGGGGGGGTTTGGGGGGTTGGGGGGGGGGGGTTGTTGTTGCTGTTTTGTTTGCTTGGTTTTGGAGGGTTTTGTTTTGTTTGTTTGTTTGTTTGTTGTTGTTGTTTGTTTTGTTTTTTATAGGGTTTGTTGGTTGTTGTTTTTTTTTGGTTTTGTTTTGGGTTTTTTGTTGGTTTTTTTTCAATTTATTTATTTATTTTATTTTTTTTTTTTTTTGGGGGGGGGGGAGGGGGATGAGGGTGGTTGTTGTTGTGTTTTGTGTTTTTCCGTGTATATGTTTTGGGTTTGGGGGGGGTTATTGTTGTTTTGTCTGGTTGGTTTTGAGGGTTTTGTTTTGTGTTGGTTTTTGTTGTTGTTGTGTTTTTTGTGTGTGTGTTTTTTTTTTTTTTTTTTTTTTTTTTTTGGTGGGGTTGTGCTTTTTTTTTTTTCTGGGGGGTTATTAGGGGATAGGAGTTGATGTTTTGTGCGTGTGTGTGTGTGAGTGTGTGTGTGTTGGGGGGGGGGTTGCTCTTTTGTTTTGGTTTTTCTTTTCTTTTCTTTTGCTTTGCTTTGTCTTGTCTTTATTTGTGTGTTGAGCGTGTGATTTTGGACCGTACAGCGTTCAGTCATAAAGCACAAAATAGCAGGTCAGCACACATTTCTGCTTTAAAACTCATCGATCCAGCCAGCCAGCAGCACCAGCCCGGTCTATCAAGACCCCACCCAGTAAGCAGAAGACCATTGGCCGACGCCGTCCTTTCGCGTAAAGTTGGTATACTTAAATGTCTACCGACCTTGTGAAAGGTTTTCTACAACACCGTCTTTACATCCGTCATGCCAATGAGAAGTTCCTAGCATTTGGGACCCAGATGCTTACTCTGCTCCCAATCGATGGAGGGAAACCCGACATGGCATGAGTATAGTAAAAGTGTTCGTCGATAGTTAAAGTCGAAAACTCGTCCCCAATCCAGCCCACTTTAGCCTACCCCTCCACCCACCCCCCTCCACCCCCATCCCACCCCTCCCATAACCCTCCAGCCCCCCTCCCCCCCCCCCCCACACCCATCCCCACAACTTCTCACTTTAGCCCTTCCCAGTCCCCGAACCCAATCGACGTGAAAACCCCTCATGGCATGGTTTAGAGGGAAACTGTTGGTCAATAGTGAAAATCAGAACCCCCTTCCGCCGCCCCTCCCACCCCATCCCCTCTTCCCCCAAATCACACTCGCACGGCTTACGCATACGGCACTTCCATTTCCAATTTTGGACGATTCACTGTGAAGTGTTCCAGTCCCTCTGCCAGCCCCAATATGTAAGCGGCGTACGCAACTCTAGTAGGCATAGACTCTCATTGTCTCTGTGTCTGAGAATGTAAAATTGTTAGTAAATGGTGGAAACGCCTATCGCTGCTCAGGGAAAAAAAAAATTGAACCCAGTCGTCGGGCCGACGTTGATCATCGTTGGCCCGCGCACAGCCGTGCACAGCCGTGCGCGGGCCAGGGTCTCTCTCTCTCTCTCCCTCTCTCTCTCTCTCTCTCTCTCTCTCTCTCTCTAGTTTGGACCGTGTCCAAATACGAAGATAAACCAGACCGTCAGGCGAAGATTGAAAAGGCAGACGGCTTCCTGGGTATAAGAGCAACATACCGTCCTGTTTACAGCAAAAGACAGCAAAGTCCTTTTTTGTGTGAAAATCGTGAGTTTCAATGCTATACAAAGAAAATCTCGCTTTAATATAAAAAGACAATTAAAACCTCTTGTGCCTAAACAGAGGCTATGTTCATCGATAGACTTTCAACGTTGTATCTCTTCCATGGACGCCATTGATCTGCAAGATCTGCAAAGGCACAAGAGGTGTCATAGTCCTGTGTGTGTGTGTGTGTGTGTGTGTGTGTGTGTGTGTGTGTGTGTGTGTGTGTGTGTGTGTGTGTGTGTGTGTGTGTGTGTGTGTGTGTGTGTGTGTGTGTGTGCGTGTGTGTGTGCGTGCGTGCGTGCGTGCGTGCGTGCGTGCGTGCGTGCGTGCATGTTTTAAGCGAGGCCTACCCTTTGTCCACTACGCTTTCAATATTTTTGCATTTAACTGTGCCGTACTCTATTTGTTGTTTTCTTCTTCTTGTTGTTTTCGTGTTGTTGTTTTTTTTGTCTGTTAATGTTTTTGTTTTTGTATGTTGGTTTGGGTTTTGTTTCACTTATTTTGCTTCCTTTATGACAGATCTCTTGGCGCAATAAACAATGGACAGCGAAATTGATACACAAAACTATCTTTCATAGAGACAGATGCGATAAATTTGTTCTAACCAGACGAATCGCCTGTCAAAAAAAATTTAAAATAGGAAAAAATATATCTAAAAAATACTACGACATTGACCCTTTATCCTGTGCCAGTTGAGGCATAATGTGTTTCTGTAATCTTTATAATTATCTCATTGTACCCCAAGACCGAAATCCCCACATTTTGCCGTTGTCCTCTGAAGACTGCAGTGCAGTGCAGGACACAGATCGACCATGATAGTTCAAGGGTGATGCCAGAATAGCTTGGCGCCCATAGGCGCCAAGCTATTCTGGCATCACCCTTGAACTACCATGGTCGATCCTTATCTTGCTGTGGTGTGTCTGGGGTAGAATGAGTTAGTTCAACACCAAACAATCGCTAGCTTTGCCAGGGACATGGATTCAAAGTGATGTCAGCAAGAGGCATAGATCCTCATGAGCCCCCTCAACTGCCGGGGCTCATGATGATCTAGACCTCTTGCGGCTGGCCGATGTTCATATTTTCTCGGCACTGATCACGACCAAATCAAAGCGCTCAGAAGCTGAGTCTGTCATTTCATTTCAATCACATGTAAGTTTTCCCACCGGGGAGAAGTGTCCGAGGAGGCAAATGATTGGCTTCTTGTCTGAGGTGGCGAAAAGGCGGGTTCGAGCCTATCGCCTGCACAGATCGACCTGCCACCACACAACCGAAACTCGCAACAACAAAGACCTTTAATTTCTGTTTCAATACTATTAACCTGCAAAATTAGTACAATATTTAAAAAATGCAAATGTATGCATTAAATATGCAAGATATGAAAAAAAAACATGTGTGCATTACATATGCAAAAATGATAATATATGCTGGTCTGTGATTTTGGACCTTACGGCCTACGGTCCAAAATCACAGACCAGCACAGGATAACTCTTTGATAAAACAGGAAGGAATAGGTATTTCAAACAGTATTGGTCGATCACCACTGACCCAGACCATGTGCCGTCAATTACCAAATTGATCCTCGTGTTTTGGGGCTTTACTATGTACAGGAAAGCAAGAAAATTTCTGAAATCGTAACTGGCATTTTAGAAACTGTTCGGCTTCTGAAAGCAAACTCAGTCATGAATCATATAAGTGCGGCAGACAATGTCATGAAAATCTCTCTCTCTCTCTCTCTCTCTCTCTCTCTCTCTCTCTCTCTCTCTCTCTCTCTCTCTCTCTCTCTCTCTCTCTCTCTCTCTCTCTCTCTCTCTCTCTCTCTCTCTCTCTCTCTCTCTCTCTCTCTCTCTCTCTCTCGCTCGGCTCGCTCTCTCACTCAACAACAACAGGGCAATAATTAAATCATCACAAGCAACTGCCGAATGAACGCACGATCTGTAGGGCTCATGAGGATAAACGCCACTTGAAATGGAAGGCGTCAGCGGCGTAAAGACTTGTTTTACTTCGCATCAAGGATGTCTCCTGGATCGAGGTGCGGATCAGATCAACTCGCCCACTCGTCCACTCGCCCACCGGTTTCACCCTCTGAGACAATCAACTCGCATTTTCAATCCGTTCAGTGCCGAGAAAATTGGAAAGCCGCCCAGTTGCAATAGGTATAGATCCTCATGAGCCCCCGCAATTGCGGGGGCTCATGAGATTTATGCTTCTTGCTGACACCACTTTGAGCCCATATAGAGTTTTTCTTGGGGTTTTTGTTTTTTTGTTTTTTTTTGGGGGGGGTTTTGTTTGTTTTGTTTGTTTTTTTTTTGGGGGGGAGGGGGGTTGTTGTCTTGACTTAACGAGGACTGCAGAAACACAGTCTGCTTGAGTTGGCAATGGCATATTCTAATCACTACCACTTTAGAAGCATGTGCTAACCAGTGCCCATTACGCAAAAGGTCAGATTATACGAGAGATGCATTGGCCGCGGTTGCTCAAGGATATTGTCTGTCTATAGCTTGGCGGCCACAAAGCGCACCAAGCGCCAAGCTAATCAGGTATTACCTTTGAGCTACCACAGTCGACTCATCGCCCTTTTGATGACTCTTGGAAACGTCACTACTTGGTAAGGGTGAGCGTCGAAAGAAGGAGAGTGGATCGTATCATTTTTGCTCCTCCGTGGGAAAACAGGCTCATAGTGACATCTTCTAGTAATTCTGCATTTTCCGGAATTTTTTTTTTTTTTTTTTTTTGGGGGGGGGGGAGGGGGGGGTGGTAAAGTTATTTTTTGTCAGTCTGGATTGCAATCCGGTTTTTCAGAGAATATGTTTTCCATACTTGAAGGTAATTTTTAACATGCTACAAAAACGCTTGAGTTTCACTTTAGTGAGGTTTCGTTTGTAGCGAACGACTAGCAACAACAAACGAGAGCAAAGTCAATGAATCAATGAATCTTTATTTTATAACGGTGAAGATATGGACACAGTCAGGGACAGTGTAATTTTTCGTATCCGCCGTTATTACAACTACAATTAACTAAGTACAAATACACATAAAACAAGGACATCAAAGCACAGTGATACAAAATCTATAGTCCACGAAACACAAACACACGCATGTACGCACAAACGCAGGGCGGATAAGCAGTGTGTACCAGAAGCATAAACAGCACTCCAAATATCTCCAAGAGACATAGATCCTCATGAGCCCTGAGAGCTCATGAGGATCTATACCTCTTGGAGATGTACATAATGTTCTCTATGCTTATGGAAAAAAAGCTGATTACGCGCGGTCACTTCGCGTTCGATCGATGTTGGGAGTCGTTCGCCGCAAACGAAACCTCATTGTTATCAGTTTGTATAAGACGCTATACACAAAGTCTCTCTCTCTCTCTCTCTCTCTCTCTCTCTCTCTCTCTCTCTCTCTCTCTCTCTCTCTCTCTCTCTCTCTCTCTCTCTCTCTCTCTCTCTCTCTCTCTCTCTCTCTCTCTCTCTCTCTCTCTCTCTCTCTCTCTCTCTCTCTCTCTCTCTCCCCTCTCTCTCTCTCTCTCTTTGCCTAAACCAAAAAAGAACGGCCATACAACTATAACGTATAGGACATTCAAACACTTCAGTAAAGACGAATTTCTATTTGATCTAGAAAATACTCCTTTTAATGATGTGCTCCTGTCCTATGATCCTAATACCGCCCTCAGTATCTGGTACTCTCTTTTCCTCTCTTTTCCTCTCTTTTCTAAATGTACTTAATAAACATGCTTCCCTACGCGAGAGGAGGGTAAAATCTCACACTCTTCCTCCCTGGCTTACTCCTGAAATCGTGCAGGCGATGGCGCTTAGAAACAATCTAAGTAGCAATAAAATGTTTACTGAATATAAACAACAGCGTAATCGTGTTAAATATATCAGAGAGGCAAGAAAAAATTTAGTTCGTGACACGGTTAAAAACAGCAACGGTTACCTCTGCTATATGGGGCGGTCCGTGGCGCAGTGGTTAAGACGCCTGCCACCAATGCTAAAGGTGCGAGGTTCGATTACGGGTTCCGGCGTCGGATTTTTCTCCTCTAGTAAGTGTCACCGTTAATTCGGGCGGACCGTCGGGGGTTCTTTCTCCGGGTACTCCGGCTCTTCCTCCCCATCCACTTTGGTATCAGTTTCAGTCCACTTAATCAAATTTCAAATACAAACGTTTTTGAATTTCCAAAAACTACAGTAGCTCGCTTGAGCTTGCCCTTAGCACCACGTGAAAGTTCTGTGTTTACGTTCAGTGTGTGAGTGAATGCGCGTGATTCACGTGAGCGTGCTTGTTGGGTTCAGTTCGCGGCGGCGCTTTGAGCCGATTTTCAATTGGGATAAAGCGCCTATATAATGCGCTTATTATTATTATTATTATTATTATATGGCGCCTTCTAAACACACTTACTATGGGTCTCCACGTACCGCAACTACCATTCCCACTAATCTTACTGCTGATACATTCAATGACCATTTTCTTTCTGTTGTCGAATCTCTAATTTCGACAAGCCAGGATAACACTTATTACCGTTCTAATCTGCTGTCTGAGTTTTGTCAACAAAGAACAATGGGCGCAGCCCCTTTCAACATCCCCATGCTAGCTGTTCATGAAGTGGGTTTACTCATAAGTAACCTTCCAAATAAAAAGTCCTCGGGGCTTGATGACATCAGCCCGAAAATACTTAAGCTGTCTCTCCCATACATTGTAGAATCCTTAACTTACATTTATAATCTCTGTATCCAGCATAACACTTTTCCTAACGAACTTAAATATGCGAAAGTAATTCCACTTCCAAAAACAAAAGACCGTTCTGACCCTAATAACTATCGGCCTGTTTCTTTATTATATGTTTTGTCCAACTGGAGAGGCACATGCTGCTTGCTTACCTAGAAAACGGTAAGCTCCTCCACCCTTTCCAATCCGGATTTCGCCCGCAGCATTCAAGCTACACAGCACTTATACGCCTTGTTGAGGCTCGAGGGTATGAATAAGTCACAGTTAACAGGAGTAGTCTATCTGGATTTTAAGAAGGCTTTTGGTCTGATTGACCACACTATTCTGACAGCTAAGCTTCACAAATACCTTAATAACGGAGACGCAGTTGCTTTTTTCACATCTTACCTGACTAAAAAAACAAACAAAAGGTTCTTGTTCATGGCTCATACTCCTCTCTCAACGATGTAGGCTTCGGTGTGCCCCACGGGTCTGTACTGGGCCCCCTGCTGTTTTGCTTATTTATTAACGATTTGCCTCTACATATTACTTGCGAAGATGTACAATGCGACCTTTTTTCTCACGATACCTCAATTTATACTACTAGTAAAGATATACAGGTAATTTCCGACAACTTACAACAAAGTCTTCATGACGTATCAGCTTGATGTATAAACAATTCTATGGTTGTTTATCCAGTCAATGCGGAAAAGACTAATAATATTTGGAAATAATTTCATTTTCCTCCTCTTCCCCTCCTATCCTAGTCATCGAAATACTGTAAATAATTGCTATAACACAACCCAAATCTAACCAGCTAGTCTCTGATCATCTCTGATGCCATAGGGACAATAAATTTTAATAAAGAAGAAGACATCCAGTCAAAACGAAATCGATGGTAGTCGCCACGCGCCAAAAACAGCAGATAACGCCTCTATTACTTAACCTTTCACTTAAAGATAGTCAGGTAGAACAGGTAAACGAACATCGCGTATTAGGGATTACAATCGACAGCCCGTCAGCTAAAATGGCAAGCTCATACAGACGCCTTTTGCAAAATAGTAACAAAAAATCTCTTTATGTTATCAAAACTGAAATATTATACTAATTCAGATACCCGTAAACTATTTATAATGCTCACATACGTTCTCACGTCGATTACGCGTCAACGGTATGGGATGGATGTAGTGAGGTCCATTTAAAGAGACTCAATTCCCTACACAGACGGGCGGCCAAAATAATCTGCCCTGATCCACACCTAACCACAGAAGAAAAGTTCACAAAAGCAGGTCTCCTGCCTCTTCAAGATCATTTCAAATATAACAAAGGAATTTGATGTTTAAAGTGTGGAAGCGCAAAACACCTGAGTACATCTCCACTTTGTTCCGCAAGTCTTAGTCCAAGCTTGGAAACATCAGAAAGCTTTTCATAGTCCCAAAACCAAGGATCGATCTATATAAAACCAGCTTATCCTTCTAAGGGACACATATCTGGAATGCGTTTCCCGACCATGTAAAATCCGCCTCCTCGATAGCCTGTTTTAAAAAGGGTCTTTGCAAATATTTTGTGGATCACTCGTAGGGCCTAGGGATATCTAGTAACTACATGTATTATATGTCTCTTTCTATGCTGGGTCCAATTTATTCCCAATTAAGCCTGTTATCCTTTTCATTTATCATTTGAACTACTTAGCTCTGTGTGTGTGTAATGGGGGGGGAGGGGTGGAGAGGGGGGGGGAGGAGCGGGGTGTCTGAGAGTCTATGAGTATGTCTGCCTATGTGAACAGTGTTGTCAATTGTCTGCAAGTATTATGTTTTACTTACATGTATGTGCATGTGTAGATAGTCTTGTAGTTGTTAGCAACGGCAGGTTTGTAAAATGGCTGTGTCAATGATGATGTCAATGCCTTAACCGTTGTAAAATAAAGTTTCATTGATTCATTGATTCTCTTCCCCCACCCCTTCCCCCTCCCCACCCTCCCACACACACACACACACACACACACACACCTTTTTGTCTCCCTAGTGGTCGATTGTATTACGCCGTTAGTAGCTGCTAATGAAAGACATATTAGGGATAACAATATTTCACTGTCAACGATACGTCAGATCAGGCGTCATCAGCTGACGTAATTAGAGTGCTCAGTCAAGATCATTAGGGTAATTTGGACCAAACTAGCGAAGATCGATTTGATTTATGTGCGCTGGTCTGTGATGTTGGACCTTACGGCTTTCAGCCGTAAGGTCCTAAATCACAGACCAGCGCACATTAAGCCGTAAGATCCAAAATCAAAGATTTTTCCAATAGAAAATTCAGCTAGTTTATTCTGAATTCCAACTGCGCTTAACAATTGACGTGTAGCCCGCTCAGAGATAACTCCGCCCACTGACCCAGAGTTCGACCTTGACCCGCAGCTCCGACAAACACGCCACAGCAGAAAGCGAGAACGGCTGCATCCATGTGTGTAAAGTGCGCGATTGTCAGACATACCCGACGCTACAGCCCTGTTGTGCTTGTCTTGGCGCCTAGTCAGACTCATGCACGAGATCTTTAAATTACATTTTCGAACCGAAAAGCAAGAGATCTAAAATTTAATATTTCACATATAAACGCACGCACGGACACACACACACACACACACAAGGAAGCACGCACGCACACACACAGACGCTCGCAAGGAAACACACACAGACGCTCGCAAGGAAGCACGCACGCGCACGCACACATACTCGCAAGGAAGCACGCGCACACACACACACGCACGCACACGCACACACACACACACACACACACACACACACACGCACGCGCGCAAACACACACACACACACACACACAAACACATACACCACTCTAAACTGTTTTGGACGATTTCAAAAATGTCGCATTTCTTTTGCTCGTCAGTATATGTAAGTGTTGGTACGTGATTTTGTACACACTCTCTGAGGTAAACATACCTAGTTTTGTAGTTCGCCTCGGAAGACTACATACAGATTTATGTGACAGCTCGACCATCACCGTTCAAGAGTGGTGCCTGAATAGCTTATCGCAACCCCGTCGAAACTGATGTCACGGTCGATCTGTTTTGGCTGCTGTACTGGATGTGTCAGAGGTGGTCGTTTAACCCATTCAGCCCTGACGCACTACAGGAGGAGATGGGTCGACCATGACTATTCAAGGGTAGTGCCAGATTAGCTTGGCGCCGACGGTCCGACGATTCGCTTGGGCGGTCCGTGGCGCAGTGGTTAAGGCGCCTGCCACCAATGCCAAAGGTGCGAAGTTCGATACCGGGTTCCGGCGTCGGACTTTTCTCCTCTGGTAAGTGTCACCGTTCGGGCGGACCGTCGGGGGTTCTTTCTCCGGGTACTCCGGTTCTTCTACCCCCCCCCCCCCACCCCTCCACCCCCACCCCTACCCCCACACACACACACTTTGGTACCGGTTTCAGGCCACTTTACAAATTTCAAATACAAGCGATCAAAAATCTCTGTAACTTCAGTGGCCCTTCGTCTAGTCTTGTACTGTGTTTGTCTTAAATGGCATAAATCCGTGTCTGTTACGTGAGTGTGTGTGTTGGTTTTCAGTTCGCGGCGCTTTGAGTCGATTTGCCCAAAAATTGAGAAAAAGCGCCTATATAATAACGGTATTATTATTATTATTATTATTATTATTATTATTATCATGGTCGATCAATCTCCTGCAACAGGTGCATAGTCGTTAGATGACGCCCCCAAAATTTGGGAAATACGTGCGTCGGGCTGAATGAGTTAAGCCTTCGGCTGTCGGTAGCGATTTTTTGTTGAGGTGATTCCGGCAGGGTTAAGGCTTAGGGCAGTAATGATCACAACAGACCTCGGAATGGTACCGACAGATTACCGTCAATCTTCTCACAAACTGAGTCGTTACCGCACCCACATCTGTGTTGTTCTGTGATTTTCAAAATCACAGAGTAGCACACATTGACCTGACAACACACGGCTGCGGCTTTTGCGGACAGAGTTTACCAGTCCGCCACAGCTTGCAGTGTACACGAAGATTGTCGATCAGGCGCATATCGCATGGGTCAAGTTTGAACATTGCGGCAGCTCGGAAGCTAGGAGAGTACACGCCCCCAGCAGATACCGTGGGGTGGCTGAAGGGACGATGTGCCGTTTTGCAGGAAGGACAAAAAGCCGTTACATTAACCGGCCGTTCAGTGTCAGTTGACGCAGTCTGTGTTTCTGCAATCTGCGTTAACCCAACAAACACACACACACACACACACACACACACACACACACACACACACACACACACACACACACACACACACACACACACACACACAACCTAGCTGTCCCAGGAACATTGATTCAAAGTGGTCTTAGCAAGAGGCATAGATCCTCATGAGCCCCCGCAACTGCGGGGGCTCATGAGAATCTATTCCTCCTGCAGCCGGGTATTGTTCGGACTTCCTCAGCACTGAACGGGCTAAATTATGAACTACACCAGTAAACTACGTATATAACAAATCACCAGAGGACCCAGTTTTTCTTGTTGTTATATCCGAAGTTTCCTCTTCCTACTGGCCATAGACTGGGTCATGAAGATGACCACAGAGCACAGACGAAGTGGAATACAGTGGTCACTGTGGACACAGCTTGACGACCTCGATTTTGCAGACGACTTGGCATTACTGTCCCACACTCATCAACAAATGCAGGACAAGACCACGAGGCTTGCTGACATCTCGTCCCAAGTGGGCCTCACCATTCACAAACAGAAAACAAAGACAATGAGGCTGAACGCAACCAGGAAAGAACCAGTCTTGCTTGCTGGCACCCCATGGAGGAGGTGGAGTCCTTCACCTATCTCGGGAGCATCATAGACAAAAAAGGCGGCACTGATGCAGATGTCAGAGCACGAATCGGTAAAGCCAGAGCAGCCTTTCTCCAGTTGAAAAAAAGTGTGGAGCTCCAGAGAGCTGTCACAACACACCAAAGTCCGGATTTTCAACTCCAATGTAAAAGCAGTTCTCTTATATGGAGCAGAGACTTGGAGATTGACAAAAACCACAGTCAACAAAGTACAGACCTTGATGAACAGTTGCCTTAGAAGAATTTTGAAAATCCACTGGCCAGAGAAGACCAGCAACGTCAGACTCTGGGAGAGAACAGAGCAGATAACAGCAGAGAATGAAATTGGGCGAAGAAGATGGGGATGGATCGGTCACAGTCTGAGAAAGCCAGTTTCCAGTATCACTAGGCAGGCATTGTCATGGAACCCCCAGGGAAGAGGAAAAGAGGTAGGCCGAGAAACTCCTGGCGTCGAGACCTCCAAGCAGACATCAAGAGACTGGGAACCACCTGGAGTAGAATCGAAGGAGAAGCACAGGACAAGAGTTGCTGGAGGTCTCTCGTCGACGGCCTATACCCGGGTAGGGGTGACAGGCGTAAGTAAGTAATATCCGAAGTTTGTTATAAGCGAAGTAATTTACGTAGAAAGAGTGCTGTGGGGGCCTTTAAAATGTTTTGTTATATCCGACTTTTGTTACGGTCCGACCTCGTTATAAGCGGAATAGACTGTATTAGGTCCTCTTTGTAACGGCTGTCTCCAGAGAAAGTAGACTGGAGAGGATAGGGACAAAGATATAACAATCATGAACGCTTCAACCAGGAGTAGCCGAGGATGTAAATAGGGCTGATTTTAGCCAGCAAGTGGCCTGGATTGTCATGACCCCCTGCAGCCTCCGGGAGCTCGTGAGAATCTAGGCCTCTTCCATATGCCGGGAGGCAGCCGGGCGAGCGACTGATGAATGGAAACACTACGTTTTGTGCGACATAAACACTGATAATGGTGCCATACAACCCGACAGCTCAGTAATGTACAGCCAGAACCTGTTTGGAACGACCACCCTTACGAGAGATCGCCTGTCATTAAAGACCATCATTTAACTGGCTGTAGCCACCTAAATGATGGTCTATTACCCATAAAGCCCTGACATATTACCACAGGATCATGATAGTTCAAGGCTGGTGTCAGAATAGCTTGGCGCCTCCCATGATAGTTCGAGGGTGGTGTCAGAATAGCTTGGCGCCTCCGATGATAGTTCAAGCGTGGTGTCAGAATAGCTTGGCGCCTGTAGGCGCCAAGTTATTCTGACACCACCCTTGAATTATCATGGTCTTTCTGACTCCAGAACTGAGACGCCGGCCTCAAAGGATTTGTTTTTACAAAAATAGGATGTGGACCAACCATGACAGTTCAAGGGTGGTGTCGGAATGGCTTGGCGTCTGTAGGCGCCAAGCTATTCTGACACCACCCTTGAACTGTCTGAGTCCAGGCCTGAGACTCAGACCTCAAAGGATTTTTTTTAATTGATTATTTCATCCACAGGATGTAATGACGTTTATGACAGGAGACACTTTTCGTTCTTTCAAGACTTCTCTAGATAGGGCAACCTGTCTCTTAAAGACCATTTTTTTCTCTCGCAAAATAAAGGTGGTTGCTCAAACAGGTTAAGCTGCGTGTAACTAAGAAAGCAGACCGAGTCTCAGCAAGCAAAACGTCCTCGGGCCTACGACAGCCTCTGCTGCGCGGGCTAGGTAGTAATAATAATAATAATAATAATAATAATACTGTTATTATATAGGCGCTTTTTCTCAATTTTGGGCGAATCGACTCAAAGCGCCGCGAACTGAAACCCAACACGCACACTCACGTAACAGACACGTATTTACGCCATTTAAGACAAACACAGTACAAGACAGACGAAGGGCCAGTTCAGCTACTGAAGTTACAGAGATTTTTGGTCGCTTGTATTTGAAATTTGTAAAGTGGCCTGAAACCGGTACCAAAGTGTGGAGGGTTGGGGGGTTTGGGAGGGGGGGGTATACGGCCGACTGCGGTCCGATCGATCTCATTCGCTCACCAGAGTGGGGCGTTGGTGAAGGAGGCGAGGGATCGATCTGGGTGGAAGAAAAGAGGGACCCGTCGTATCAGACGCCAAAATCCAACCAGGCACTACCCATTATAGCGTTCACAGGCGGGATCTGTCGCCAGCAGGTGGCGCCGGGAGTGAGAGAGGTATGTAAATCTACCGTCCATCAGTGTGTGATCCCACTGATCCGCCTGTCATCGTAGGCTTTGTAGATTTATCTGACCACAGCGTCAGGAAGCCGACACAGGTTTAACCCTCTGGCTGTCGGTAGCGGTTTTTGTCGCGATGATTCCTGCCGGAATCATCGCGACAAAAACCGCTACCGACAGCCAGAGGGTTAAGTGCTTCTGAAAGCAAAAGACATTAAGTCCATTATTTTGTGTGGACAGCGATATCGTCATTGCATTCCAATGACTGAAAATCTCGCTTTTCGCAATAATTTGGTCTTTGGTCTTCACAGGGTAGGACTGACAGAGGTTCTTCTGCAAAGATCCCCTGTCAGAAGACTAAATGCGTGCAGGTTTTCTGGACCTGTGGTTCGACAAACAATTGTTAGGAATCACGAGGACGGAACACAATAATGAACCTCGGAGCAAATTTCTTTTTCATCTTGTACGGCGAGAGACAGAATGAGTCGGGGACAAAGACAGGCATGGGAGGGGGGGGGGAGGGGGCGGGAGGGGGGAAGGGGAATAGAAACATAAAGCTAGAGAGTGAGGAGATGTGGTGAGGAATTATTTTCTTAACCCCTTCCCTGCCACTGGACGTACATCAGTTTTTTTTATTTCTGAAATCTTTGTTCATTCAACGACCAAAAGCCACTACTGTCCGAAGGACGTGAATCCTAATTGGTCCCACCAAGAGGCATAGATCCTCATGAGCCCCCGCAATTGCGGGGGCTCATGCGGATCTACACCTCTTGCAGTTGGATAGTGCTCAGTTTCTCTCGGCAGTGAAGGGGTTAAGGGTGAGGAATTATTTTTTGTATTTTCACTACCGTCCAGATCAGCTACCTCAACCTTGCACCCTTTCGAAAAGGTGACCAGACCACATCGAAGAGCTGTCTTCCGCAAGTCAGTTTCGCCTTATCAGGGTTTGTCTTTAACTCATTCGAGACGTGCCGCATACGAATACGCAGCAAACCGCCGCGCATCCGTATGCGGCAAGTCTTGAATGAGTTAAGGTGTTCAGTATCTATCTATATCTATATCTATCTATATCCCGTAGTCTTGCCGACCGTTGGGGCACCACTGATGACTTAACAACCAGCTCCCTCCATTCCTCTCTGTTTTCTGCCATTCTCAGCGTATCGCCCAGCTTCAGTCCTGTCCACTCTGGGATATTGTCCTCCCATCTTTTCCTCTGTCTTCCTTTCCTTCGTCCTCCTTGCACAGTGCCTTGCAGGATTGTTTTGGCAAGCCCTGCTGAACGTGTGACATGCCCATACCACTTCAGTTTCCGTTTTCTCACAATGGCTAATAAGTCTTCATAGGGCCCGATGGCTTGCCTGATTCTGCTTCCCACTTCCTCGTTTGTGATGTGATCTCTGTATGAGATGCCAAGCAGCCTTCGAAAACATCTCATTTCAGTGGCTTGTATCCTCCTTTCAAGGTCTGCTGTGAGGGTCCATGACTCGCAGGCATACAAGAACACTGAGATGACTAAGGAGCGCATCAGTCTGATCTTGGAGCAGAGTGTGATGTTTCTGTCCTTCCATATGGTCTTCAATCTTGTCAGTGCTGTTGTTGTCTGCGCAATCCTGGACAGTATTTCTGGTTTTGATCCCTCATCTGTCACAATGGCTCCTAAGTATTTGAATTTCTTAACTGTTTCCAGTTTTTGGCCTCCAACCATGATTTCAGAGCCAATGCCACTGGCGTTATTGGTCATCAGTTTGGTCTTCTCTGCACTGATTTCCATCCCATATGCAATGGCTGTACTATCCAGCTTTTCCACCAGCTGAGCTAGCTCCTTCTCTGTTCCTGCAAGGCCATCAATGTCGTCCGCAAAGCGCAAGTTCGTGATTGTTCTGCCTCCAATACTGACAGTTCCTTCATGCTCTTTCAGAGCGTCCGTCATGATTCTTTCCAGGAAGATGTTGAAAAGAGTAGGTGAGAGCAAGTAGACTTGTCTGACTCCAACTGTAGTCCTAAACCAGCTTCCTATTTTGCCGTTGAAGCAGACTGCGCTAGTGGCCTTGTTGTAAAGGTTTGCTATGACTTTGATCAGGTTGGCATTGATGTTGTATAGCTTCATGGTGGACCAAAGGGCTGCATGCCACACCCTGTCAAACGCTTTCTTAAAATCCACAAAGACATGATAGAGGTCCTGCTGGTGCTGGAGGTATCTCTCACATAGAACTCTCAGGTTGAAGATCTGCTCAGTTGTGCTGCGCCTTGGTCTGAAGCCTGCCTGTTCCTCAGCTATTATTTCCTCTGCCTGTGGCTTTAGCCTGTTCAGTAGGATCTTTAACATGACTTTGCTTGGGTGGGATATAAGACTGATCGTGCGATAGTTCTGGCATTGATGTAAGTTGCCTTTTTGGGGGAGAGTTATTATAAGCGAGTGGGTCCATGGTGTGGGCCAATCCCCTGACTGCCAGATCTTATTGCAGATTGTTAGTAAGGCGCTTATCGTGTCTTCTCCCCCTTCTTGGACTAGCTCTGCAGGGATGTTGTCTGCTCCTGCTGCCTTGCCTTTTTTTCAGCGACTTCACTGCAGCCTCTACTTCTTCTCGGAGGATGGGATAGTTGCCATTGTTGGTCACGGGTGGGTTGACAAGTATGTCTGGGTCCCCTGCAGCTCGGTGGTTGTACAAATCTGAGCAGTACTCTGTCCATCTCTTCAGTATGTCTTGGTCTTCCGTAAGACAGTTCCCTTCACTGTCTTGAATGATCGAGGAGCGTCCTTGTTTTACACTGGTCAGGTCTTTCACCAGCTGGTGTGCTTTTTTGCTATTATTTTTGTTCAGATTTTCTTCTACGTGTTTACACTGATCTTCAATCCACTTATTCTTTGCCTTTTTCATGCTTTTCTTGATATCCTGGTTAATTTCCTTGTATTGTTTAGCTCCTTCTACCTCTGATTTCTTTTTCTTTAATTCTCGACGCTTGTCACATAGAACAAAGATGTCAGCTGTAACCCAAGGTTTCTTTGCTTGTCGGTGTTTGCCAAGGATCTCACTGGCTGTTTGGGTTACAACAGTGTTAAATGTGTCAATCAGTGTGTCCACGTCCGTGTCTTCTGCACCTAGAAGTAGCAGTGGTGCGAATTTTCCTCCTATCTTTGCCTGAAAGGCTTCCGCTACCTCTGGGTCTTTCAGCTTCTCGAGGTCAAACTTGATTCTGGTGGGACCCTGCTTGTTGACCTTCTTTAGGTGTTCAGTATAGTCCGCCAATTTATCTCCCATGACTTGCAAGCAGTTGCTAGCAGATGCGGAAAATCTCATTCTGGGTCTCTGAAAACGGGTTTCGAAACTTTAACCCTTTGCGTGTATGTGGCGTGTTTTGTCGCGATGATTCCTGTAGGAATCATCGCGACAAAAACAGCTGCAGACACGCAAAGTGTTCACTGGGATTTATTGCTTGAAAAAAATGGAACAGAAAATCAAAATGATCAACACTTACGGCTAAGATTGGACGGCTGTACATTTCGCGCACGTATCTGCGCAGGAAGGAGCGGCGGCGGGCGAGATGGGAGCGCTGCGGACGAAGCTTACTGAACGCGCCTCGCGCCAACACGAGGACACCAGCACCGATCAAGACTGGACCAGCGTACCGCTCCTTGTTCTCGTCCTTGTACGCCTCCAGATTCTGAAACACAAGGTCAAATTCAAGGTCAATTTCTGAGGCGGCGAGGACCCCGACGACAAGAGGCTGTAACACGCCAGATTGACCCCAAACGCCAGATCGATCACTTCAGCACGACAAATTTTGCAGTTGATCTCTCACGCCAGACTGATCCGGGGTCATTTTGACATACGCCAGATCGGCTGGCTAATCGTATCATACCTTACCTTGCTTTACATTGCCTTATATCGCCGTATGTACCCACTCCATAAAGTTTTTTCTTCTTTGACACATGTATTGATATTGTATATTGTATAACAAGCAAATTAATATTCATGAATTTGCTTGATATGCTTTCCTTCCCAAAATCCCTTGCCGCGCGTCAAGAAGATTCGATCTTGATGATACTTGCATTTTTCAAAACGGAAACGCGAAATATTTTCGTACTGCAACATTAACAAGCTCTTTATGTGTAGTAGTAACTTCTTAGTCTGTACGAACGCTCGAATTTTATATCGTATACACACACGCGAACAGAGAACAGACGCCAGCAAACATGCCAGTCGCTGCACCGACTTGACTGACGAGATGTCAGCTGGCGATATCGACAACCTAAAAAAAGAACTAAATAAACAAAGCTGTTGGCATTTTACGCAGTTATGCGTGTACTAGTTAGAAATAGAATTTCCTCAGTAACATGCACGGTTATACAAAGCACTGATGTCTTCAGAATTAGACAAAATCTACGCGCCGAGTCGACAGTCATATGCAGTCGTCTGCCATTTATGTGTTCTCTCTGAACACCGCAATCAGCCGCAAAATGAATGTTTTGTTTTGTTTTGTTTTGTTTTGGACTGGGTACATAAATTATATTGAGCAACCTTTTGATTGATATAGTACCGATAACCGACAGATGTAATTACTTGACCTGAATCAAAGTGTCTGACGACATTCAATCACACCTGCCTGTTATCGGCACTATGTATCCAGGCCACTCCATAAAGTTTTCCCTCCATTGACACATGTATTGATATATATTGTATAAGCAAATTAACATTCATGAATTTGCTTGATATACTTTCCTTCCCAAAATCCTTTGCCGAAGGCCCCAAAAATTCAATCTTGATCAACTTGAAAACGGAAACGCGAAATATGCTCATGCTGCAATATTAACGAGTTTCTTATATACAGAAGCGATTAAATACTTTTTAGTGAACGTACGCTCGAAATTTCTTTTCCATACATACGCATGAACAGCCGAGAGCAGACGCCAGCAAATGAGCGAAACGAATCGCAGAACCAGTGAATTGACAAGAAGACCGCAAGCAACAGCCCGAGAAAAACGCAAAATAAATAAACCTGCTGGTATTTTCCGTCATTATCTGTCATCTACTTATGTGGAGTAGAAAGCACTGATTTTTTTCATAGTCAGGCGAAATCTGCGCACGGGAGGCTCAGGCGATAGTCCAAAACGCAGTCGTCTGCCAATCACATGTTTTGTCTGAACACCTCAATCAGCCCAAAACTGAAGGACGCGAGGTAAAGTTTTGTTTTGGACAGGGTACATGAATTATATTGAGCCAAACTGTGCTTGATATAGTGCCAACAACCGACAGATGTGATTACTTGACCCGAATCAAAATGTCCTTGTCTTACGTCTCGGACATTTTGATTCACTAATTTGATTGCACTATATCAAGCAAATTGTGGCTCAAATGTAACATCAAGCAAAGCGTTGCTCAGTATAATATACTACCGTGATATGATGATGATGATGATGGTTGTTGATGTTGTTGTTGTTGTGGTGGTGGTGGTGGTGGTGGTGGTAGTGGTAGTGGTGGTGGTAGTGATAGTGGTAGAGGTGGTGGTAGTGGTAGTGGTGGTGGTAGTGGTGGTGGTGGTGGTGGTGTGAAATTGTATTTCTCAACGGTTCAAGTTTTGAAAGGATAAAAATCGTCATTTTACTAACTTGCCGTTGCAAAATCTACGACACTTTTTTTTTTCAAAAGGCAAAATAATATATTAAAACGAAAAAGAAAAAAATTATAGAACCCAGAGATGACTGTAGCATCATGATAGGCGGTCATATTTCATCTGCCCTTGCCTCAATAGATTTTACCTTAACCCTATAACTGTCGAGTCAGGGCGAACGCTGCCCATCCACAAGAGACATAAATCCTTATGAGCCCCCGCGACAGCGGGGGCTCATGAGGGTTTATGTCTCTTGTGAGTGCGAAGTTCTTTTGTGCCCACGTTTGATCCCATTTTACGTGTGTTCTTCAAGCGAATGTCGGTCAGTGTGTCTAGTGATTTCAGAAGCGAAATTCGCGTCCACTAAGTGGCAGCCAAGGGGGTCCATATCTTATCGGATCTTACCTGGAAGGTGAGAGAGGTGATGATGACCCCGACGACGAGGAGCATCATGCCGGAGATGATGTAACAGAGAGCGTTGCCCAGTAGGTAGGTACACGGGTTGCCAGTGGGAGCGTACAGACTGGCGTCCATGGGCCGGCGCCATGTGATCACCGTCTGCATCCTCAGCGACGCCTGCAACCACACAGGCCAACCTCATTAACCCTTCTACTGCCAGTGGGCGCATATTCTGTTTCTGAAGTTTTCGTTAATTCAACGCCAAAGAGCTCCAGTCCGGCTTTCACGGGAAAAGGATATAACGAGTTGTCAGCAAGAGGCAGAGATTCTCATAGATTCTCATGAGCCCCCGCAACTGAGGGTCTATGTCTCTTGCAAGGGAGTTGGATCGCATTTACTTTTTCTCGAGAGTGAAGTTTAACACGTTCGATTGGTTGGTTGTCCATTACTTAACGTCCCAACAGCAACAAGACTTTCTCAGGACGTGCCTGCACTGCTTGTGAAAAACAAAAACTATACAGAATATTGAATGTATGTCGCCAGCCGGTCTGATACGCTAAATAAACCTAAGACCATTTAGCAACACACATCCAATATCAAGAGCTACAGACAGTGCAGACAGTAGGGGGGGTTTGTTTTTTTTTTTAAAAAGGAAAATACAGGTGAATGGACCAAGGGTAGACAGAAACACATGCCCCAGAATAGAGGGGAAAACCCACCCTGTGGGGCTGACCAGGGTGACCCTGGGAACTAAAAAATAGTTAACCCCACTTAAGTCCCACAGGGCAGACCCGGGTGGGGGTTTAACACGTTCGAGACGTGCCGCAGCCGGATACGCGTTTTTATGCCGTGTATATAGATGCGGCTCGACTCGAATGTGTTAAGCTCAACCCTGATGCTCTGCAATAGAACGACCGTGACAGTTCAAGAATGGTGCCAGAATAGCTGCGACGCCTGCAAACACAGGTTAACCGATGGGTTAGTGGGTAGGTGGGTAGACATATGGGTGTGTGGTTGGATGATTTGATAGAGGCGGTTGGTTGGATGATTTGATAGAGGCGGTAGGTAAGAGGATTGTGATGGGTATTATCCACCCTAAAGCGTTTAAAATGTTTCATGTCAGTTCTTTCAAATACAGCAACATCCGTGGAAAATGAATCGACCGGCCTAGATGAAATGCACTCGCGGCGCCATCATTGCGATTTTCGCACTTGTCCGCACTTGCGACCGGTCCTGCGCACTAGATTGGCTTAACGCGTGTGCTCAGTCTCTGCACGTCTAATGAGTAATCTCGGAGAAAGAATCAAATGACGTTTCACTATCATAGCACTACTCTTAAAACTATCATGGTCGATCAGCATCTCTTTGTAGTGTGTCCGAGAATTCCACACAATATACAACTGAAGTTGACACTGAAACAGTGCTGCGCATAGCAATACCCTTTAGCTAAAATGTACGCGACCACACTACGGCTACACCACAAGCCTACCTGCGCGCCGCTCTAGTGCACAAGACCAGTCCGAGCGACCGGATAAGTGCGAAAATCGCAGTAATGGCGCCACTAGTGCATATAACCTAAGTACAGGGCGAGGTATACCAACTGAGCGGTAGTTACACATACCCAACCTCACCCAACCCCCACACACCCCATGGTACTTTTCTTCTATGGATCTTGAATGTTTGCTACACCTAACTCGCAATGAAAGCGTAAAACCCTTGACTGCTACTGACGATACAGTTCGGCGGAAAAGACGCGTGATTACGCTACTGACGATACAGTTCGGCGGAAAAGACGCGTGACTACGCAACTGACGATACAGTTCGGCGGAAAAGACGCGTGATTACGCTACCGACGATACAGTTCGGCGGAAAAGACGCGTGACTACGCTACTGACGATACAGATCGGCGGAAAAGACGCGTGACTACGCATCTGACGATACAGTTCGGCGGAAAAGACGCGTGACTACGCTACTGACGATACAGTTCGGCGGAAAAGACGCGTGACTACGCTACTGACGATATAGTTCGGCGGAAAAGACGCGTGACTACGCGTCTTTTCCGCCGAACGGTATCGTCAGTAGAAGTCAATGTACAAACGTCGACAAATGACTAAAATCTTGGGTATGGAAGTGAAGGGAAACTCGCAAGTGAAAGAGGACGGAGTGCTAGCGCCAAGCTATTGCCATGGCTTGGTCTTGGGAGAGAAATTCCCGCCGCAATGCACGGATTGTGCAGGACTGAAGTCACCCAGACAGCGAAACGCACCAGTACGTCTGGGGGAGACGTAGATTTTCATAAACTCCTGTAGCAGCAGGACCTAATGACGATTAATGCCTCCCCTTAATGAGACTTAACTCACTCAAGGCGTCCCGCGTCAATACTAGCGAAACGCTTTGATAGACCTGCGATCTGAGGAATAGATTTTCATAAACCCTTGTAGCAGCAGGGTCTAATGATCGATGCCTCCTGCTAAATCAGTTGTAGCTGGACTCGTAGAAGGCGCCCCGTATCAGTAGCTGCGGAAGTGTCGTATAGCGTTGCCGCTACTGATGCGGGGCGCCTTGAACGAGTCAATTAGTTTCTGTTCCTTGGATGAAGAAAGTCACGTGGTTTCTAGGAAAGAATGCGACTGCCGACGCTGCCCGGACCCGGCCAATTTCAAGATGGGCGCTTCCGCTCGCTCCATTAATCAAAGAAGCCTAACTTCGGATCACGGGGCTAAACTTCTTGAGGACTTTCTCGGTCTGAGGATCGTCTGAGCATACAGACAGCGTTGATCATGTTTTACTGGCAAGAGAGTGTGCTCCCAGGTTCCATGAGGGTGCGCGCCTCCTTTTCGATGGAAGCACCCGGATGAATGCGAGGGCTCAACGGCCAAAGACACCTCCGGACTTCGAGACTGAGTCCGCGGCGGACAACGACCTTGACCATTTGACCTCTGGGTGACCTGCGGGTCATCACCCTGTGGACAATCATAATTCTGCTTGATTAGTTTTTGGTGTGGGTAGTAGTCCGGCGTAGCACTAGATGTCATGGTGGCTCGGAGACTTGAAAAGTATGTTCGACCAGACACTGTGATTATAATTATTGTGCAGGTGCGCACTTTGAAGAACGCGACAGCTGTAAATCAATTAAAAGGTTGCTTTAACCTCTCGACTGCCGGGACACAGCCAGAACCACCCAACTGCAAGAGGCATAGAACCCCACGAGCCCCAGCAGTCGCGGGGGGCTCGTGAGGTTCTATGCCTTTTGCTTGCCTTATCAGAGATTTTGTATCCACGTTTACTGAACGGCTTGGGTTCTTAATTGTGCTTTGACTTGACGACTGCTTTGTTGCGTTTTTAAAGTGCATGACTGTTGTTTCGATATCTGACCGTCTCATCCCCCTGTGGTACGGATAAAAATGGGGCCAGCGAATGGCAAAATCTTCACCACAGGAGCTCGACGAGTCCATGTTGACAAACGTGTATTTTTCTAGCAGGCGCGGCACACATACTCAATAGTTGAAACGTCGACATTGCACGTGAGCTGAAAGTAGGTCAAGTTTCAACATCGTGTGTGCCCGTACTTTTTTATTGACCACATTTTCTCAAGACAATAGTATGCACGCGTGTCCGTTCACGCACCCGGACTGTATCACACACGTGTGAGAATGCCAATCTGTATCTCGTCCCCTCTACCCCCTTTCTCATCCCCTTCGCCCTCCCCCTCCCTCTACCTCAGCTTTTCCTACTCATCTTCCTCCTCCTCCCCCTCCCCTCCTCACCCTTCTCTCGAGGGGACGAGGAGTAAAAAGCAGGCGAAGGAGGAGGGGGTGAGGGGAGGAAGGGGGAGGAGGGCGGGGTGGGAGGGGGCGGCCGAGGAGAGCGAGGAGCGGTAGATGAGGAAGAGAGGAAAAGAAATGGGAGAAGAAGGAAGGGAAGCGCATTATAAATCAGTAAGCGCATTATAAATACCGTAATTATTATTATTATTATTATGTCTCAGCAAAAAGCATAGATCCTCATGAGCCCCCGCAATCGCGGGGGCTCATGAGGATCTATGTCTCTTGCAGTTGGATCGTGTTCACTTTTTCTCGACATTGATGAGGTTAATTACGAAGTGTTAGTTGTCGTGAAATGAAAGACTTTTCTTATCTTTTCTCTTTTGTTGCATAGAGTCCCTCCGTTGTGCACAAGGGGCAGTACCCAAAACAAAATCAAACAAACAAAAAACAAAAACAAAAAACTCTGTTACTTGTAACCCCCCCCCCCCCCCCACATAACCGGATTGTGGAAAGAAAAATCTTGCCTGAGATTAGACAACATCGAAAACCAGTTGTAATGGCGAATTTTAGCACTCAAAACCCGCCCTGCAGGAGGTTGCTTTAACTGCCAATAGCTTAAAAACCCGTAATCCGATACAGTGTCGCCAAGACTAATGTGACAAGAGCAAACCACAATCTCAGCGTTATCCAAGTAAACCCTGACGCACGACGGATCAAGTATGATTGCTTAAGGGTATTGCCAGAATAGCTTAGCGCCTTAGAGGCGCCAAACTATTCTGGCAACGCCCTTAAACTATCATATTCGTTCTATCACTAAACTGGAACATAGTCATATAGAGGACGAATCTCAAATTTACACGTGAAATGGACGTAAAACCTACTCATAATGTCACCGCCCCCGTCTGAACTATCGTGGTCGATCTATCTCCTGCAGAACTGGTACGTGCTCTCCGGAGAACAACCCCTTCATACACTGAAATATTAAAAGTAGTATTATATGTGTATAATTCATTTTTAATGTATCTCATAGAAAACGGACAAAACGTCTGTTCGATGTTCGTTGTAAATGAAAATGGACAAAATAAACCTATTTCATTTAGAAAATGGATTTTTTTTTTTCTTGCGTGTAGTACTTTAAAATGCTTAGACAGCTATTTTGTATTATCCTGATGACGCACGTTCACCACAAAGAACTAGTTATTTTAAATCGTTTCCTAAAGGAAAAAAAACTGGGTCACACAGGACATTTGAAGCCAAGGACAATCCGTCCGCAAGAGGCATAGATCCTCACGAGCCCCCGCATGCTCTGGGGGCTCGTGAGGATCTATGATTCTTGCTGGCATGATTTCATTCTATGCTCCTACGACGGAGAAGACTCAGCGACGTTCTGAGTAAAATTGTGTACGGTTCTGTGAGTCCAGGAGGTGAAAACAAATTGGGAATTTCCAGGACGGAAACGCGGACGTCAGGGCATGAATGGAATAGAAGTCAGCCTTGATTACACGCTGGGAGTATAATTATCATCTCTCTTGAGTTGCCGTGCCGACTACCTGAAAAGAGTCGATTGTGACAGCTTATGGGTAGTGACTGAAAAGCGTGGCATGGGGTGCGTATTGCTAGCACTAGGTATTACTACAACTACTTGTCTATATTACTCCGACAGCTAGCACTGCGGGTCGATAGCACTACGAACGCTAGCACTAAGTGTCGATAGCATTACGATCACTAGCACTACGTGTCGATAGCACTACGAGTCGCTAGCACTATGTGTCGATAGCACTACGATCGCTAGCACTAAGTGCCGATAACACTACGATCGCACGTACTAAGTGTCGATAGCGCTATGAGTCGCTAGCACAAAGTGTCGATAGCACTACGATCGCTAGCACTAAGTGTCGATAGCACTACGATCGCTAGCACTAAGTGTCGAAGGCACTAAGTGTCGAAGGCACTAAGTGTCGATAGCACTACGAGTCGCTAGCACTATGTGTCGATAGCACTACGATCGCTAGCACTAAGTGCCGATAACACTACGATCGCACGTACTAAGTGTCGATAGCGCTATGAGTCGCTAGCACGAAGTGTCGATAGCACTACGATCCGCTAGCTGACTAAGTGTCGATAGCACTACGATCGCTAGCACTAAGTGTCGATAGCACTACGATCGTTAGCACTAAGTGTTGATAGCACTACGATCGCTAGCACTACCGAGTCGCTAGCACTAAGTGTCGATAGCACTACGATCGCTAGCACTAAGTGTCGATTGCACTACGATCGCTAGCACCTCGAGTCGCTAGCACTATGCCCAATGTGTGTTGCTAGCATTAAGTGCCGCTAGCGCTACGTAACGATATATCGCTGCGTAGTTTTAGCGCCCATATGTCTAACGGCCGTAGTACTGTGGAGTGTAGTGCAATCGACACGCAGTGCTATTGACACTTAGTTCTAACGGCCGTAGTTCTATCGACATGTAGTGTTAACGGGTGTCAGTCGGTAGGGGTCACGAAAAAGGTCTTAATTTTAAGATCAAGTGCAATAAATATGTATTACACTTTACGTCTTTTCTTCTGAGCATACAGCAGACTAGGTACTGAAATTATCGATTAAACATACAACATATTGAATAACGTGATCAAGTACTGTCTTAAGTGATGTCATGGTCGATGCATCTCCCGCGACTTGTATAGAGCTCGTGAGGATCGACGTATCTTTGCGGATTCTTACGAAACTGCAGATGGCAAAAATTATTCCTTTCATCGGCATTGTGAAGGTCATCGTGGACTCGTGCGGATCTCATTTTAACCCCCTTCACTACCAGTGGACGCCAAATTATGCCTTTGGCAGCACACAAATTCAACACAGAGTAATCCAATCAATCCGAGGAATACGGATATGAACAGACCCAGCAAGAGGCAAAGAACCTCATGAGCCCCCCGCAGCTGCGGGGGGCTCATGAGGTTCTTTGCCTCTTGCAGATTGAGGTGCATGGTGTTCCGGCACATTTTTTCGGTAGTGAGAGGGTTAACTGGCCCAGCCTCTGCTGTAACAAGGACATACTTTTCGTGAGCCAAACGAGACGTGGATATTTGTTTTTGGCTGGCCTCATTTCCGTTCCGTATTCCCAGTCCTCGAAAGCTTTCACAGGCCGTCGTCAGCAGCTGTGCGTTGATGAACAGCGACTGAGGTTGGCCCGATGGCTTTTTACTTCATGGGACGGAAGTCACCGGGGGGGGGGGAGGGGGGAGGGGGGGGCAGGTGGGGGGAGTATCCTTTCAGCCGATGGGCAGCCGAGATCTTCCAGCCAATTTCTGTTTGAGATCACACAGCCGTAAATCCGCGTGCTCAGTCTCGTAAAATGAGAGAGAAGCCAAGCCTGATTGAGAGAAACTGGAGTCCGCCTATTGGACAGCTTGGCCGCTTTGGTGTTATCGAATCAACAAAGACTGATTTCATAAACACAACCTGCGTCTACTGATAGGCCGTTAAACAAAATGGCACCACCAGTGAATAAGATTTGCTTATCAGAGGAAGACCATATTTATGGATAGAAGTACCCAGCGGAGAAAGAAACACGCTTAGTCACCTTTTTGGTCTGGTTTGCATATTTATGGATGCCACTACACAAATCTGTTTTAATACACCGCCGCAGAATGCGGTTGATTATTTCGTTGTCACGCGAGTATGAGTATTTCTTAGTATGTAAATAGTATACTTGCAAACAGGCTTTCCTTCAGTGATGTGACGAAGTGTTGGTTAGAAGGCTGAATTGTATCTTTAACGCCCTTGCGACTGAGTGCGCAGATGAAAAAAGATGGGTTCGAATATGGGGTCTTAGCCCCTTCGCTGCAAGTGATCACGAATTGCGCACCTGAAACGTCCAGACACTGACCGACATTCGCGTGATGAACGGAGATGTAAACATGACCCAAACTGAACAGGCCATACAGAACACAGGACTAACAAGAGACACAAAACCTCGTGAGCCCCCGACTGACGAGAGACATAAATCCTCATGAGCCCCCGCGACTGCGGGGGCTCATGAGGGTTTATGTCTCTTGCAGCTGCGTGGCGTTCGCCTTGCCCCGGCAGTTAACGGGTTAGGTGCGGAATACCTGTGATTTGCCTGTGTACGGTGCTACCGACAGATATCAGTTCCAAGTTCTTGCAAAAGCCGTCAGGATTTTTGTGTCTGTTGTGATATTGGAACTGGTCACTGGCGGTCACTCGTTTTTAGAAAAAGATAGAACCTGTGACCATTATTAAATTTTTGAACGTGAAAATGTTTAAGTCAATGTTCTATAAGCTTTGGCAGAAATTTCAGTATCAATCCAGTCCGCAAGCATCGCCTTATTCAAAACAATTGTCTTTCTTGCGGTTGTGCGTGTGCTGATTGCTCCTTACCCCCTTGCCCCTGAAGAAAAGCCTGCAATAGCAACAACAAATCTATAACATTCGGTCAGTAACTGCCAGCGCTAAGATTGGATTAGCCGAGGCTATCGAACCACTTCAGTCTGACACCGGGACCAAGGGTCGATACCTTCTCCACCTTCTGCGACTGTGGAAGGGGCCAGTTTGTTACGCTCAGAGATTGTTTGAGATGCAAGGCCCAGCCACTTACATCTGTAAGAGGAGCAGATTTTCGTGAGCCCCGGCCCGTGCGAGAGTCGCAGATTCTCATGAGCTCCTGCAGCTGCAGGGGCTCATGAAAATCTACGACTCTTGCGCAGGACCACTGAAGGGACGATACCCTCTCTAACCTTCTGGACTGAAGAAAGGGCCAGCCTGTTACGCTCAGATGTATTCTTTGCTGTCCCAGAGGTAGCAGCTTACATCAGCCAGAAGTATAGATTCTCGCGAGCTCTTGCGAGAGTCATAGACTCTCATGAGCCCCTACAGCTCCAGGGGCTCATGAGAATCTATGCCTCTTGCACAAAGGCCCATTTGGCACCTTTTAGTTTCAGTGCATACCTACTGCTGGCACTAGAGATCGGCACTGTTCTGCCGTGTGAAGGTGAAAGACGGTAAGAACATTTTTGTCTGAAAAGCGCGATTTTGTTGTATTACGATGAAAATCTCGCTTTTCACACAAATGAACTTACTGTCTTTTGCCTTCATAGGGCAGTATTCAGTTCGAAGGGCCTCAACACCAATCTATCTCTCTGGCAGGAATCAGTCCCATTCTGTACATCAAAATCTTTACTCCTTAACCAGGGGAAGACCTCAGGGTTTAATTTAGCGAGTAATTGTTCCTGTTTGGTTATCGTGGTAAGTCTTGTCGCCGTTTTTCTAACGGCTTCTAAAGATTCCATTCTCTTGTCAACGTGGTGTTCAAAGGGACCCAACTGGTGAGAGGTTTTCAGGACAAAAGAAGAATGGCGTGATAAAAACTTTCGAGATTTCGCCGGCTGTCAAAGTCCAGACCAACCACGTACTTTGACGAGAAGATATAGGCTAATATACTTTGCCGCACTTCGTCCGTGCAGTAGAAAAAGGAAAGAGATGCCTATTATCGTTTTCCTTTAAATTACTTTATTGGTAAGATTGTATGCGCGCTGGTCTGTGATTTTGGACCTTACGGCTTTCAGCCGTAAGGTCCAAAATCACAGACCAGCACACACATGTTTAGCACTGCTCTGTTAATTGCCCCTCCTAGGACTGACAGAGCCGTAAATTTTCTTTTCTCTTTCTTCAACGTGTACTAACGTAGAGGAGTCGATACCATGAAATACATAGCAGTGCGCAAGTGGGCAGTGGGCAAGTCCTTAGGACTTGTTCGGGGAGTTAGGCGTCCCCGCCCACCACAGTCTCGGGCAGAATGGGGCTCGTAAGCCTTGGATGGCAGCCCATCTAGGAGAAGGAAAACTCTAAATCAAAACCGGCCTCCGCTGCCTTATGGTCATATCCTGACATGGTACAAAAGATGTTGCTTCAAATCCAGCTGAACCGGAAATCAGATCAGAACAACTGGGATGCATTATCTATGGTCGATTCAGACCGACAGAGGCCCATTACCATTACTTATATATAGCATCAAGACCAAAGACGTGACTGCCAACAAAATCTCAACAAAAGAAAGAAGCTGGCTTAGAAAGGACAAGTACGACACCAATTATTATTATACTGACGAGCAAAAGAAATGCGACACTTTTTGGAATCATCGAGCAAAAGAAATGCGACATTTATGGAATCATCGGAAACACTAGAGTGTTTCCGATGATTCCAAAAATGTCGCATTTATTTTGCTCATCAGTATATTAATAAAATGTTTTATACTCGTCCCTTCTAAGCATGTTTCTTTCTTTGTTGTGTTTTTTATATAGCGAGGTAAAGTGATTGTACATTGCTTAACGTCCCGACAGCAACAAGGCTTTCTCAGGACGTGCCTGCACTGCTTGTGAAAAAAAAAAAAAAAAAAAAAAAAACAGAACATTGAATGTATGTCGCCAGCCGGTCAAATACGTTAAATAAACCTAACACATGGGGCCTAAATAAAGCTAAGACCATTTAGCAACACACATCCAATATCAAGAGCTACAGGCAGTGCAGACAGTAGGGAGAGTTTTAAAAAGGCAAATACAGGTGAATGGACAAAGGGTAGACAGAAACACATGCCCCAGAATAGAGAGAAAAACCCACCCTGTGGGGATGACCAGGGTGACCCTGGGAACTAAAAAATACCTAACCCCACCCAAGTCCCCCAGGGCAGACCCGGGTGGGGTACGAGGTAAAGTGTCACCGTACGAAACTTTACAGGGACTAAGCTAACGAGTCACTACATCCTGAGGCTGATTTTTAAAATGTGTTTATTGATTCGAGATTCAAGATTCAAGAAATGTATTGTCCATTAAAAGATATTTGTCTTTGCCTGCCGAGCGTAGGTTAAAGTTCAAAAACATAATATCTCAATTACACATCAAACAAACAACATGGCTAATCCCCGACTAAACAAAATATAAAATAACAGGTTTTGACACTAACTTGACATCATACGCACGCCCAGACACACGCACAGACTCACATTTATGGCAGTACAGCCCTCTGAAGGCAAAACCCGGCAAGTCCAGCATGACTATGTTGGAGCTAGCCTTTGCCCCCAAAGGGAACGTAGGTCAGTAGGTGTGAGTCTGCTCAGCTGAAAAGTCACGTGCAATCCTGAGGGCTGGGGGTTACAGATTAGACTTGTCAGTACAACAGCTGTGTTGCCTGCGGAATGACTGACAGAGCGTTTGAATTTGTTCCTGTTATATTTCGGGCTGCGATAGCGTCTTTTGGAGGGAAGGAGTTCAAAATGCGAGTGAAGTGGGTGGGTTGGCCGGTCACTCATGATTGCACGTGCTTTCCTAGCCAGCGCTCTCTCAGTCACTTGGTAGGTAGTAAGCCGATGATCATTTTGGCGGCCGTCTTGGTAACGCGGTGCAGCACGTTTTTGTTTGCTGCAGACAATGCGGGGAAGAAACAGATCGTGCAAAATGACAAGATAGACTCAATGATGCTGACATTCAAAAGTGACAGCAGTGTGGGGCTCACGTTAAAAGATCTTAGTTTCCTCAGTATGTACAGTCTTTGTTAGCACTTTTTGAAAACAGTCTGCATGGTAAGTTTAGAATCAAGGGTCACGCCGAAATATTTGAAACTGTCAACACTTTCTACAGTTTTACCATCGATGGTTATGGCGCCATCAAAGTGGCCCTTGCTGCGGAAATCAAAGATTATCTCCTTTGTCTTAGGAACACTTAATTCCAAATAATTCTCTTGACACCATGCCGCAGACGGGTCGGCCACTGTATCCTTCTACACACTGAAGGACTCGCTGTTGGTAAGTCGAGCCACCACTGCCATGTCGTCAGCAAACGTCAGTGACGAAGGAATTGGAGTCGTTTTTACTGCGACAGTCGTTTGTATATAGTGAATAGATTACAGGGCTTGCCACACAACCCTGTGGGGCGCCCGTGTTGGTGGTGATGCTGGGGGAAAGGGTGTCGCCCACTCTAACACGCTGGGGTCTGTCACTGAGAAAGCTGTACACCCAATGAACGAAGGTAGGTGAAACTTTCAGATCTAGCAGCTTCTCAGTCAAGCATTTTGTGGCGCTGAATGGTATTAAACGCGCTCGAATAGTCCAAAAAGAGCACACATGTTCTATGAATAGATTGATAGTACATTGCTTAACGTCCCGACAGCAACAAGGCTTTCTCAGGACGTGCCTGCACTGCTTGTGAGAAGAAAAAATATAAACAGAATATTGAATGTATGTCGCCAGCCGGTCCAATACGTTAAATAAACCTACGACATGGGGCCTAAAGAAAGCTAAGACCATTTAGCAACAAACATCGAATATCAAGAGCTACAGGCAGCGCAGACAGTAGGGAGAGTTTAAAAAAGGCAAATACAGGTGAATGGACCAAGGGTAGACAGAAACACATGCCCCAGAATCGGAAAGGAAACCCACCCTGTGGGGCTGACCAGGGTGACCCTGAGAACTATAAAGGTAGTTAACCCCACCCAAGTCCCCCATGGCAGACCCGGGTGGGGGTGTCCTATGAAGGCTACATTACAGATTAGGAGATAAATCGACCATTTTAGTTCAAGAGTAGTGCAGAATAGCTTGGCGCCTCGGGCGCCAAGCTATATGGCACCACCTTCTTGAACTATCATAACTTAATTTCCAGCAGGATGAAAGGGTTAATATAGTCTCAGTAGTTTCATTTCCATCATGCTGTTACGACTGTAAGAAAAACGGCATCTTTAAAAGTTTCCACAAGCTGGCAGACGTTCTTCAGATTTGCTGCTCTGGCAGTCGTCACTAATAAGGTTAGACGAGACAGGGTGATGACGTCGAGTTGGCGCTTAAAGTACACAGGTCACAGAAGTGAGTCAGCTGCTCTCATTTTGGCAAAACCAAGACGTCCAGTTTGTGTGCCAGCGAGATTGGCGTTGTATACAATGAAACGCTCGTCTTTCTCAAAAACGAGGGCAGAGTTATGAAATCTCTCTCTCTCTCTCTCTCTCTCTCTCTCTCTCTCTCTCTCTCTCTCTCTCTCTCTCTCTCTCTCTCTCTCTCTCTCTCTCTCTCCCCCCCCCCCTCTCTCTCTCTCTCTCTCTCTCTCTCTCTCTCTCTCTCTCTCTCTCTCTCTCTCTCTCTCTCTGCGTTTGTTTCCCTGTCGTGTTTTGATTTTTATACAGGACAGCTTTCAATACTACAGGCACTGAGTTACCTAATAGTTTTATCCTGCAATAAAATATTTTTTTTCTTCATCATCATCATCATCATCGTCATTCTCTCTCTCTCTCTCTCTCTCTCTCTCTCTCTCTCTCTCTCTCTCTCTCTCTCTCTCTCTCTCTCCTCTCTCTCTCTCTCTCTCTCTCTCTCTCTCTCTCTCTCTCTCTCTCTCTCTCTCTCTCTCTCTCTCTCTCTCTCTCTCTCTCACACCCAGGCTTCCCCTCCCTCCTTCCAACTCCCCCCCCCACCCGGGCCTGCCCCGCGGTCTTGGGTGGGTTTAACTACTTTTTAGTTCCCAGGGTCACCCCAGCCCCACAAGGTGGGCTTTCCCCTCTAGTTTGGGGCATGCGTTTCTGTCTACCCTTGGTCCATTCACCTGTATTTTCCTTTTGTAAACTCTCCCTACTGTCTGCGCTGCCTGTTGATCTTGATATTGGATGTGTGTTGCTAAATGATCTTAGGTTTATTTAGCGTATTAGACCGGCTGGCGACATACATTCAATATTCTGTTTAGTTGGGTTTTTGGGTGGTTGTTTTTTGTGGTTTTTTTCCACAAGCAGTGCAGGCACGTCCTGAGAAAGTCTTGTTGCTATCGGGACTTTAAGCAATGTACAACCAATCCTTCCAACTCAACACAGACCTCAGACTTTATCTGGCTTCAGAAACTGGCCACGCAAAGTGAGTTCGATCCACTTACTGACAGAGGTCCACTGACATAAAGGTATTGATCACGTCATGTGTGTGTAGGGAGAGAGAAGAGGGAGTGAATAGAACGAAAACCGCACACAAAATCTTCTCAAGAGACGCAACCCATTTAGCTGAGAAGCAACGCAGCGGGAGATGTATTGACCATGATAGTTCAAGGGTAGTGGCAGATTAGTTTGGCGCACTATGAGAAAGTAAATAGATCGAAAACCGCACAAAATTTCTTCTATCATAGAAACAATTCATTTCGCCGAGGAAAAAAACGCACACGGAGGTGAAGTGGACCTTGAAAGTTGAAGAATAGTGCCAGTTTATCTTGGAGCACATATATACTGACGAGCGAAAGAAATGCGACATTTTTGGAATCATCGGAAACACTTTAGCGTTTCCGATGATTCCAAAAATGTCGCATTTCTTTTGCTCGTCAGTATATGGTCATAGATTTAACCTCTATAGCACAGACAATAATGCAACGGGGAGAAATATCGACCATGATAATTCAATGGTAACGCCAGATTTGCTTGCCGCCTAGAGGGGATGGATGGGCCTTGATGTTCAAGAGTAGTGCTAGATTAGCTTGGCGCTTACTACCTTTGAACTATCTTCGTTATCCCGTGGGTCGAGAAATTTCTCGGTGCCAAGCTGATCTGGCACTTCCCTTGAGCTATCTGTGGTCCATCCCACACTGGTTGCCTCCCTCGGTTCGCTACCGCTAGTCGGCGGTAGCGAATCGAAGGAGACAACCTGTGTGGGTCCATCCGTCTCCTGAGAATCTCCTCTTCCTTATCACGTGGGTGGACTGAGAAAGCAAGATCGAAATCCGAGATTACCATGGATTCCATGGAAATCGTTTATTTGTTGACAATGCTGCGCAAATATCTCGTGCACACCCAGCTGTCGACATCACAGACTTGGCTGGAGAAAAGGAGTTTTAACGGTGTGTATCAATGTACGTCATTTATTTCTCACTAGAGGCTGTAAAACATGACTCGCTTGAAGGTGCCACTTGAAAAAAATGAATACTACGCATCGATACACAAGATGAACACGCATTTCCAACCCGTGACTATTATCGCTAAATGTATACTGACGAGCAAAAAAAATGCGACACTTCTGGAATCATCAGAAACGCTTAAGTGTTTCCGATGATTCCAAACATTGTCGCAAGCGTCAGCGTATTATGGTCATTTGTCAACGGAGCGCACAACATTTTATTCGCAAATATCTCCGCAAAGAACCACTTCTCTGTATCAATCTCAGAACAAACATCGTTCAAGTTCCAGTTGACCTCATACGAATTACTTCCAAGAAACTCGAACAATGTGTCAGTTTTGCTGTTCAGTCGTAACAATTTGGATTTTGTTCATGAAATGAATGATTTTACATCCCTGAATGTGCTCCAGATATATTCTGCAAAGCATGAGAAAGATCCATTTTCACGTTAAGCAGTAAACTATTGAACAAAGTCTCCAACCCTGAAACGGCGCAGGCGGCATACATCAAGAATAAATGCTTGACTTCGCTATTGAAATCTGGCTGCTTATAGTTATAGCCGGTGCTCTATGCCCCGCTACACGAGCCCGGTTTTGAGGCCGATTCCCGATCAGTTTTCGAATCGGTAGGTGATCGGGCCGGACTAAAAAAACGTGTGCACTGCCACACATTTCCCGACTTGTTTAGCCGACCGGTTTGAACCGAAGATCAAAGTCGTACCTGTTCTGCAAAATAACTGCTAGTTTTGACAGTGATGATGATGTGCTTGCATTATCAGCTGTTTTGCATCATATTCGGGAAGAGGCGTGTGAACAGCAACGGCGGTGGTACTGATCACAACAGGCGTGTTCGGCCATTTGCAAACCGTGCTGAAACGACATGATTTGCGAGACGCGCTCTGATTGGTTGAAGCTTACGATCGGGACCGATTCGGATCGGGAAAATAGAGCAGGTTCTAGACACCCGATTCCCAGCCGATTGGGACCGGATCGGATAATTGACATCATCCGATCGCAATCGGATCGGAATCGGCTTCAAAATCGGGGCACAACCGGCTCGTGTGGCGGGGCCTTAAGTATTTTAAAAAATTGATGATAGCGCATATTAGTTCAAATGGCACTAAATAATATTTGTTCATGAAGTTGTACAGAAAAGTGTTTATTTGTGGAGATATCTCGAAGAAAATCGTTGTGCGCTCCGATGTCAAACAGCTTATATACTACAGCGCTAGTGCCTAAGAGTTCTTAATTGGACCAACTTTTGATCGGCAAACCTAGATCGGACAAGATGGCGATCTTTTGGTTTGTTTCTTAAATTGAGGTTGAACGAACCTAGGCGAACTTCAGCAAACCAGGTTTGCCATGGTTCTCTTTCTTAACTCAGAAGTGCTTGATTCGGCGTACTTACTGTCTTGTCTTGTCTTGTCTTGCCGTATACGCCCACAATCAAACGTGTTGATCATTATGGCACTTGAGAGGAAAGTTTTGTATGCATGTCAAGTACAAATGCGGAGCTAATAATAAAACATGTCGCTACATGAATCAGGCCATGGAAAATGTGAGTGAAGGGGGGAAATGCTGGGGATGGCGAAGGTGTCTGCGAAGGTGTTCAAAATGGCTGCCGCTATGCCGCTTCGCGATTTGAACGATGTTTGTTTTTGTACTCCTTGCAGTAGCGACCCCACAAACAACGTTGCGCCTCCAACAAATCAATAAAAACTGCTGAATAGGTCTTGTTGGCTTCGCACGAGTGAAATATCGCCGTCCGCCATATTTGTTTGTATCGGTGACTGTCTTCTTATCTCCAACGCAGAAGAGGGTAAAGGTTTTGACCAATCAGAGAACAGGTTCGCCTTGGTTTGATCAATACGTTGAGCGAACCTTTTCCGACAGCAAACAATGGTTTGCCGAGGTTCGTGAACTACTTCAAACTAGGTTCGCCGTATCTTTAGATCGTCCAATTAAGAACCAACCTGGTTCGTTCGAGATCGTGAACTGTAGTTCGTTTAATTAAGAACATGCTTAAAGCAGAACATTCATCTGCAATCAAGCAGGATCCATATGAGCTCCGATGTTAACCCATTAAGATGTGGATCGACATGATAGTTCAAGGGTGGTGTCAGAATAGCTTGGTCCCTGTTGGCGCCAAGCTATTCTGACACCACCCTTGAGCTGTGACGTAGATGTCTCCAAAATTTAATGACTTCGTCCTCAGGGATTAATGAGTGAAAATCCAGTAACGTATATAGAGGCCGCTTTGCAAACGGAAGTGTTGTTGTTAGTCAGGCATATCTTTATGTCACGTACATATCAGTATATTTTATAAGGATGGCGTGTTGGAGGTTTAGTTCTAAGTATAGGTCGTTTGACATCGGAGCGCACAACGATTTTCCCAAATATATCCGCAAATAAACACCTTTCTGTACCACTTTAAGAGCAAATATCATTAAGTGCCAATTGACCTAATTGGAGTATTTTTACTGAACTCCTGTGATTTGTCGATTTAGCTCTACGGTCGTAAAAAATGTGGTGAAAAGACAAAAACAAGCCATTTTCACTACCCTAAATAGAGCCCCGGCGGATTTCAATATCCAGGTTAAGCATGCATAATTTATATATGCCTGCACTGTTTCAGGCTTAACACTTTGGCCAAATTCACGTGAAAATGAATCTTTCTTACACTGCTTAATATATATGGCGCACATTTAAGGATGTAAAATCGGTTATTTCCTGAAAATAAAATCCATTTTTTTACGAAAGAACAGCGGCAAAACTGACATATTGTTCAGGTTTCTTGAAAGTAAATCGTATTAGGTCAAATGTCATGAAAGATATTTGTTCCAAGACTGGTATAGAAAAGTGATTCTTTGCGAAGATGTTTGGGAAAAACGTTGTGCGCTCCGATGTCAAACGACCTATACTTAGAACTAAACCTCCAAAACGCCATCCGTATAAAGTATACTGATAGGTACGTGACATAAAGATATGCCTGACTAACAACAACACTTCTGTTTGCAAAAGATATATATCACCACGAGCCCTGCACCCTGCTGGGGGTCATGACTGAAGATCTATGTCTCTGGCACGTAAGGCGTCCTGTTCGATGTAAGGCCGATCGGAGACCTTCATGTTCCGAGGAAATGGGCGGAGATTTCAAGTTCTACCAGCAAGAAACATAGATCCTCGTCAGCCCTTGCATCCTTTAAGGGCCTCATGAAGATCTGTATCTCTTGCACTTATGGGTAGAGGCCCCGGCTCGATACAGGATCGGAGAACTTCGTGTTCCGAGGAAATAGGCGGCGATTTCCCTAACTAAGCCGATTATTCAATCAATGATCGGGACCATTATACCGCGCCCAAGGACCTATCTGCGGCGATCTGGGATACCGTTCAGCTTTCTGCAACAACAGAGGAATGAATCCTGAACATAGATTTGCTGGAGATGTGTCCCTTACCCCTTCAGGCTTCACTGTCGGGGAAAATATGACCGCAACCCAACTGCAAGAGGCAAAAGAACCTCATGAGCCGCCGCAAATGCGGCGGCTCATGAGGTTCTTTCCCTCTTGCTGGTTCTATTTTCATATTCGTGTTGTCTAGATGTTTAATGTTATTTTGGCGTTTAGTTTGTACTGAGTTACGTTCGCTGGAAGCGAGGGGGTTAAGATACACAAATAAAACAAATTATTCATTCGAAATGAGTTCGTGAAAACTTTAGAAATACATAACCTGTGGGGTTTTTTGGTTGTTGTTGTTTTGTTTTTGGTTTTTTGTATCACACGAAGTCTATTGCATCGGTCACAAGGACTCCAACGCTACGTTTGATAACACCGAGTTATTCTCGAATTGGGTTGTCTCTTGTACCGCTGACAAAAACAAGAGTATCCGTAAACCTGTGCCAAGAATGTTCAAGATCAAGACCAAAAACAAAAAGGTGACTGCCAAGCGAAGAAATCCCAACAAAGAAAGACACACGCTCAGAGAAGACAAGTACAACACAATTTGTTAATCGGCATACAGACAGAAATGCAATGCACTTCTTATCCTATCATCGGCGAGAATACAAAAATAATAATAATAATAATATTATTACTATAATTATTATTATCATCATCATCATCATTATCACTAGTATCATTATTATCGTTGTTATTATTATTAATATAAGTCGTTGTGCCTTTTTTATATCAGATGGGCGAACTTTGCAGTGTCGGGTCTGGGTGCGATTGCAGTCATATCCAAACCATCTTCATTATTATTATTATTATTATTATTATTATTATTATTATTATTATTATTATTATTATTATTATTGTTGTTGTTATAGGTATTTGTGCCTTGTATCAGACAGGCGAACTTTGCAATGTCAAGTCATGGTGCGGTTGTAGTCATATCCAAACCAGCTTCAGACACACGCGCAAATTTCGGACAATGTTCTAACACATTTAGTCGGCATAATTCAGTGTTTTCGTATTACTAACTTGCTCCAGATGGAAGATGTCGGGTCATCGTACGATTAAAGTCCTGTCCAAATCAAGTCACGTTAACCCATTTAGCTCCGACGTACTACAGCAGGAGATGGATCGACCGTGATAATTCAAGGGTAGTGCCAGATTAGCTTGGCGCCGGATGGCGCCAAGCTAATCTGGCACTACCCTTGAATCGTCATGGTCGATCCATCTCCTGTAACTGGTATATAGTCGATAGGTGACACAAAATTTGGCGACTTGGGGTTAAATGGGTTCAGGATTTCAGGATTTTAATTAACGTCTTTTCACACATTGGTGATATTAAACAACAACAAAGAATCAACAACCAAACACACAACTTGTTAATATCAAAGAATAGCAATAATTAACATCCAAACCCACACACAAATAACTTATAATAATAGTTTACCCACCGGTCTATGAATTATGATATTAACTATTTGAATTGCAATATTTATATATGTAAGATGTCATACATATTTTCTGCTAATTTTTCAACTGTTATGTTATTTTGTGTTGACAGATTCTTTGTAATAGGACATTCACAGATAATATGTTTAACAGAGATGGGGCTTAAGCACTCGCCTTTGATGTCTTTTAAGAAATTTATTTTCCAAGAATTTAGTCTTAACTTGTAAATCAACAAAGCTGTTTTTCTTGAAAAGGTGGAACATGATAAGTATATTAATTTTCATATCATCTTTGTGGGGAAAAAACCTATTTAGCACAGAGTACATTTCATGTAGAGATAATTGCATAATATTACATTACAAACTACTGAGTTTTCTCTATTTATAGCTCCCTTTTTTTTTGCTTGTCTGTCCCAAATTTCACTCCAATAAATTCCGCAGTGTGAGGGTATCCAAAGAAAATATATCCCTATTCTTCTGGACATAATACAGCTTATAATATGTTTTATTTCCTATACTAAATCTTTTCTCGTTTTACAATCCCAGCTTTTTAGACTATGTAGGACAGATTTAGAATCGACACAAATCAAAATGTTAAATATATCATAAGGTATAAGTTGAATATAATTTAGTGCCATAAGAATCGTATACAGTTCAGACGTAAATATATAAAATCTTTTATGGGGATAAAAAAGACTTCGGCACTTTGAGATCCGGAATAACAAAGCCTGCACCACAGCCGGTCTGAAGAATCTAAGACAGAAAATTTTCAAATGTTGAAAATATGTTTTCTGTAATTTTTCTTTCACTAAATTTGCTAAAACGTTTACATCCTCATCTGTTTTTAAAATCTGTGTAATCTATATCGAAAGTAGCATTAATATGTTCCCATGGATGTATAGTGGGTGTGACTGGTAAAACTGGAATAGACTTGATATCTATATTGCAGTTTTCTATAGCATCTTTGACATAGTTACGTCTAGGTATAAGATACGGGATTGTTTGCGCTCTCTTCGGGAAATCCACATCTGCGTCTAAAAATATGTCTTCTCGTACTGAATTTTTGACGGACAGGCTTCGGACAATGTATTTTGCAGTTGCTAATTTACTTTGGTCAGATAAAGACAATACCTGCTTCTTTGTAGCTTTTACAGTATTAGTATGCACTGGCACGCCAAGGGCTAATTTAGAAGTGTAGCTGGGGCAGTAAAGTAGACTTCCTGACTATATATAAGTGTTGACCGAACAAAAGATAAACCAAGATGTAAAAAAGTTTTAATTTCCTGACTATGGTTGTGAGTTTATAATTTTTAACAAGTTAAGTCTTTTTCTTGCTTTATTTAATATGTCTTCAATATGAATTTTCCGAGATAATTTTGATGTAAAATGTACGCCTAAAAACTTTACACTCTGTTGATTGTTTAAAGGCGTCCCGTTTAGGGATAATTTAGGTAATGTTTTAGCACTTCCCCATTATTGAAAAGCATTAGACATGTTTTTCCCCAGATAATTCTAGGCCATTTTCTTTCATATAGTTTGATAATTTGTCCAATTCAATTTGACAAATATTTGGAAAGTAATCTACGATTTTTTGTGGTACGTTTTCTGAGATTAGTGTTTATCCATATAGCAGTATCATCTGCATACTGTGCCACAGTTGTATTCTGTGATAAAGATTTTGGGAGGTTGTAAATTAACACCGTGAATAAAAAGGGTGAAATTATCGAACCCTGAGGAATACCCAACCGACTCCCCTCCCCCTGGCTCACTGACGACATAGCTGAGGCCAAGCGCGAGCGTCGACAAGCGGAACGCCGCTGGCGATCATCTGACCTCACCGTTCACAGAGAGATCTTCCAAACCACCAGATCCAAAGTCTGCAGAATGATCTCCGACTCCAAACGTAAACACCTTCAAAACAAAATCCTGGAATCCACTTCTTCCAAAACCCTCTACGCTACCATGAACACACTCCTAGGCACTTCTAAAGACTCTCCTCTTTCCAACACACACAGCAAAGAAGAACTTCCGTCCGCTTTCTCCTCCTATTTCTCCGACAAAATCCAAACTCTGCGCAACACACTCGACACTCTGCCTTCTCCGCCTTGCCTTCCTGACCCCCCCCCCCCCCCTTTTTTTTTTCCGGCACTCCCCTCTCGTCCTTCTGCCCCCGTCTCTCAGGATGAAGTCCTCAAGACCATAAAACCTGCGAACTAGACCCCCTCCCAGCTTCTGTCTACCGGGACGGCCTCCCAAAACTTTTGCCCTTCATTACCGACATCATCAACACATCTCTAGAGAATGGCTCCGTCCCCGATATCTTCAAGTCTGCTATCGTCCGTCCTCTCCTCAAAAAACACAACCTCGACCCAAACGAACTCAAGAACTACCGCCCAGTCTCCAATCTCTCTTTCCTGGCCAAGCTTCTTGAAAAGGTTGTCCTCAACCAACTCAACCTCCACCTCGCCGACAACAACCTCCTCAGTCCCTTCCAGTCTGCCTATCGCAAACATCACAGCACTGAAACAGCCCTTCTACACTATATCCTGCTTCTCTCCACTGACTCAGGCAACATCTCTATTCTTACGCTACTCGATCTCTCTGCCGCCTTCGACACCATAGACCACTCTATCCTCCTCCACCGCCTTCACCACTCCTTTGGCATCACTGACTCTGCCCACTCCTGGTTTCTCTCCTACCTCTCCGACAGACAGCAGTCCGTCACCATCGACGGCGTCTCCTCCAACCCAGTCAGGCTCTCCTGCGGCGTTCCACAGGGGTCCGTCCAGGGCCCGGTCCTTATCACACTCTACACCTCTCCCCTGTCCAACATCATCCAGTCTCACCACATACACCACCACCTCTACGCTGACGACTCACAACTACTAGACAAAGACAAACTCGACAACACTCAGAAACTACTGACTCGCACGGCTGACTGCTATGAAGACGTGAAAAACTGGATGACAGCAAACAAGCTCAAGCTGAACGACGACAAAACGGAAGCCATGCTGGTAGGCACTCGCCAGAAACGTTCCCAGCTCCCTCCCTCTCTCCACCTTCAACTCGACAGCACGCCACCCCCATCTCCCTCTCTGACTCGGTCAAGAACCTTGGCGTTATCCTCGATTCCTCTCTTTCCATGACCAGCTTCGTCTCCGCCACGGCCCAGGCATGTTATTTCCACCTCCGCCGCATCAGTCAGATCAGAAAATACCTCACTACCGAAGCTGCCACCAAACTCGCTGTCTCTCTCATCTTATCTCGCATCGACTACTGCAACTCTCTCCTTTCCGGCCTTCCTCACTCCACCACTCTCACTCTCCAGCGCGTCCAGAACAATGCTGCCCGCCTCGTCCTCAGAAAGAAAAAACTGATCCGACCACATCACTCCCCTGCTCAAGCTCCTTCACTGGCTCCCCATCCCCCAACGCATCCAATACAAGATTCTGTCTCTCTGCTACAAATCCCTGAACAACTACGCTCCTACCTATCTCTCCAATTTACTCCACCCCTACACTCCTTCCCGCTCCCTCCGCTCCGCCTCCAACCCTCTCCGCCTCCTCATCCCCCACACCAAACTCAGCACTTTCGTCCCCTGCTCCTTCTCAGTATACGGTCCAACCACCTGGAACACTCTCCCACTCTCTCTCCGTCAGAAACACTCTCTCTCCTCCTTCCAGTCCGCCCTCAAAACTCACCTCTTTCAACAGTTCTAGCACTACATCACCACACTCCCCACCCGAAGCTGACCGTCGTAATGTATTTTCACTATTTGTGGTACGTGAGTCATTGTCTAAAGCGTGCGCATGCGTGTGCGAGTTGTGAGTGCGCGCTTAGAGTTATAATTATTATAAGATAAGCGCATTATAAATACCGTAATTATTATTATTATTATTATTATTATTATAAATATCCATATTTATTTTCTTAAAGGTTGAATAAGTTTTACCAACTTTTGTGCAGACACATCTTTCAGACAAAAAGCCTGTAATGTACTCATACATAAACCCGGTTATGCCAATCTGTTTTATTTTGTATAATAATCTAGCATGCCAAACACTTTCGTAAGCCTTTTTACGTCACAAAAGGTTGCTAATACACTTATTATTCTTGAAAATTGTTTTTGTTTTTAATGTTATTTGTGAGTTTAACTAAATGGTCTGTCGTAGATCTACCTTTCCGAAAACCAGCTTGATTAACTGGAATTATATCCTGTTTTTTACACTAATGAAATAGCCAATTTAAAATAATCTTTTCCATTACTTTGCAAGCTTGTGATATTAGTGCAATAGGTCTATAGCTACTAATCAATGTACGTGTTTTACCCGATTTGAGTACTAGAACTACTACTGACTGCTTCCAGATAATAGGAAAAGATCCATCAACTTAACCCAACATTTCTTGTAGAGCTGTTGTGGGAGGGGGAGGGGGGACACACCTGCTGCATACATCAACAAAGAAATAAATTTCCGCACACTAATGCACGGTTATGTTCTTGTTATCTGATAGGATCTAGATAAATCTAGAATTACAGAGACAGTGTGGTGACACATATCAAATTGTGCTGGTATATGACTTTAGACCGCCTGGCTTTCGGTGTTATGTGCCATATCACATACCTGCACACAGATTATTGGGACATACGACATTGTGGGATGTCACACATGCGACAAACCAATCAAATACGTACGCGGGCTGTCCGGCTAACTCACACGCACTCATAATTGAACAGTTCTGTGACAGCAAAGGAGAGTACGCCGATTTTTGTTAAAAGCGAGATTATCATTGAATACAATGAAAATCCTGCTTTTCACAAAAACGAATTTACAGGCTTTTGCCTTCGCAGGGCAGACGGTGTTATCCACACACGCATTCTGTCTGCGATGTTCATTATATATGTCCACATCAATCCACGTTACTTCAATGCATAACTGATTTATATGCATATTTTGCGACTGTCTTTTAACAGGAAACTTATTAGAGTTGAGTCCCCTCACCGCGGCTCTTAAGAAGGCTGAACTTTTCTTGTCCTGTGGTGCGACAGAGACACAGATGATGATGATGATGATGATGATGATGATGATGATAACAAAACAATAAGAAGAAGAATATAGCTGTTAAATATTGCAGTATCCCAAACAATTGGCTCAAATAACGCATTTGGAAATCTGCTTCAGTAATCGAACAGTGAATGACACTCATCAATTGTTTAAAGCTGAGAAACAGTCAAAAAACTCCGCCCCGCACGTGTTTTAAAAAAACTTTGCAGGACCCAGCGAGGGCCCTGTCGTGAACGTTCGGCTAACTTCGGCAAACCGGTTTGGAACTCAGTTGACTCAGTTTTCAACTGCGTTTGTCGTGCTGGCAAAACTCCCGTGAAAAAGACAGGCCACTTCCTGTATGCAGCGCGGAGTGGGAACCGCGATCACTGATCTAAACCAGCGATATTTCTACTGACAGCAACAGTAGCAGACGACACTCGACCACCCGACGGACAGAGCAGGCCATTTGTGTCTTGCCTGGACGCACACTGGATATGGACCAGGCCGAGCTATCCGTAAGTTACACAGCACAGCCTGAAGCTTTATTCGATATCGGAAGGGTGAGGAAGGAGGGGTTATTTGTCGTTTTGTGTTTGTTATTATATCTTTTCATCTGGAGTGGCCTACAGCGAAAAAAATTCTCCATACGAAGGGCAGCTACTAAAATTCAGCTCGACCCATGGCGACCTTGTATCTTTTGGCATCTATGTAAACAGTCGATTCTCTCTCTCTCTCTCTCTCTCTCTCTCTCTCTCTCTCTCTCTCTCTCTCTCTCTCTCTCTCTCTCTCTCTCTCTCTCTCTCTCTCTCTCTCATCCAATTTACTGTGTTGGTTGTACATCACAATGCTTCTTTATTTATTTATATTAGCCTATATTGGATTGAGGTACGTGTTGAAAAAATTCGTTCACAACTACAAAGTGTCAGGAGTCATACTTACAGCATGTACAGCCGTACATTCTGCCATCATAGTCCCCAGCGCGTAAAATCCGTGGCTGTCGGTCAGTTTCAAAGTGTCACAGAATCGTCTGCTGTTGTCCGATCTGCTAATCGCGATGTTTTCCGTGCAACAGGAAGTGGTCTGTCGTTTTCCGAGAGTTTTGCAAGCTCGGGATACGCAGTTGCCAACTCCGTCAACTGTGTTACGAACCGATTTGACCCACTTAGGGGCAGGGCCCAAGCTGGGTCCTGTAGAGTCTTTTTAAAACACGCGCTGGGCGGGTTTTTCTCATTGCACCTCAGCTTTAAACGCAGCAATAGGGCTCGCGAAGTTCCCCGCGTTGCCTAGCAGCGTCGACGCATCAGCCGCCATCTTATGAGGATACCATGTGTCATCAGATAGTAGCGAAATAGTGTTTCAACACGTTTTTCTTCATGTTTCTTCCTCTTTGGAAACAAACAAAAACATATTCGGGTGAGCGGTTTCCTACAGTGATGGCCCAAGACTTACTGTTATTGCTTATAGCACATCAGGACTTCTGACATCACAAAAACAGCGATTTCCCTATGCCGAGCGCCGTTTAGTCCCGTATCCTCACAAGATGGCCGTCACGACTGGCGTGATGACGTCATCTTCCCGAGCCCTATAGAACACGCTGACTGATACTGAAATGTATGTGTGTTCCATGCTGCGTCTTCCACAATTAAATTGCCAGTCAAAAAAAAATCCCTCTCCATCGCAGATTAAACTGAAAATCTACGCCGACATGAGACCATCTAGTTTCGACTACAGCTTCAAACTACAATGTCAACGTACATAACATTCCTGTCTGTAAAACGTAAAGGAACCTTTGGCGCTAGCGTTTTTGGTCGCTGCAGGAATCACCGCGACCAAACGCGCTACTCAATAGTGACACCAAAGGGTTAAGAGCGGAAGATTATTAACGCATTCGAGGCGGGCTGCATCCGGATATCCAGATGCGGCACGTCTCGAACGAGTTAATGGCCTATCTGTAATCAAAATAGGAGTGTCTGTATAAAACTGTATTGAGTCTTGGGCCGGTCGAACGTGCTTCAGTCCTGCGCGAGCACTGAGACCGCGCTTTCTCAGTACAACAAGTCGGCCGTGGAGGAGGCTTAAACACTGTAATACATTGAGCCCTACGGTTCGGGGTTGTCTTCTGACAGCAATACTACATCAGGGTCGTGTTGCACGTAATTCAAGTTTCAATAGCCAGTACCTGCCTATCATAGTTTCAACGGCTTTGTTTTGAGCTATTTTAAGCCCCACACAAAAATCTCGCAGCAATGTGCAGGGACAGTTGGTTGGCAGCTGCTGGCTTAGAAAAGTTTCCTGCAACTGTTTGAGGCACCGAGCTTTTCTGTCGCTACCCTTGAACTATCATGGTCGAATCATATCCTGGTTTGCGTCAGGGCTGGAACGGGCTAACTCCCATGCTCTTCTATCTGCTGGAGTTCTAAGGCATAGATCTTCATAGATCAGTCTCAACAACTGAATGAAAGGCTTAATGTGCACGACAAGGATTAGTCTTCTTTGCATCTGTGTTTACCTGACGGAGCAGGTGATGTCACTCTAGCCTTAATTTGAAATGCCAATACATTATAGGTCACAATTACACTGTGGGAAGACGGACAACAAAGTGCCCTTTAAACGTAGAAAATCCATTCAACCCCGGTAGGCTTAAATACAGATCATTTTCTCCATTTGAGAAACGCACAAATAAATAAAGCTGCTCGTCGCCATAAATACACTTAGCTCCACATGATCCGCAGCTGCTTTGAGGTACTGATGAGACTCTATGCCTCCTCAGAAAGAAAGATTCGTTGATGGGCCTCTAAACCAGTAACGTCGTAGTCTTAAACCCACAATAACACCCAAGCTTTGAGGGACGGCTGAAACTGACATTGGCCACCAAGAGACAGATTCTCATGAGCCCCTGCGACTGCAGGGGCTCATGAGAATTTATGTCTCTTGCAGATGGGAACACTTGTTGAAGGACTGCATATCTAGCTTGCGTGGCCTGTGGGGAAAGAGAAATCGAAGATTTTCGCGATGCGTCCATTGATTGAACTCAAGCTCGTGGTCTCTCTGTGATTTCAAGTTCGTCAATATTAGAATTGCTGTACGTACGGCCAAATATCTAAATTGGGGGATTTTCTTTTCAAGTTTACAAAAAAAAATCTTAATTCTTTTTCACGTTCAATGCGGTCAATTATTAGACAGTATACACCATACCGCATAATTATGAAAGCTGAAAACTTTGGGGCTTTTTTCAGTTCTCAAATGATCTCATAAATACGCAATGCTGAATCATGAAATAGGTATGTTGGGATTTGCTGTTACTCTCCGTGGAAAGCAACCCGAAGAACCCCGCAAGAACCTATTACAGTGGAGTGTTGACCACACCAAACCTGCCCCAAGCCCTTTCCAGCCCGTACTCCAGGCAGATCCGTCTCGTATAGTGTCAAGGCTGAAGGGAGATACTCACGTAAGCTAATGGTCAGCTATTGACAGAGCAGCTAGCTATATAGCTAGCTCGCTGGCTAGCCAGCTAGATGGATGGATGCATGCATGGATGGATGGATGGATGGATGGATGGATAGATAGACAGACAGACAGACAGACAGACGACAGGCAGGCAGAAACGCAGGCAGAGAGAGAGAGAGAGAGAGAGAGAGAGAGAGAGAGAGAGAGAGAGAGAGAGAGAGATGATGATGATGATGATGATGATAATGATGATGATGTTGATAAATCTTGTATTTAAGGATAACGCTATTAGGCAACTTAACGCCTGTCTTACAAGCTGTCCTGTAAACAAAACTGAACACAACAGGAAAACAAACGCAGCATTAAAGAAAAAAAACTAAGAGAAAATATTAACGAACAAAATAGGTGATTTTTTTTTTTTTTTTTTTTTTTTTAGTGGCGTTGGAGAATTTGTAAACTGCCACGTATGGAAAAGCAAAGAAAATAAATTGGTGCATAGCATTAATCTTATACACATCTAAGACAGCATCAATAGCTTACAGCGACACAGACAATACAATAGACGTTCAGTTAGCAAATGTATGGAGACAGAAAATGTTTGACGTCAACGTGTTATCAGCAGTATTATGTTTATCAGAGAGAGAGAGAGAGAGAGAGAGATGGATGGATGGATGGATGGATGGATGGATGGATGGATGGATGGACGGACGGACGGATGGGCGGACAGAGGTAGGTAGGTAGGTAGGTAGGTAGGTAGGTAGGTAGGTAGATAGATAAGCGAGATGCTATATAGCAATGTATCCAAAGCATAGAGTGAGAACAGCCGCTACCCTTGAACTATCATGTTTATCTCAGTGTAGCTTAACCCTTTTACCGGCTAATATCACAAGTTGTAATTCTGGAGCAATTGTAAATTCACCGTAAAAAAGCTACAGGCGTCCCAAAAATTGGGACGTAAAGTGATCCAAGCAAGCGGCATAGAACCTGATGAGCCCCCCCCCCCCCCCCCCCTCCGCATTTGTTGGTGCCCATGAAGTGCCTGTGCCTCTTGCACTTGGTCTGCATTCACTGTTTTGTCGGCTGTAAAGAGGCAACTCCCTTGCACATGCAGTCATCGGCGGCTGCACGCACTACACAGTTGACTTGCACGCACACGCACTTGCACGTGGATATGTGTGAAATAAGTTTGACTAAAATAGTTCAAGGGTAGTGCCAGAATAGCTTGGCGCCAAGCTATTCTGGCACCGCACTTGAACTAAAGCCATTGGTCTATATCCTTATCTGAAGCTTGTATGTAGCTTGCATCTGGCAATGTACGACTGAATTTGAGCTTTCAGCCTCAGTCCCCACCCGGGTCTGCCCTGGGGGACCTGGGTGGGGTTAGGTACTTTTTAGTTCCCAGGGTCACCCTGGTCAGCCCCACAGGGTGAGTTTTTCTCTCTATTCTGGGGCATGTGTTTCTGTCTACCCTTTGTCCATTCACCTGTATTTGCCTTTTTAAAACTCTCCCTACTGTCTGCACTGCCTGTAGCTCTTGATATTGGATGTGTGTTGCTAAATGGTCTTAACTTTATTTAGGCCCCATGTGTTAGGTTTATTTAATGTATTTGACCGGCTGGCGACATACATTCAATGTTCTGTTTAGTTTTTTTTTTCACAAGCAGTGCAGGCACGTCCTGAGAAAGCCTTGTTGCTGTCGGGACGTTAAGCAATGTACAATCAATCAATCAATTTCAGCCTCAGTACGATATGGGTTAACACGTGGACTGGAAAATAAGTAAACGTTACTCACGCGAGGTCCATATGCCCCCCACATGCGGACGGACTGTAGCAGGCGTGGTTCACCCCATGGCCCCTTCACCTCCACCAGAATCTGCACCAACCACTTCTCCTCACACCGCAGCCACGACACTGTCGCCACTGTAGCCAACTTCACTCACGACTGAACTCAACCGCCACGGGTCAACCAGTCAGCCATACGTCAACACGATGTTCCATTACGATGTCAAGCGATCAGCCACTTATAAACCCCATGTGTTATTGCACAGTCAGAGAGTCATACACTTGTCATCATATTTATGTGCAGTCAGACAAGGCAGTACGCTAACAGTTCTTCACAATTTAGATTCGATGACGTTAACATGGGATCGGCTGAATCCAGCCTCCCAGAGCTGATCTCTGTATTATTTCTGGAGCTGGTCTAGTTGAGAATGAGACTAGAGTCCCGTTTCTGTTTTGTTACCACGGCAAAAGACTACATTGAGTTCAGGTCAGCAGCAACCACATTGCCCAACATTATTTCGTGTTTGTAGCGATCCCAGGAACTTGACGTGTGTATGGTCGCTTTAGTTCCAGCTACCATGTCCTTCGCCTGAAAAATAAAACGGAAGATTTCCTGAGCATTAAAATAAAAATGCAACAAAACAACAACAACAAAAACGATGGCCAAGACGGTCCTTTTGTCAATGTACTTTATCAACTTCTTTTTCAGTCTCCCGAGTAGCAAAACGTCTTCGGACCCACGACGGCCGCAGTGGGCCCGCGCAAGTCGTGCGCGGGCCCACTGCGGCCGTCGTGGGCCCAGGGACCTTTGCTCACTGGACTCACAGTTACTCGTATATAGTCTCTTGGTCTTGGCGTTGGGTATGTGAAGCGGCTTATTGAACAGTAAAATGTATACTAGTTGCTGAAGATGGATTGTCCGTGATATTTCAAGGGTAGTGCCAGATTAGCTTGGCACCTAGCGCCAAGCTAATACTCTGGCACTTATTTTGAACTATCAGGGACGATCTATCTCCTGCTGTGGTGTCTTTAACCCATTACATCCTGAGGCCGATTTATTTTTAATTTGTCGGAGCGGTGCTCTCTGAACACCGGGGTTGTACTACAGCGACGGGCTTCCAGGTGCAACTTTGACCGTTATTTTGTGTTGCCGCTAGGTCGGAGATTATTTTCATTTCGACGGTAATTTGTTTCTGTTGTTAACTTGTATTTTTATGTACTAGCTTTAGTCAAGTAGGAATTTAACAAAAGAGCATATACTAGTGTGTTCAGGAGACATAGGGCTGTCGTAGCATTCTGTTTTTGTCAGGGAGGTTCGGGTCGGGATGATGCCACTGGCGCCGGCCATTAGATGCCTTGGTCAGTGACGGGCTTCACCCGTCCCGAGTCATTGTCCATTTTGTAGCTCTGTTATTGTAATTTGTGGAATGAGCGAGTGAGTGAATGTGAGCAGCACCTGCGGTGGCAAGACAAGTTTTGCTGTGTATGATTTTTTCTATCACAGCAACAATAAAGTTATTTTGAATCTTGAATCATTGTCCTATGAAGGCTACATTACAGATTAGGAGATAGACAAGCATTTTAGTTCAAGGGTGGTGCCAGAATAGCTTGGCGTGTGAGGTGCCAAGCTATTCTGGCAACACCCTTAAACTATCATCGTCACATTTGTTTCAAGCAGTAGTGTATCAGGATGAAAATGCGTGAAACACAAATCGATGGAGACTTACAGAGTAAATGTCAATGTGACCAATAATGTGTCTGGAGCGCCTCCAACTCTAGGGCCAAATTTGCTCACATCGGAGAGTATACTGCTTACAAGATGGGGGAAATTTGTTCACCTCGTCAGCTCAATGGAAGCACCTGATTAGCTTGGTGCCTTTACTCAATCAAGGGCGGCAGCTGATCAGCTAAACTAGTCACATCGGAGAGTACAATGCCAAGCATCGAGTAAACTTACAAGCAGGAGGAGATTGGTTTACCGTTTACCGCGATGACTCAAGGGTGGCGCCTGATATGCTTGGCGCGCATATCAGACGCCACCCTTGAGTTATCATTGTCGATCCGTCTCCCGCAGCTGGCACTGAAGGCGCAATGGCCAGCGTGTCTGTAGAATTTTGGAATGGTCATTCATCAGGCACTCGATCAATTACGTATAAACGCTGGCACACTCTACAAGCGAGCTGCTAGCGTCTGCAAGATAGGACCAGATCTAAAAGTACTAGGTCCACGTTGCTTACTGCCGAGCTGATTGATTCAATCTGTGGTCCGCCAAGCGGTATACGTATATGGTCGCGGAAATATCTCCGTGGAGTCATAGATATAGTCCACTGTCTATTCCGCCACAGTTGATTACACATGTATTCAGTGGAGCATATGTCTCTTTTGGCTGCAACCGCTGTATTTACAGTGGTTGTTGCCAAAGAGACATCAGCCTGTGTGTTGTTCTTTTTCCAGCGGCAAATGCAGAGAAGACTCCATTGTGATAGCTCGACGCTAATTAATGTGGTTCCTGGAGCAAGTGCCACTTTTATAAAGCGATATTCAAAGTTAGATCATGGACAATCTATTATCCGTAACTTGTACTTAGTATTCAGCGAATATTTAGCCAAAATGGCAATTTTTATTCTAGAAATGATAAGGGGATACGTCAGTTCTGGCACAGCAAAATCCAACAGTTCAGACTGAAGCATCGGTGACCCCCGACCAAGGAAAGAAGGGGTAGATGGGAATGACATTTGCTGGCGAGAAGAAAATATTCTCATGAATTCCTCCAGGATGTGTGGACGTGTTGTGGAGCTGTGCTGTGCAACGTCCAGATACAGGATGATGGTGTTGCAAAACTTATCGAACTCCACTCTACAGTGAATGCAGCTCGTTAAGTCCTTTAGTTTCCAAAGCGGTCGTCACACGACTCACGTTTCAGATTCGTCTGCTAATTACTGAGTAGCTACACCTCGTCGAACATAACAGTTCAAGGATAATACCTGATCAGCTTCAGTTGGCGCCTTCCACGTTGCTACCAGCCACGGAGGGTGGATTATTCATGACAAATCAAGGATAGTGCCTGATTAGCTTGGCGCTAATCAGGCACTATCCTTGATTTGTCATGAGTAATTTACCCTCTGTGGCTGGTAGTAACGGAGATGACAGTAACTCCGACTTACGTCCGACGAATATAGAGGAACTGAGTAGCTGTAGCCACCTAAATGATGGTCTTTAATAACAGACGATCTCTTATAGGGGTGGTAGCTCAAAACAGGTTCTGCTGTACCAGTTGAAGAAGATGGATCGACTACGAAAGTTGAATGGTATTTAACCGGCAGATCAGTCGGCCTGCATTTGTCTACGCCAAGCTTATCTCCCACCACCCTTGTATAAAAACCCGCTGCATGACTGTGTTGACTCGAAGAGCAGCACGGCGTCAGAATCAGTTGTTCCCTCCTTCACTTAGTCCATTCGCTACCGCGGCACGCCATCAGAATCACGCTGGATGTCTTCTCCATTCGCTACTGCGGCTGAGCCGTCAGCCGCAGTATAAGAATCACACTACCTGGGTTGTCTCCCGTGATTCGCTACCGCTGAATCAGCGGCAGTGAATTGAGGGAGACAACCAGTGTGCACCAGAATAACAAAATCACTCCCATTTCCAAGCGGCATAGATCATCATGGGCTCATATAAATGGCAGGGACTTGACAGGACCTAACAGCTCATTAGTGGCCCTGGATCTCTAACGGCTACTCCTAAATCAGGAAGCCCGGAGCATATGTTCGATCTAAAGGCCTGGATCCACGATATGGCAATGCTATACGGCAGCGCCCGACGAATGTTGTCTGATCATATGCCCAATCACATGGTAACGCCACACGTTCTGGCGCTGCCGGACGGAAATTGTAACGCGAGTGACGGTCATCCCACACTCACCACTCTTCACTAACAGGTACAAAAAGAGGCGCGAACAGACATTTACTGATTTGCCAGTGGTTGGCCGCTGTCTCTTTTACGGTTACGTGAAATGAAGCTGTTGTGAAACAAGCTTATTTTCAGGCCCGGCGAAACACGCTGAAGTGTATCTCACGACAGATAAGCCAAAGGACCCTAGTTTGCAAAGTCATTTTGCGTATCCAACGGTGACCCTGATTCGGTCTGGCGTGAGAGTCGTCAGTTTTGGCGTCAGTGTTCAGTGTCACGTTTTTACTGACCGCTGGCACGGGTCGATCTGACGTAAAGGCCACTTTGATGTACATAATTATATTTTGCCGGTTGTTTCCTCGTGTCTGAGGACGCAATGCACAGCACACATGTGTATAGTATACTGACGAGCAAAAGAAATGTGCCATTTTTCAAATCATCGACTGTCGAATTTCTTTTGCTCGTCAGTATACAAAAACATTCGAATGCGTGCACACTACACAACTGACAAAAAAATGTAATTTCAAGTTTCAAAGAAAGCAAGAGAGAAAGATACTCGCTTATAAAGCACAATTTCAACACAATGGTGTTGTAATTGTTCTTTCTAAGCGTGTTTCTTACTTTCCTGGGATTTTCTTTGCATTTTACACGGTTAGCAGTCACCTTATCGGTTTGTGAGAATGCAAAGAAAGCAGCCATATCTTGTACGTGGTATTTTACATCTGGGTGGTCAATACATTGCCCTGATTCCTGTTTGCCATTTAACTGTTTTTGTGATAGTTATTAGCTCATTCGACACGCGCTGCATACGGATACGTGCCGGGATTTTTGCCGCGTATCTGGATGCGGCACGTCTTGAATAAATCAGATTAATGGTTGGGTTGCGATCGTTGTCAGCTGACTCAATATTCTAATATGATTGCATTATCCTAACACTCTGGTTTCGGTTTACTAAGTAGTTATTCGCCCGTGCGCGCAGTCGACGATAAACAGTAAACAAGAGCCCAGTGCGCAAAGGCCTTCGTGCCGACGTCGGCCGCCGTTGGCCCGCGCACGATCGTGCGCGGGCCAACAGCGGCCTACTTCGGCCTGATGGCATTTTGCGCATTGGGAGGGTTAAAAAAAAAATTTTTTTAAAAACAAAAACAGCTGCACACACAGTGTTACACACAGCTAACAGTGATTTATTCCTAATGAACACTCAACCGTACATCAATAATTATTCCCTCCTGCGTCGCACCATATTAATCAAGTCCTGATTGATTCGTCTTGCCTCAAGCCGTCTATCCTGTCAGTCTGGTAAAGCGTGATATATTTTCTTGACAACTATTGATTTTCAGCTTTTGGGGATATACATTTTTCTTCGACAATATTGATTTTCAACGTTGGGGCTAAAGTATGATCAGGATTTTACAGCTTTGTTGCTATAATAAACTAAAGGCGGTCGTAACCGCGCTGTTGCGACATACTGTTGTTGGGAAGGCAACTATAAACGCGACAGTGCCTTCTGAAGCTGAAATAAAAGAATTGATAAATGCTGTGCCCACAACACATCAGTTTCTATGACTTCTTTGATTTAATTTCAATCAATGGTATTTAATAAAAACACATGTATCAACCGGTTGACTCGTGTTGGCACTATAAGTTGTTGTTTTGTTGGGTTTTTGTTGTTCTTGATTGTTTTTTGTGTTTTTTGTTGTGGTTGGTTGTTTTTTGTTGTTGTTGTTATTGTTGTTGTTTTGTTGTTTTTTTGTTTGTCTTTTTTTTTTTTTTTGTCTTTTTTTTTTTTTTTTTTTTTGTCTTTTTTTTTTTTTGGGGGGGGGGAGGGGGGGGTACTTTAAAAAGCGACATTTAGCGTCAACACGTCAACCATTCACTCGCATTTTAAAATGGTCCATCTGGTGTTATAATCTTCATAAGAGTCGCGAGCAGAAAATTGGCAATACTGAGAAAGTAGTGAACGTTGGCATGCATTGAGAAACTCAAATGGCACATCCATCCATCAGTCCATCCATCCATCCAGTCAGTCAGTCATTCATCCAGCCAGCCATTAATCAATCATTCATACTGAATCGGCGTATCTTACACTAACCGTTGATTCAGAAGCTGCATAAAGCGAAGACGGCGACAGGGACTCCTGGGCGAGGTTGTGGCGCTCGCCGAAAATGCAGCAATCAGGGCACAACCAAAACACTTGAACACTACGGTCTGCAGGCAACATGTCCGATCAGAAGAACTTCATCAGAAAACTGAAACAACTGGAACACACGCGGTCTCAAAGTCACGCGGCCTACCTGTAATTTGCATCAGTACTGAATGGCTGTATCAAGCATCTAGTAGCCTGCAACATGTAGGCCACACTGATTCAGATTCTCAAGTCACAAGCCGACTTGCCCACGATTAGTGACTGACACACTTGCTGCTTGTCCAAAGCCTACTACCTGTGTGCTGGTCTGTGACTTTGGACCTTACGGCTGAAAGCCGTAAGGTCCAATATCACAGACCAGCACACACATAATGACAGACAAGACAGCTAGCCCTATCTTTGCATCCGTCTGTCACGCGCCGGGCACACACATACACACGGCTGAGACGCATCCTTGAAGAGGTCTGAAGAGATATGGCCCATGATACGGTACCGGCTGACAAAGTTCCGTGCCTAAGCGAAAAACGAACACCCTCATACCGGTGCTTTGCGCTGACTGACCATAGAGCTACGCCGCTCTATGTGACCGTCTGACACAGTTGGTTGCAGAGAGAGCGTCCTGGCCCTTCTCGCGAGAAGAACCAGAGACTCCGAGCAGTTTACTGATTAGGATCTTCGGCCGAGAGAACACCAACACAGTTCTGGTCAACTCTAAGAGGCATAGATCTGCACGTGCTCGCAACAGCCAGCGGGGGGCTCATGAGGATGTATGCATCTTGCAAAATTAGTGGGTGCCGGGTTTTGGACACTGATGATTCGTTGCCAAGGGCACTCCGACCGTGAACGACTTACAGAGCACTGACGAAGCGCACGTGTTCAGTGGAGGCTTGTCATATCTTGCGAAGCTCTCAGGCTCTTTCCCTATACAGCGGATCTATACAAACCAACTGTCCCGCTACAACAGCTGCCACCGTACACTGAACCGCAGCAGCAGGCACCTTCATCACCGCCACCACCACCGGCGTCGGCGGCGCTACGACTACCACCACTGCTCAGCTGACTGACACTCGCCTATGAGACGGACGTACGTTCAATAAAGGCCACGCTTTCACCGTGCCGCCCGTGTTGTGTATAGTCGCTGGCTGAAATAAAGGTTGTCTCCTCTGTCCGAGTTACACCGAGGTATATTGACGAGCAAAACAAACGCGACCTTTTTTTTGTTTCCGATGATGTCAAAAATGTCGCACTGATTTCTTTTGCTCGTCAGTACGGCAATTAACGTGACGGATGATGGTAGACACAAGAGTCCGAAGGTGTAAGCTGATGCGACAAAATAATATTACGGAGTTTCTTCGCGTGACTGACTCAGTGCCGCAATGGTTTACGCGAAGTAACCGGTATAAGCGGCCAGGCGTCAGTTGCAAGCTAGCGGAGCACCTTTAGTAGCTGGATCGCGAAGACCCTATCTTTTACCTTTCACGTTTCACGCCGAATCCTTTTTTCACGGATCACGGGGATTTTTTAAAAAAATGCTATCACAAATCACGTGAACAGAAGAAAAAAAAAGCGTCAATCACGCCTCAAGATTTTAGGGCATGCCTTCCCTCGTAGTATTGTGTTACATCAACAAAACGGGCGCCTCTGCAAGTCTTAAAAAGCGCACCCCAGTAAGCAAAGGTCCTCAGGCCCACGACGGCCGCAGTGGGCCCGCGCACAGCTGTGCGCGGTCCCACTGCGGCCGCGTAGGCCCGATGACATTTTACTACTTCCTAGACTTCGCATAAACGGCCATGACACGGTGTTAACTTTGATGGGAATCAATGTCTGTCACAGATAGAAATCAAATTTCGCTGTCGTGGTTCGGCCGTGTGACCTGCGTCGGAGATTCCAAGTTTGTCTCATCGATCGCGATGGGGTTTTTTTTATTATTATTTTTTTAATCCATTTCTGAAGATACTTTTTAAGTACCAGTATATTTGCGCTACTATTTATAAAACGGTAGTTTGTTACGGGTAATAATATATCAATGTCGACAATAATAACTGGGCCTCACTCAGAAAAAAAACGGTCACTGAAAAATTACGACCGTCGCCGGCCTGGTCGGATCTTTTTGCTCACTTGGTTGATACGGGAACAGTGCCAGACAGCGAACGGTTGCAAAAGCCGAGACAAGATACAAGTTCTTCGAAAACAGTGCGTGTGCGCGTGCGCGCGTGTGTGTGCTAGCTTGCGTGCGCCGTGCGTGTGCGCGTGTGTTTTACCGTCCATCTGAACACAATATGGGGTACTCAGTCAGTCACACCCCAATGCGCAAAAGGCCATCGGGCCGATATCAGGCCGATGGCCTTTGCGCACTGGGACAGAAAACTGAAAACAGTGACTGCGTTGACTAAACTCTCCTCCTCAGTGTTAGTGAGGACACATGACAGTCAGTACCCGGCAGATAATTAGACTATTAATAATTAATAACTGCGGTTTTTCTTCAGGCATCGATCTATCAGACTTTTCCAGCCAAGTTTCTGTGCTGACGGACACTGTCGTTGGATACTGACCTCATCCATTCAGTCCTGACTGACATGCTACAAGAATGTACAGACTGATTGACCCGCATGACTGTATAAGGGAAGTCAGTGCTAGAATAGCTTAGTGCATGAAGGCACCAAGCTATTCTAGCACTTCCCTTATACTGTCACGGTCAGTCAATCCATACATCTGGCGTTACCCTTGAGCTATCGCATCTAGGTTCATGGCTTAGTTTGTATCCTCATAGCCCCTCTCTCTCTCTCTCTCTTGGCTTGACTTCGCGAACGAAGATTTTATAGGAGTTACCCACGACGTCTGCAGGCTTGTTCGTGGCTGCGGAGGCCAATTCGGGACAGGCAGGTTCGACCGCAGTGGCTGCAGGGGAAGGTATGGCCAGGGTTCTGAGTTGCGGCATCTCTGTTTTTTCTCCTGAGCCGCTTGTCCTTAAGGCTAGCTCTGCAAGAGTCCTCAAAGGAGACAGCTGCCTTGTAAATGGTGGAGCGCCAGATGTCACGGTCCACAGCAAGCGAGGACCACTGGTGGTGGTCGATTTGGCAGGCACTAAGTGACTTCTTGAGACAGTCTTTGTATCTCTTCTTTGGTGCCCCTCTGTCACGGTGTCCAGTAGCAAGCTCGCCGAACAGGGTGATCTTTGGTAGGCGATGATCCTCCATCCTGGAGACATGCCCCGCCCAGCGGAGCTGTGTCCGCAGCAGCAAGGCCTCGATGCTCACAGTTTCAGCCTGTTCAAGGACCTCGACGTTGGTGACATAGTCACTCCAGTGAATGCCCAGGATGGTACGCAGGCAGCGCTGGTGGAAACGTTCGAGGAGTCGTAGTTGGCTGCGGTAGAGGGCCCAGGACTCGGAACCATACAGCAGGGTGGTGAGGACCACAGCTCTGTACACGCTGATCTTGGTGCCTGTTTTCAGCTGTTGATTGTGCCACACCCGCTTGAAAAGTCGCCCGAAAGCGCTGTTCGCTTTTGCCAGCCTGCTGTCAAGCTCCCTGTCCAGCTTGGCGTCCGACGTGATAATGCAGCCAAGGTAAGTAAACTGGTGCACTGACTTTAGTTCAGACTCGCCAATGGTGATGTGAGGAGGGCGATACACTGTCTTGGGTGCCGGCTGATGGAGGACCTCTGTCTTTTTCAGACTGACCTCGAGTCCAAAGAGCTGGGCAGCGTCTGCGAAGCAGGACGTGATGCGCTGCAGGGCTCTCTCTGTGTGTGCAACGAGGGCAGCATCATCAGCAAAAAGCAGCTCACGAATCAGTTGGTCTAGGGTTTTCGTGTGGGCCTGCAGTCGTCTGAGATTGAACAGGCTGCCATCGAGACGATACCTGATGTACACTGCATCGTCATCATCGAGGTCTACTGTGGCCTGCTTCAACATCATGCTAAAAAAGATGGTGAAGAGGGTCGGTGCCAGCACGCAGCCCTGCTTTACGCCGTTGAGAATAGGGAATGGTTCTGAGAGAACATTGTTGAGTCTGACCTGGCCTTGCTGGTCCTCGTGTAGCTGGACAATCATGCTGAGGAACTTTGGGGGACAGCCAAGTCGCTCCAGGATCTGCCACATGCCTTGCCTGCTCACAGTGTCGAACGCTTTTGTTAGGTCGACAAACGTTACGTACAGCCCTTTGTTCTGCTCGCGGCACTTCTCCTGAAGCTGTCTCAGCACAAAGACCATATCGGTGGTGCTCCTGTTTGCTCTGAAGCCACACTGGCCCTCTGGGAGGTGGTCTTCAGCGATGGCAGGTACCAGCCGATTCAGGAGCAGCCTTGCAAGAATTTTCCCAGCAATGGACAGCAGGGTAATTCCCCGATAGTTGGAACAGTCTGACTTCTCGCCTTTGTTCTTGTACAGGGTGATAACGACAGCATCACGGAGATCCTTTGGTAGTGTTCCTTCCTCCCAGCAGCAGAGAAAGAGGTCATGGAGCTTGTTGTGCAGTGCTGTGCCTCCATGTTTCCAGATCTCTGGTGGTATTCCATCAATGCCTGCTGCTTTGCCACTCTTGAGCTGGTGGATGGCTGTGAGGGTCTCTTCAGCGGTGGGCGGTTCGTCCAATTCAACCTTTACTGGGAGTTGTGGGATTTGTAGGACGACTGCTTCTTGAACAGTGCGCTCAGCGCTGAAGAGGCTCTGAAAGTACTCCGACCAGCGGTTCAAGATGGAGGTATTATCTGTGAGGAGTGCCTGGCCATTCGCGCTTCGCAGGGGACTTTGTACCAGGTGTCTGGGGCCATACACTGCTTTCAGTGCTTCGTAGAAGCCCCTGTAGTCACCATTGTCAGCGCAAAGCTGGGTCCTCTGTGTAAGTCTGGTCCACCACTCATTCTGGAGATCTCTGAGCTTGCGCTGGAGACTGCTGCAGACGAGGCGGAAGGCAGACTTCTTCACAGGGCAGGAAGGCTGGGCTAGGTGGGCCTGATGGGCGGCTCTTTTTTTTTTTTGCTAGGTGTTCCTGGATCTCTACATCGTTCTCGTCAAACCAGTCTTTGTTCTTTCCAGCGAAACCCAGGACTTCTGCAGAGGATTTTGCAATAGCAGTTTTCAGTTGTTCCCAAAGTGTTTCAGGGGAGAAGTCTGCTGGGTCCGCTGTGTCTTTGAGCCTGCGCTGTAAATCTGTCTGAAAGGCAGCTTTCACGTCGTCACGCTGAAGGCTGGCAACATCAGGCTTTTTCTTGGGGGGCCCCCATTTCTTGGGTTTTGGCTTGACGTGGAGCCTGAGTTTGCAGCGGACAAGACGGTGGTCAGTGTGGCACTCTGCGCTGGGCATCACTCTGGTGAGGAGGACATCACTGCGGTCCCTCTGACGCACTAGGACATAGTCGATAAGGTGCCAGTGTTTGGAGCGAGGATGCATCCAGGTGGTCTTTCGACTGTCCTTTTGCTGAAAAGTAGTGTTGGTGATGACCAGTTGCTGCTCTGCACAGAACTCCAACAGTAGGCGGCCATTGTCATTGCAGTTCCCGACGCCATGTTTGCCGAGGACTCCTTTCCAAGCTTCAGAGTCCTGGCCCACTCTGGCGTTGAAGTCGCCAAGGATGATGACTTTGTCGTCTGCAGGGGTGCTCTGTATGAGGCTGCGCAGGTCAGTGTAAAACTTGTCCTTTTCAGCAGGCTCTGCCAGGAGGGTTGGGGAGTACACACTGAGAAGGGTGACGTGTTGCTGGTGTCTCAGTGGGAGGCGCATGGACATGATGCGGTCTGAGTGACCCGTTGGTAGGATTTCCAGCTTAGTCGCAATGGAGGTCTTGACCATGAAACCCACGCCTGAGAGCCGTCTTTCTGATTCAGGCCTGCCTGACCAGTAGAGGGTGTACCCAGCGCCAAGTTCTTGGAGGCTGCCTTCGTCCGAAAAACGTACTTCACTGAGCGCGGCGATGTCGATGTTTAACCTCCGCAATTCATGGGCAATGAGGGCGGAGCGACGTTCAGGGCGTCCGCTGTCTGCTTTGTCGAGCATGGTTCGGATGTTCCAGCATGCTACGTTGAGTCCGGTCGTGGTCGTCATGAGAGTGGATCCGTTATTCTTTCTTGTTTTTTGACCGCAGGAGAAGATGCCCGTTGACTGCGGCTAGCCAACTGGGGTTAGGCCACCTTTTCTAGGCCCCTCTCCGTGTGGAGCAAGCAGTGCTGTCCCTAGAGAAGGCTGCTTGGTCGTTCAGGGTGTGCCGAGTGATGTTGTCATCCCCAGGTCAACATCAGGCGACCAATATCCTGAACCGCCTGCATGCAGGTTTGAGACTGCGGCTTCCAGTGACATCTTTCACCTGCCGTTTCGCCCCTCGCCCGTCGCTACAGGACTTGGAATGGTCAGTGTCATGGTCTGTGGACGTTTCCTAAAGCCTGCGCGGTGGAACTTTTTGGTGGAGTGCAGTGTGCGCAGTACTGGCCCCACCCTTTAAACCCTTAAAGGGTGGGGCCAGTACTTATAGCCACATTACAGCCAAATACACATGAGGGCAGGTCAAGTTCGATCGTAGGGTGATGCCTACGGTGTGTTAATAAGTAATAACTGACGGAACAGAGATCAACAGAGAGATAACTTGAATGAAACAGACAGGGGCTATAACCCGCTGCTGCGCCAAAAGAAATAGGCGACGGTAGTCAAAATAAATTGAACTGTGGTCGATAAACTACAGGTTTACCTTCTATCTATCAAGTAATAATCTCGGCGGCTTTAGGCCACAGTACTAGTAAGGGAAACAACACGCAAAAAGCATTCATAACTGAATTGTACTTCAGTTGCAAATTGTCGCTCTTTGACCAAAACAAGTTGTTGTCTCTCTCTCTCTCTCTCTCTCTCTCTCTCTCTCTCTCTCTCTCTCTCTCTCTCTCTCTCTCTCTCTCTCTCTCTCTCTCTCTCTCTCTCTCTCTCTCTCTCTCTCTCTCTCTGTGCTCAGAGCAGGGCCGGGCGGACGTGAGTGTTTGTATGTGTGCAGAGGCGGATCAGTTACCTCCCAAGGGGTCCAACTTTTTGTTTGGGACTTTCAACCTGAAGGCACAAAAGGCCTCAGTGACGACGCCGGACATTGCTTCCCATCAGCCGCAAAATCATGAGCAGACGGGGGATGAGGAGGGGGGGGGGCGGGGGAGGACACGCCAAGTGTGTGTGAGAACCTCTTGCACCTTCTCAGTCATCACCCCTGCGTCAAAATATCAAAAAAAGCGGGGGTGGGGCGGGGCAGGGCGGGAGATCCACTTGAACTGAATTCCAAACTACGGACTTCGAGTATAGCATTTTTAATATTTTTGGGCCTGGGGCCAGCGGTGGGGGGTTGGTTCCAGAACACTACCCCCCTCCCCCCCCCCTTAGATCCGCCCCTGGTGTGTGTGTGTGTGTGTGTGTGTGTGTGTGTGTGTGTGTGTGTGTGTGTGTGTGTGTGTGTGTGTGTGTGTGGTGGGGGGGGGGGGTACACTAAAATCATGAGTTTCCGGACATTACCCGCCCCGGCCGGCCCCAGCAAATAACTCAGTTGAACTGGTCACTGATTGCCGGAACCAGCATGCCCCCCCCCCCCCCCCCCAAAAAAAAAAAAAAAAAAAAAAAAAAAAAAAAACAACTGAAGGAAGCACAAAAACAAGAAGACCAACTACGTGTACTCACACTGAAATGACAGGTGCGAATTCGAAATTCTGAATCATTCATGGCATTGGACTTAAATGTGTCCTCTTTTTTTTTTAATGGTTATTTTTCGGGTAGGACGGATTGATTTTGCATAGTGGCGACGCGTCTTCCCCTTGTGTGAACATACTGAAAGTTGTAAATGATGCTGTGTCAAATATTGTTGGCCACCAAAAGTGCCCAAAGCCGTACAGATTTAACCCATTTAACCCCACGGCCGCATTTCGGGACTGCGTGTCATTTAACGACTAACGACAAAGTACCCATTTTCAGGAGATGGATCGACCGTGACTGACCCTTGAATTATCATTGTCGATCTGTCGTACCATTCAGGTGAACACCGTTGTTTCACACACACACACACACACACACACACACACACACACACACACACACACACACACACTCTCTCTCTCTCTCTCTCTCTCTCTCTCTCTCTCTCTCTCTCTCTCTCTCTCTCTCTCTCTCTCTCTCTCTCTCTCTCTCTCTGAATATCTGGCTTATTCACAATTCCATGGCAGACTATAGCATTTAGCTGTGCGCGGTTTAGTGGCGCGGGGAGGCCGCCGCAATCGCGTGTGTGTGCGGGTGTGTGTTTATCTGTGTGTGTGCAAGTGTATGTGTGTGCACGCGCGCATCCCTACGTGCTTGCGCACGCGCGCGCGCGCGTGTGTGCCAGTGTGTGTGTGTGTGTGTGTGTGTGTGTGTGTGTGTGTGTGTGTGTATGCCTGTTTATGTTTGTTGGAGTGAGCCGTCAGTGTTGATTTTTATGATGAGAACAATAGCGGTTTTATGTACAAAATCCTTTATACTTTTTATATTTGCTGTAGTATAGTTTTAAGTGATAGAATGTATGTGTACATCATATAGTGATGTGCGTGTGTGTGTGTGTGTGTGCGTACACCAAACCACTCAAATGGGTTACTTTCTTTACCATCGTTATGCAAAATGGGTGTGTGTAAAATTCTGGGTGACCAAGTCAGGCACCCATTTTTTCTGAGGGTTGTTTCTGCATTATCTTTCATTCAAAAGTCAGAAACAAATATCAAAATAGGATGTCCCCATTCGCCAGATTTACTTCATGTTGTGTTTTGGCGATGCCCTGGGCCTGTGTGTTGACACGGAAGTGGAGTGTTTAAAGATCAACTTGATGATCACTGATTGGTTAGCCCAACACCGATGAACGGAGTTGTTTCCCTTGCCCTTCCTAAAACGTCGTCTTTCGTCCCCAACAGTTGGCCATTCTTCAGCGTTTGCAGAGGTACTTTATGCAATATTTCTTAGTTAAGAGCACGCCCAAATGTACTTCTTCAGTGCAGTTATTTAACTGAGAGATGCCTCCAATCCCCGATACCCGTTTGGCCCAGAAAAATAAGGCGTCTGCTTTAGCCGTGGCTCGGTCCGTGTCTTCCTCTCTCTGACCGTTGAGTCTTGTAGTAAATGATAATAGAACCCCACGATTTTAACAAAAGCTTTCTTCTTCAATGAAAGGAATTCGTTCAATAACCCCATTACAAGGTCAATCTGCCACGCGATTTTGTTTCTTTTTTTTCTGACATGTGTGATTGTCAGTGATCGAAAAGTAACTTGACACATGCATGCACAGTATCAGTTGACTTTTTTTTTTATAAATGGCACCAGATTTCAATCCTCGTTTGCAAAACTGCCTCGCGATTCGAAGAACAAACGTCCACAAACAGGTCTTTCGGAATGTGCAACTGAAGTGTCGCTTTTTACTGTATTACGAGTTTTTAGTTCCCAGGGTCACCCTGGTCAGCCCCACAGGGTGGGTTTTTCTCTCTATTCTGGGGCATGTGTTTCTGTCTACCCTTTGTCCATTCACCTGTATTTGCCTTTATAAAACTCTCCCTACTGTCTGCACTGCCTGTATTGGATGTGTGTTGCTAAATGGTCTTAGCTTTATTTAGGCCCCATGTGTTAGGTTTATTTAATGTATTTGACCGGCTGGCAACATACATGGCAATGTTCTGTTTAGGTGTTTTTTTCACAAGCAGTGCAGGCAGGTCCTGAGAAAGCCTTGTTGCTGCCGGGACGTTAAGCAATGTACAATCAATCTGATTCAAAATGTCAATTGGTTTACATGGTTGTATTGGACATGTTTGCAGCAACACCGTTTTGGTCACACCGGCTCAGGACTTTCTGCACACACCCAGCGCCGGATGGCAGCAGGATGTCCAAACCCATCGGGATCTATGGAAGTGGACAAGCACGCCCCTTCCTGGCACATGACCAAGGCCCATGGCCAAATTAGTCAGCTGCAGCATCATCGCCCCCCCCCCCCCCCCAGCCTCTGCCACAGAGGGTGCATCTGGTAGGAGGGTGCATGGATGGCAGCGGAATGCTCCCAATTACAAACTGGTAAGTAAAGTGATTCTATGATCATCTTCATTTTATTGGCTGGCGTGCGTGCAAAGCAAAAGTGAGTTTATGTTCTGCGGGGCCACTGGTCGTCCGTCCGTCATCCATGGTAAACTTTAACGGTGGCATTTTCTCGGAGACTATTCAAGCCACATTCTTCAAGCTTGGCCCAAGGATACTTTGTGGCAAGACCTTTTTAAACATGCCAATTTGAGTGACCTCTCTCAAAGGGTCACGCAGGGTTGACAAATGTGTGAAAACTGCTTGCATTTTCAGAAAACGTGGATTTTGCTGCTCAGTGCAGAAGCCAGCCTTCGTCACCGAGGTCACACATATGTAAATCGGTCATACACGGGATTACTCTTTTTATTCTTGTGCAAGGCCCCTTAAACCAAAATTGGGCTGTTTCTGTCCTAATGCAGCTTTGGTTTCAATCTTTCTTTCTTTCTTTCTCCAGTTGGCAAATGGCGCCTGGGATGGACCCGAGACTGAGAGTAGTGCCAGCGCATCGCAATACGAGGGCAGTGATGACGAGGAGTTTGTTCCTGGCTCGAGCTCACCGGATTCAGAGGGTGTGTTGGCATCAATTGCTGGGATCTCTAACATAGACAGTATTGTATCGACTATGTTAGATTTCATCAAAGTGGCAGGTTCGGGGTGGCCAGGTGTCAGTGACGCTAGTACCAGCAAGGTGCAGTGTGCGTTAGGGGGTGGCAATGAGAATGTGGATAGGCAGAAGGAACATGATGCTGGAAAGAGTGGGGAAAGAGCACTTACAGAAGAAACAGGTGTGCACGTGTCGCAGAGAGGGAAAGGAAAGTACAAATGGGACAAGAAACATGCATGCAAATTGTGTGGCAAGCTTGTCTTGAAAATGAGCACGCACTTACAAGATGTCCATGCAGATGAGGCAGACGTTGCTAAAATTTTGTCGATGAAAAAAGGGACAAAGCAGAGACGTCGAGCATGGATCAGACTACAAGATGAGGGTGATTACATGCATAACGTTGCTGTTCTTGAAAACAAATCTGGATGTTTGATTCCTAAGTATCGCACCAAAACTAGTAAGGTAAACGACCTTCTCGCCTGTAGCCATTGCAAAGGGCTCTATCAAAAAAAAGCTGATCTCTGTACACACAAAACGTTGCTGTCAGAAGCCAGGAGGGTTTCAGATCACTCAGCGAGGGGACGCGGTGCGCCATGGTCGGCTAATGCTTCCAATACCCTTAGACGTTGAATTTTCCTTCTATCACAAGGTCTTGGCCAGCCAGAGAGATGATGAGATAAGCCGTCTCATCAGAACTGACCCCTTGCTTCTTGAGTATGGAAAGAGATTATTTGACCGCAGGGACATTGAAGAACACACGGCTGGACAAATCAGCTCCAGGATGCGGGAGTTAGGGAGACTATTAAAGATTATCAGAGTGAGGTCAGAAATGAAAATCGCAAGTTTAAATGCTGTGATCAATTCAGCTAGCTTTGATCATGTTGTCCTGGCTGTAAAAGAGCAAGCAGATTTTGATGAGGACACACATCAGTTCAAAAAAGGCAATCTCGCAATGCGTATAGGCCATGCTTTGAAAAAGTGTTCACAGATCAAACAGTCACAGGCATCCAAACAGCTTGGGCAGGGTTCAGACGACAGGTGGCGACAGGAGCTCTCTGAGGCGCAGCGGTTTGACTCTGTCTTCAACGGGGACTGGTATGATTGTGTGTCCGCTACAGCAGCCCAGTCGGTCGGGAAAATGACCATGAACAAACCCAAGCTGATCCCATCATGTGAAGATGTGAGGAAGGTCCAACAGCTTCTTGAGACAAGGATGGTTTCGGAAGATTATCCGACAGTGGTTAAAGCAACTCTTTGTGCTGTATCACTTTTCAACCGAAAACGAGGGGGAGAAGTTCAGAGAATGAAGGTGTCAGACTTCCAGAATGCTAAGATTGGATCGATCACCAATCAAGATATCTCGAAAGGTCTCACAGAGGTTGAGAAGAAAATGGTGAATCATTTTCAGCGAGTGGAAATCAGAGGCAAGTTTAATAGGAGTGTTCCCGTTTTGCTGACGAAGAAGATGATGACAACTGTGAACAGAATCCTTCAAATGAGGCAATCAGTGCCAGCTCTCGCTGATTCCCAGTACATCTTTGCCACACCTTCTGGTCAGAGGCCTTACAGAGGCCATGATGTTCTGAAGGCCCATGCCCTAGAAGCAGGGGTGTCATACCCAGCCATGTTCACATTTACTCAGTTACGGGAGCAGGTTGCAACTTTGGCTCAGTCAATGGCCATCTCGGAGTTAGACCAGGATCAGCTGGCAGATTTCCTTGGCCATGATATTCGGATACATCGCCATATCTACCGCCAACCTCAAGACGTCCTTCAAAAGGCAAAAGTGGCAAAGATTCTTCTGTCAGTTAACAATGGGATGACAGATTTTGAGAGTTGCATTAGAGCTGAGCTGGGCGATGATGAAGAGATTGACTTTGACAATGAAGACTGTTACGTGGTGGAGTTGTAGTCGAAGTATGATAAACACACCAGACACACACGCACGTAGAGTTCTTTTAAATAGACCTCATTCAGCTGCAATCCGTCAACCGTGGCTTAAGGATGTAGACAAAACTGGAGTAACAGTTCCAACAATATTTAATTCAGCAATGCGATATCCACACAGTAATGCTCTTTCAAATGCACAAACTACTGAATACAAAGTCTCTTCTGCTATGTCCACACTACGACTATGCTTGATGTATGTGAGAGATAATTTGCAGGTTAGAGAAGTGAAACTCTGTGAGGAGCAGAACTATACAGAAAGCATCTGGTGTGTTATATATGGTCACGACAAAGAAGAAACATTGTTTGGTGTTGTGTACAATCCACCCGGTGTTAGTCAGGAAAATGAGGAGAAATTGTTTGCAGTTTTAAAAGAGGCAGCAAAGTACAGGCATGTGGTTGTTACTGGAGACTTCAACCGTCCTGGTATTAACTGGAATACGTATGAGTGTGATGGAGAAGGGGAAGGTTTGCGCGATACAGTAAGTGACTGTTTTTGGTTTCAGCATGTGGCTGTAGCCACTAGAAAAGCAAATGTGTTGGACTTGGTGTTCAGTTCTGAAGAAGAGATGGTGCAAGAGGTCGAGTTAGGCGATCCTCTATCCAACAGCGATCACAACATTGTGCACTTCAAAGTGGCCTTTTCCGAGCCTAGAGACGGTAACAGCGACAGGAGGAAAGAGATAAGGGATTTCAGAAAGGCAAACTGGAAAGTGCTCAGAGAGAAGTTAGATAAGGTGAATTGGGACAATGAATTTGAAGGGAAGAGCTGCAGTCAACAGTGGGACTTGTTTCATCAAATGCTGCAGAAGGTGGTGAGAAGTTTCGTACCGTTGAAGAAAACGAGGTGCACTAGGAAGCCCAAGTGGATGAACAGAAAGGCACTCAAAAGTGTCAAGAAGAAGAGAAAGAAATGGAAAAAATACAGGCAGAGTGGTAGGCAAGAAGACTTTCTTGTATATAAACAGTGGCAGAATGGCAGTACAAAACTCATCAGAGATAGTAAATTGAAGTTTGAAGAAAAGCTGGCACAAAACATCAAGAAGGATGCAAAGTCTTTTTACGCCTACACAAGAGACAGGCTGCGCTGCAAGGTCAAGGTTGGTCCTCTGGAAGATAGCGACGGGGAGCTGCACACTGATGATGAGGAACAAGCGGACATCTTGAACAAATTCTTTGCATCAGTTTTCACGGTGGAGGGCAATGGTGACAGACCGGAACCCCAATGTAAGTTTACGGGCTTACCAGAGGAAAGACTGGTACATGTGATCTTTACAGAGGACATAGTCCTCAAGAAGTTGCAAAACCTGAACGCTAGCAAGGCACCAGGGGTTGACGAAATTTCTCCAGCCGTACTGGTGGGAGCAGCAGAATCCGTAGCATATCCCCTGTCACTGATCTTTCAGGCTTCCTTGGACACCGGAGAGGTGCCAGTGGGGTGGAAAGAGGCAAATGTTGTGCCGATATTCAAAAAGGGTGCAAAATGTATAGCAGGAAACTACAGGCCGGTATCGCTGACTTCTCAGGTTGGGAAAGTCTTTGAAAGTGTTGTGCGGGATTTTCTGAACAATCACCTTGAGAGGCATCAGCTGATCCGAGGCAGCCAACATGGTTTCTCAAAAGGAAAGTCCTGCCTGACAAACCTGCTCGTCTTCCTGGAGGACATGACACGCATGCTGGACGAAGGGAAAGATGTAGACGTCATCTACCTTGACTATGCCAAGGCGTTCGACAAGGCCCCTTCAAACGGCTTATGGACAAGCTGAAAGCACACGGTGTAGACGGAAAAGTGCTGCAGTGGATGGAAGAATGGCTACGTGGCAGGAAGCAGAGAGTTGTGGTCAACGGACAAGCTTCTCCATGGGTAGATGTGACGAGCGGAGTTCCACAAGGATCCATTTTGGGGCCGACCTTGTTCCTGGTGTTCATTAATGACTTGGAGGACGATATGCTGACCAGCGTTCTAAAGTTTGCTGATGACACTAAGATCTACGGCGACGTCTCCGACCCAGCGGGGAGCGACAAACTACAGCATGACCTTAAGGTAGCAGAAAGATGGTCAGAGAGGTGGCTGATGCAGTATAACGTGGACAAGTGCAAGACTCTGCATGCAGGCCGTAAAAACACTTGTCAGGTTTACACGCTGGGAGGACAAGAACTTGGAGCAGTAGAGGAAGAAAGGGACCTAGGCGTCATCATGCACAGGTCACTGTCGGTCAGTCGCCAGTGCTGCGTGGCAGCAAAACGAGCCAACAGAGCAGTGGGGCAGATCATGCGAACAGTTACAGCCAGAACTAGAGAAGTTATTGTCCCACTCTACAAAACAATTGTACGACCACATTTAGAGTACTGTATCCAAGCATGGCGACCTTACCTCAAAAAAAGACATCGCAGTGTTGGAAAAGGTGCAGAGGAGAGCTACAAGATCGATTACAGGGATTGCTGCCATATGAGGAGAGACTGGCCTTTTGCAATTTGCAGAAATTGGAAGAAAGGAGAGACAGGGGAGATCTCATCGAGACTTTCAAGATCATAAAGGGACTTGAAAAAGTTTCTGCGGACATATTTTTTACTTCATGCCAGTCATCATTTTACCATAGAGGTCACAGCAGCAAACTGTTCAAAGGGAGGTCCAGACTGAATCTTAGAAAAAACTTTTTTTCCCAAAGAGTTGTGAACCCATGGAATGCTCTGAAACAAACAATTGTCGAAGCTGAAACTGTCAACCAGTTCAAGAACCGCCATGATAAAGAGACAGTTAAGGGGGTTAAAATAAGTTCTCAAACTTCCTACCCCGTCGGCCGCGCTCAGTGGCCACTCAGGTAAATTCAGGTAAATTCAGGTAAATACGACTCAAAGTTTCTCATACACAGCGTCTCTCGCAATAAACTGCGTATCTCTACAACTGACAAAGCAAGACAATGTACTCACGGGCTTTCCCAGCGCCCTCCTTATATACACTATCAAAATCTAGAATCTTCTACGGAAATCAAGTAACTCAAACAACCAGAACGAAACGCGCAGCCGAAACTCATTAACATAAACTTTCCAGAAACAAACAGGCTACAAAAACACTTCAGCTCTAAATTCTAGCGTATAATAAAGACACATAAAAGT